>JASEVX010000015.1:26021885-26096885 GCA_031761405.1 Serripes groenlandicus | reverse complement strand
TGTATAACCCAACCGAGGATCGAACCTTCTATCTCCCGCATACGAGTCGGACACTCTACCATAACTCGACCGGTGCTGTTTATATGATAATGATGCGGAGATGTCAATCAGTCGTAAAAAATATCAAACATATTATTTTCTTTACCACGAGTTCGCTAGTTGACATAGTTAAAACAATGTGTTAAGATGAAGAGTGCTTGAATACATGTAATCAAATATGTCGCCTTCAAAAGAAAGTGATTGATTAAGAACGTGACGCACAGACAGACGAACGGATAAACGGCAAACTACAGAGAAAGATCTTAGGGTAACAATTCGCAAGTTAAGTGACATTAAGAAGGACTACAGATGAATTTAGAATATTCGTAAATTCAATTATAGAAATTACGATAAATAGCAAGTTTTGGTACACTTTTAGAGAAATTTCTGCATGAATTTGATTTGATTTGTGCGGTTTAACACATTTCTCCTTCAATATATGTATGACATATGCAACACTGCTTTTGGTTTTTAAGTATCAAGTTTAGATGGAAATTTGAATACCAACTTTCGCGTCAAAGATTACTCGAAAACGGCGCATACATATGCTATTATTAACTAATTCCACAGATTGCCTTTCGTTTTGAGAATCTCAACAGTTCTTCGATTGTTCTCACCCGTACGTTTCTATTGAGTAAATGGTAATATTGCTCTTTTTGGCCTAACTTTTTCACTCTGAATCAAGATAGGTCTTGGTCCAATTCTGTCCATACAATGAAATGAGATTTTGAATTCTAGTCATTTTCTAATAATTCAGGATCTGCCTGATACATGTCAACCATTGTAATACTTCTAGATTATATGAGCTGTCCCACGAGAATACTAACATTATGGCCTCTGCGTAAAGAATCGACCCAGATCAGCCTTAGCATGCCACACACGCTAACCCGGACAGTCATGTTTCTCCTTCTGTGGATTTTTTGTTTCCGGAATCATTACTCTATACCTCTATCCCCCTGAGCCGGAATGCATTGGCCCGGATCAGTCTGCGCGGACTGTGCAGGCTGATCTGGGTCGATACATAACGCAGAGGCCATAATGTTGGTTTTCTCGCGGGACGGCTAAACTATTATGAGAATTACTGAGATAACAGAAAATAAGCTTCCCACTATGTATTGCTACCAAAGACACATGCTCACGCAGGTGTGACAAAGCTTTTCACGAAAGTCGATTACTGCCACACCATTACTGGACACGACAAGTTCAATTACAGATGTATTAGAGTTAATCATGACGTATTTGTTGCTACCCTGAGCGGATAATGAATGTCCGCTGTTCTGTCACAGTTAATACACCCTAAGACAGACAATCTTGTGTTATTTACGCCAGAATTTATTCCGTATTGGAGGATGACCTAAGCATTGTTTAATCTGTTGAAGCCTTTTAGTCATCAAGATGTTCCATTGAATACAACTTGCGGCATGCGTACAGATATATGTTTTCATATAAGAGACAATCAATGCGAATACATGTGCTATATCAAAGCAATGAGAATGCTGCAGGGCTGAAACATACAGTCCACGATCCAAATGTTTTGCTAATTGAACGATGTCCCAGTCAGTCGTAATACTTATCCCGCAACCCGGGGCGCCAAAGGGGGAAAAGCCATTATTACCATTTTTAAAGTTATCGCACCAGTTCTCTTTACATCATTATTCCTAGTGGCATGATAAATGAACCAGTTGTAACTTTACCAGGAAACTCCGTGATATAACTAAAACAGAGTTAGTTTTCCTGGAGCGTCGCTCTTCTACGTGTTTGTCAACACTATTTAATCACTATCAAGACTATAAAAAGGCAATAGAAGAAATGACAAGGAACTGGACGAATAGACAGACCGTCTCGGTGGTGTCATTAGACGGTCCTTCAAGGCAGCTTTACAAACGGTAGTGCTGGCTTTCCCTCATTGGCACTCAATTGTCATCACGACTGTCTCGCCGGTTTCGGGATAAATGGAACAGTAGTACTGTACTGGTCACTTACGCAGGAAACGCCATGATTTAACTAAAATCATGTTGAAAGCGAAGCAAAATAAACGTTATTCTTGTCGTGTATCTTGCTTCTTTTACAAAATGGCCGCTCGGCAAATACGATTGATGCAAGTCATCCTGGCTTTCGTCAACGTCGTGCAGAAGGAATGTCGGACTCGCATTCGAACTCATGACCAATATTTATATTTTCCAATACATGTACTTATATTTTCAAACAATACCTATATGTTTCAATAATAACTGTAGTTTCCCACAATTGTATTTCACCACAATATTTATAGTTTCAAAAAAGGCCTATATTCTCAAACAATACCTATATTTTCCAATACTTATATTTTTGCATTAATACCCTTACATTTCCCACTAGTACCTATATTGTCCAACACTTTTATTTACCAACTATACCTATCTGTTTCAACAATACTTATATTTTCCAATGATTGTATTTACAAACAATCCCTAGATGCTCCGACAATGCCTATATTTTCTCACAATCTGTAGTTTGCACTGATATTTTCAAACGATATCCCTATTTCAAATACTTATAGTTTCCATCATTAAATCTAAATTTTCAAACAATTGTTGTTTCCAACAATTATATTTTCGAACAAAACTCGTATTTTCCAATACTACATATACAGTTTTCAACTACATTTATACGAATTTAAAATTATTCTCCAATAGTCATATTTTCCAACAAAATCTATATTTTCGAATAATACCTGTATTTTCCAACATTAAATGTATTTTCCAACAATACCTATATGTTCCAACAATACATATTTGTTCCAACAATACCTATTTGTTCCAATATCACATTAGTTAGTACAAAAAGACTACAGTCTCCAGTGACAGAAAACGTAATTTAAAACCCTTTCTCGCATGAATCAAATATACCGCAGACGTCTTTCAGACGTGTTAGAAACATCTGTAAAAATATATATATAATCTTTAATTTATAAGTGTCTTTATTATATGGAGTTGAACACAGTTCGGGAAAATGCTCACTATGAAAAAGGCCTTCAATTATCACATTGCTTTTGTAAGCCATACGCTAAAGTTGCGTGAACCACGTGACTGCTATGGGGGAATGAGTTGCCATTTAGAGTGTGATGAACGTGATGTATTTGACAGTTTTAATATACTCCAAGGTAAACGGATTTTCTGTCTTCCACTTCGTCCTCGAACGAAACGCAGCAAATGAACATTTATAATCAGAACACACAGTAAGGGCTGATCTAAATATAAAAGTGAACATAAACAATCGACCAGATAGTACTATTAATGAAACAATGTTCTACTAAATTCGTTTTATTGTATGATGTTTTAACACTAATTCAGTTATATCACGGCAATTCCTGTGTAAGTTTTATTGTGTGATGTGTAAGTTTTATTGTATGATGTTTTAACATTAATTCAGTTATATCACGGCAATTCCTGTGTAAATTTTATCGTACGGTGTTTTAACATTAATTCAGTTATATTACGGCAATTCCTGTGTAAGTTTTATTGCACGTTGTTTTAACATTAATTCAGTTATATCACGGCAATTCCTGTGTAAGTTTTATCGCACGGTGTTTTAACATTAATTCTGTTATATCACGGCAATTCCTGTGTAAGTTTCCACCACCACTAATTCATTTATCCTGACATCAGCGAATGAGACGTAATACGTTCGAGTAATTTGTTACACTTATATAACGGCGTGACCTGGGTGGTAAGTACTACTGGTCTTTTAATTATGACACCAGCGAGGTGGTGGCAATGCTAACCACACCATTCTGGGCGCCAAGGAGGGAACACGATTACTACCTTGTTTTAAAGTAGTTGGTATGACCCGCCCGGGGATCGAAACGCGACCTCCCGAAAAAGTAAACAAACCACGGAGGAGTTTACCCTGATATTTAAAATAAATTTAAACATATATCATAGGCAACGAATACATCTTTATTAATGTCTGTATTTGGAAAAGGGGCGCGTTGCACTTACGGAAGGTGAAAAGTCGTATGAGTCAGTACAAACAGTCTCCCTTAAACATGTATTGTCCGCTTTGATACTATTTCAACATAAATGTATCTTCTGACTATAGATATGGGTGTTTCCCCACCTATTACCACCAATCTTCCTTAAACTGATGTTAACACGGAGATGCAATGAGACCAACATCTTCTCCGTCGAGGCGCCTTTAAATATGTAATTCATTGTCAACACTAATGTCCATCAATATAGGTACGACACTATCGATTACGTTTGTTTTACCTTTTCGTTGCTAACGGCAATTAAATGCTTTTGCAAACAATGCAGATTCAGGTGAGACAGCTCGTTGCTCTCCTGAAATCTGCATTATTTGCCACTTAGACATTAAATTTAACCAATTTCCTGTTTTACGAAAAATGGAGTGGTCTAATTTTCAACATGGAAGATCCGAATTTGTGAAATTAGGCATTGAAAGAGTTAACTGATATAATAATGAAAATAATGATATCATCATGTTTAAAGTTGTCAGCCTTGATACGTCTGAACCAATTGTGTGATTATTTGAAAGAGAATTGTAAATCTACATTTAACACGGAATATTGTACAATGCGGGGAAATGAAATCGCTCGTTCTGACCAACCCTGAATTTAAAAAAAATGATTTTAATAGTTGCGTCAAATCTTTAAACGGCCTTCAGTATCAGGCTAATAGTTGGTTGGCGAATCCGGAAAAAAGCCATTATGGATTTACAGTAGAACGTGTCGGAGGCTGTGATACAAATACAATGTATGTGTCAGCCAATAATCCCCAAGGGCATATATATACATGGACCGACCACCGTCAAATAGTTATGGTTATTTGGACATAATGCGACCAAACAAAGCACCGCATGACTAATACGAACAACCGTCAAATATATATGGTTATATGGACATACATCGACCAATCTAAGTAGTGCAGGACCAAGACCAATAGGAACAGCTGTCAAATAGAGATGGTTCTATGGACATAATGTGAACAAACCAAGCATCGCAGGACAAATACGAACAGAAATAAATTGTAAATGGTTCTATTAAACATAATGCGAACAAACCAAGCTCCGCAGGACCAATACGAATAATAATAATTTGGAAATGGTTCTATTAAACATAATGCGACCAAACCAGGCACTGCATGACCAATACAAACAGCCATCTAATAGAGATGGTTATATGGACATACTGCGACCAAATCAAGCACCGCAGGACCAAGACTAATACGAATAACTGTCAAATAGAGATGGTTATATGGACATACTGCGACCAAACCAAGCACCGCAGGACCAAGACTAATACGAATAACTGTCAAATAGAGATGGTTATACGGACATAATGCGAACAAACACAGCACTGCATGACCAATAGGAACAGCAATACTTTGGAAATGGTTCTATGAAACATAATGCGACAAAACCAAGCACTGCATGACCAAAACAAACAAGCGTCAAATAAAAATAGTTATATGGACATATCGCGACCAAGCAATGCAGGACCAATACAAACAACCGTCATATGGAAATTGTTCTATGGACATAACACGAAAAACCAAAGCACCGCATGGCCAATATGAACAGCCGTCAGATGGAAATTGTTTTATGGAAATAAAGCGCTGTATGACAAATCCATCTTGAAAGTATCAAGCAACGTCTTGGGATTCTGTATTTAATTTGCTCTACGGTTTTTGCATCATGTAAACTTGTAATTTGCATGTTAGGGTTACACTTCTGGTGATTGTTTATTTCAATGTATGCATTAAAGTCTGTGTAATATAAAGGCAAGGCTCGTGTAACATCGTTTCCGTGTAGAAATTCCCACACAGTCGGTGTGAGTACAGGTTTGAAATCATCTTGGAACGCCATTTAAAAGGACGTCAATGCTAAAAGAGTTTTCATATGACGTCATTTTTATAACGCCATCCCTATGTAACGTCATTTCAACAAAAACAACGGGAAATATATAATGTATTTTTCGTTCAATAAAACATTAGTCTTATAATGTAGTTTTGATGTAACTCATGACGCAATTGAAAGGTTCGACATGCCTACGCAAAGTCAGACACTACTTTTACAGCTGGGGTACGATCTGATACAGATCTTTAAACTCAAAGTCACATGATAAAAGAATCCACGACTACTTTTGACGTTTACTTAGGAAATATATCTCATTTTGAGTGATACACCGGCTCGTATATCACGATTTGGAGTTCAGGTGTGTAGTATTTAATCACGAAGGACGAATGGCATAAGTGATTAATTTATATAAAAGCCGGTATATCACTCAAAACGAGATCTATTTCAATTCTAGCACTTTTTGATAACTTAAAGGGATACAACATTGTATGTTTTTTGGAAATATTAGATTTTTCTAACTAAAAAATACATTTTGAAGTCAGTTTTATTAGCAGTCTGTGAACATTTTATTTTTATTATACATTTTTTTCAAATTTTAATATACACATGATGGGCACTTTGTTACTGTATCATGCTAACACAACGTAATTGACTGGTAAACAGTATGCTGTTACATGACACACGCGTCTAAAATGTTGGTCATGCACGTGTAATTCAACTTTCCAAACGGCATTTACAACAAAAGCTCGTGACTTCATTCTTAAAATAGTAACGCATGCGCACTAGAAAGGTTCTATGAAAAATACGCGGGAGGGAACTTCAACAGCCAAAAATAGTTCCGGAAGTTTAAAGTGATATACTGCATTTAGATAACGTTCAAATCCTTCTTTGTGTATAGATGAGAAATTGTCAATAGTGTTAGAATCCATATTTAACGTTCGTGAATGTGTATCTAAAATGAGAGGAAATGCCGTTTTAAACGGAGGTATATCAATTGGAATTGAGTTCGATAAAGAGGAGTCCTAAAATGTTATTTTATTGGCAGTAGGGATATCCTGTCCGTTTAAAAAAGACGTGACGTCATTTCTAAAAGAGGATTTTATATGACGGCATTGTTTTAAGCGCCGTCACTAGGCAACGTCGATAAAACAAACGCGTCCATTGTATCCAGTTATCTCGAAGATTAAACATGTAATGTAAAAGTTAAAATAAAAAAATATCAAGGTTTAACATTTTCGGTGGAATTCATGGGCGTCGTCTTTTAAATCTAACATGCCTACTTCAAGCCAGGCATTAATACTTCACAACCAGCCGGGAGAAAAGTCTGAATCAGTTTTGAAGACTCACAGTCTTCTACTAAAAGAACCCGCGCCTTATGCCGTAGCCTCCATATATAACTTAAGCGGCTGTGCACTGCTATCAAAAACGACGGTAGACGACGGAAATGCGGTTAATTTACTCGGAAAAGAATCCGCACAGTTGTTTAAATACCACAAATTACCCAAGAATTATACGAGTGTTCTAGCGTTCGACGCATCACGGGGAACCTTCAACTGGCAAGTACTTGGCGGTGGCGTTGATGCCAAGATAAGTGATACGACACAAACAATAGAAAACAAATTAAACAATGCTGGTAACGACACAGGTGTTATTAGACATAAATCGACAATGGACAATTGTAAACGAGATAGGGCTGGACATCTGAAAGTTGTTAATGAGATGATGTATGAAAAACTTGTTGGTCTCGGGTTTCGGAGAAGTGATTTTACTATCATTAGTGAGGATGGTACAGAGAAACTCGCGGGTAGAGATGGGAAAATCCCACCGATTAGCATGGATCGGTCTGACATGGCCAGAATGGAATCGAGTAGACCTCCCAATGAAACGACTGAGTCTACTCAAAGGTAACCATATCATTATTCAGTTCAATATACATACAGGGATATTTTGATATTTTGATTTTACAATTGAAATAACACGAAGAACGTTCACATTTGTTTAACATAATGATTGGTTTGTTTCTTAAAAAAAAATTAATATCTTCTTTTCATGACTTTATCAAAATTTGTTTTCTGAGCTTAAGTGCTTCAATTGGGAAAAAATGCCACCAGTCTAAATGTTCGCGTTTATAATAAAATATATTTGCCTCTATTACCCAAGGTCCCGGGTTTGAATCCCGTGATAAGCCGGTTCCGGAAGTTGTCGAAACAAACGACGCGAGTACTGGTTATGTCTCCAGGCGTGAGTATTATATGCTTTAAACTTAGTTTGCATTCGATGTAAAATAAAGATAGATTTTATTCACAAAAGACAAAATGTCCCATCTTGTACATACAATTATACAAACACACACACACACATATATATATAAACATATACATTTTTTGTCATTTACATCTGATTCCTGGTTAATTGTAGATAGTTGACGAAATGATGTAAAATATCTAAGTTTAAACAAAACAAAATGAGTTGTATCACGAACACCGAAGTAAAAGATACCGCTTAAGTTTAAAATTTAAAAGTCGGTTTGTTTGATCGCAATCTTTCTCCATGATGGTGTTTTAACGACTATATGATGAATTTTGTATACAACTAGTGGAGCTAACATTTCATTATTTTGTCAGAAGATAAATTTTGATCAAATTAACGTAAATGCGGACGGTGAATCTGTGTACGTATGCATCTATGCACGTCCATTCTCATCCCATTCTATACTGTAGGCAGGTGCAGTAAGACGTGCAGGAGTTTAACCTCAACGATAACACAATCGTTACCCGCAAAGTGATGACTTGGAAGTCTGAACAGCTTGGGTAGTGGGAATCTTTTAAATGCAAAAAGGGACATTACTTTTTCTGTTTCATATGAGACACGTATGTGTTATCTCACCAATTATGCAAGAAAGAATTCGTCCCGCGAAGATGGTCATCGAGAAAACCAACATTAAGGACTCTGCGTAAAGCGTCGACCCGGATTAGCCTAAGCATGCCGCGCAGGATAACCCGGGCAGACAATTTTCACCTCATGTGGACTTTTCGTTTCAGGAATCATTACTCTATACCTCTATCCCCATGAGACGGAATGTGTCGGCCCGGATTAGCCTGCGCGGACTGGGTCGATACATAACGCAGAGTCCATAATGTTGGTTTTCTCGTGGGACGGCTCATTTACGATTAATTTTAACTTATTGTCATATATTCTGTATTCTGGTGATATAAATTAATGTTTAGACAAAGGAAGGTTTTCTACTATTTGGTAGATCAGCAAGGCCGTGGACGTATTCTGACCTTTAAAGTAAAAAGAAACGTTTCATGTATATCATATTTGAAATAAGTCGAACTTTGCAGGCTCGGTCGGTAAGAACGACGGATATATTGACTGATTAATGGTTTAATTCATTGGTTGGGGTTTAACGCCGCTTTCAACAATTGTTCAGTCATACCACGGCCAGTTCACCTTCTCATAAGGGCTCTTCAGTTGGATTGCCGCCTCGGATATTCGGTTGTTTTGATTATAACAGATTCTGATCATCGATCATTCACATTCAAACAATGAACACACATGCTAGGTAGAAAGGTAGCTAGTTGCTTTGGAAGAATGGTGTGTGAAATGCCGAAGAGCTAAAAACACGTGGAAATGCGAACCGGCGTGATATAACTGAAAAACGGTTGAAAACAACGTTTTACTCCAAGTTAAAATCCTTCTTATAATCATATTATTTAACACTAACCAATCTGACAACGAAACTATCTATAATCAACGATTAAATCTGTAAGACATAGATCTATCGATTACCAATATTTCAAGCTTGATCAATCATGTTATCTGTCTATCTGATATGTATGATCGTTTTAAAGGTCGTCCGTTTTGAGTAGATATCAGCCGCGTCTAGCGTTATCGGGTATTTATACATCTGCGTTCAATGAAGACTGTGACGAGCATGTGCATCAACACAGTCCCACCAGAGCATTCACTGTATTTTTAATTGTAACTTTTATGCGTCGATTTGAAAATAACTGTAGCTGTTGCCCCATTCGTTTTAAGCCAATAGAAATTATTTAATTTCAATATGTACAACCAACGACCGCTAAAATCTCACCACGTGGCTCGAGCCGAATCAACAGTGTATCTGGAAAAGCAGCCAGTTGCTCGGAACGAATGTTGTGTGGTGTACTGGTGTGATAAAGCCAGGAAGCACATTGGTAGGTTAACTGGTCGCTCAATGAATCATTCAATCAATCATTCAATCACATCGAGTCGTATGCAATTGTAACTTTAAATGATGTGAACTCGGAGGAATGGACAGACCGCTATTGAACTGTTCACAACCTTTGTTTAAATCATTCGTTTCATTCTATTAATGTATCCTTTCCGTCATATAGACGCTTTTTGACGCCTCTGTAGCAGACGGCTTTTGAAAACATTGTGACAAAAGGAACAATTGCTCAAAATGAGCATTCTTTCATTTCGTTGAAAGATATTTTGTTTATTCTTTTTTTGACTAAAGGTTTTCGAAGTTGTATGCTACAGATTTGTTTTATGTTGGAAAGTGTCAAATCTAGACTGTGAACAATTTATTTGTCAATGTTTGTATATGCACATTTATTTATAAATGCATTACGAAAAATATATACATATATACATAATTCTTATGATCAGTTTAATGGTACAAGGTTATACAAATATAGATATCGGTCGACTTTAATAGTTCTCATGTTTCCATAACGCTTCCAAAACTCGTCAATTTGAGAGGCGTAACATGCCATCTGTGTATAGGAACAGTGTTGGGATATTCGTTTATGTAGATCTGGGACAGACATTGAACACTATGTCAATATCCTTTATATAACCCTTTCCCAGCAAATATGCAGCAGACGACTTCAAAAAATAGCAAAAACCTCTATAATATTATAAATGAAGTACTATTATAAATAGAGTTCAAAAACAAAAGTTGAAATGTCGCGATTTGAAAAAGTCTGATTTTGCCAAAATGTTTTCAAATGTCGAATACTACAGAGACGTCAGAAAGTGTCAACTTGTGGGAAAGGGAAACACCCTTATTACTTTCTAATCCTCTCCCTGAATGTCACAGATGATTCGTTTGTGCCTCTGCATGCTACAGACGGACGACCAGAATTATCATTAATGAGGTCCCGGTCGAATTTAGTGATGAACGGCTTCTGCTTTTCGGTTTTGCTTTTTCAACACAAACGTCGCCAATACTGCTTAAAGATCCATGTATCAGACATCGAACGTGATTATTATTATAAATATTATACCACATTTATATCACTTCTATCATACAATACAAACGTGCTTAACAAACAAATATACGTAAACATACACATAATCTATAAACAATATTAGTAAGTATCTACAGAATGCTAAAATATGTTAAAAACTGTTAAAAGACTCGTACAGAACTAAAACAAATAAGGTTTGTGTTTATAATGACAATTACTAAACTTGAACTCATCCGTAGAGAGCTTTACATCTGTTAGAAAGTTTCTTTAATATGTATACATTCATTTAGACAGATTTCCCACATATCTTCCTGAATGAGTTAAATGTGTCCCACTGTAGAGTTGATGCATGTTGCAAAGGGTTAATACAAATGGCTACATCTCGAACGGAATCGGTTATTTCCGTACGACGTCAGTATTCATTAACAGTATACAGGATCGGTTATTTCCATACGACGTCAGTATTCATTAACAGTATACAAGATTGGTTATTTCCGATTGAAGTCAGTATTCATTAACAGTATACAGGAGCGGTTATTTCCCATCGAAGTCAGTATTCATTAACAGTATACAGGAACGGTTATTTCCGTTTTAAGTCAGTATTCATTAACAGTATACAGGATCGGTTATTTCCGTTTGAAGTCAGTATTCATTAACAGTATACAGGATCGGTTATTTCCGTTTGAAGTCAGTATTCATTAACAGTATACAGGAACGGTTATTTCCGTTTGAAGTCAGTATTCATTAACAGTATACAGGGTCGGTTATTTCCGTTTGAAGTCAGTATTCATTAACAGTATACAGGAACGGTTATTTCCGTTTGAAGTCAGTATTCATTAACAGTATACAGGGTCGGTTATTTCCGTTTGAAGTCAGTATTCATTAACAGTATACAGGAACGGTTATTTCCGTACGACGTCAGTATTCATTAACAGTATATATACAGGATCGGTTATTTCCGTTCGAAGTCAGTATTTATTAACAGTAAATATACAGGCTATGTAATTTCCATTCGAAGTCGTTTGGTATCTGAATTGTTCGTGGATCTGTCCGTTGGCCACGAAGGTACCAGTTCTCGAACTGTAAACGTCATGCCAATTAGGGTTATCGTACCGTAACTCTTTCATCGCCGAATTTCATTAAATAGACTCTTCCATGTTCAACATTGGGCGACTCCAGTTTACATGTTATAAGAGTTTGGGAATATCTTAATAACTAAAGGAGTTAATACAAGTGACCTTTGAAACAGACTGCACGTAAAGAGAGATAAAACGCCTAAAGGTGTTGTCTATCTTAAAGTTAACCTTTTTGTAATATAGAATATTTCAGGCGGCTTTGCAGCAGATAAATTCGAAAACATCATGGAAAAGGCAAGACTCCATTATTTTACCCCAGATATTTTCAGCTTTGTTTCACATGTTTACTCCTAGCCTTCTACACGTTCGATTGAGTCCATTCCATGTTGAAACAAGACGATAACCTTACAACATAAAACGGGAGCGGAAGGTCGCGGGTCATACCAAATACTTTAATATGCTAGTATTGTCTGTCCTCCTAGGCGCTTAGGGTTGCGGGGTAAGAATTACGACTGACTGGCTGGTTTCACGATAAATGGACCAGTAGTACTAGTAACTTACCTAGGAAACGCCGTGATATAACTGAAAATCTGTTGAAAGCGGCATAAAACACCAATGAATCAATTAATACAACATATACAGTGGACTAGCGATACCCTTATCATATTATCATTTACATATATCGTTTAACTCGAAACGATTCTTCAGATGACGAACCCAGAACTGCTGAACGTTGCGATGTTTTTCCTGATCAATATGATTTTATCAATGACCTGCTTTTTTCAAAATAACTATTTTGATGTATCAATGAAAAACGAAGCTGAAAACTCACAGCATAAATCGAGAAATAACTTTATAGAGTCCCTTTCGACTTCCAATATCGCATGTCTACTGTTTAACGTTTAACCATTTCCCACATACAACACATCTGCAGCAGACGACTTTAAAATTGTGAATAAACTCCATACGTGAGAGTTTAATTATCAAAAAGAGTTGAAAAACAGTATTGCAAATGGAGAAATTGCTCATTACATAATTATATTATGTGCATTTTTTCTTTTTTCCACAATATTTTTAAACGACGTCTACTGCAGAAGTGTCAGAACTGTTCTGTATGTTGGAATTGGGGTCCTTAAACCTGTTTTTTGTTAACATTGGGAGTGACAGGTACACACGCGATTTTACCATTACATGAGGTGCGCCAAGCGATTCGGGGTCTTAGTGATTCTCAGTAACGGGATCCTATCACACATGCTCACTGGCGTTAAACTAATGGGGTTCTGTACTTCTCACTTCTTGTCGGGAGATCTTTGAAACTTGTAAACGAACAGGGGAGACATTGGTTAGACTGTGCGTGTTTAAAGGTTCACTCGAGTCTTCACAGTCCTCAGATAGAGTAAGACCCCAAACGCACCAGGAGCGGTGTACACAGTTAAACAACCAAGATATCGAAAAATGTCAGATAATTACAGCACATAGGAATTAGGTAAAATTACCGTTAGATATGCGTATTAAAACCTTAGCCTACAAACGGTTACCTTCATTAACGGTTTATTATTCCTCGGCCTTGAATTACATGTATGCTGTGTGTAGTACATGTATGCTGTGTGTAGTACTGTTTGAGCCGTTCTATCAAGCATATTGACGCATTTTCAGTTTTGACGCTTCTACGGCGTTGATCAATCAAATATTAGCGAATAATGAAAATGGCGTTAATCAATCAAATATAAGCGTATAATGAAAGCGGCGTTAATCAATCAAATATAGGCGTATAGTGAAAACGGCGTTAATCAATAAAATATTAGCGTATAATGTAAACGGCGTTAATCAATAAAATATTAGCTTATAGTGAAAGCGTTGTTAATCAATTAAATGTAAGCGTATAGTGAAAGCGGCGTTAATCAATTAAAAAATAGCGTATAATGAAAACGGCGTTAATCAATTAAATATTAGCGAATAATAATTGAAAACGGCGTTAATCATTTAAACATTAGCGTAACATGAAAGCGGCGTTAATCAATCAAATATAAGCGTATAATGAAAACAGCGTTAATCAATTAAACATTAGCGTATACTGAAAACAGCGTTAATCAATTAAACATTAGCGTATACTGAAAACAGCGTTAATCAATTAAATATTAGCGTATAGTGAAAACTCTAGTGAGTTAGCAGATGCGAATCAAGTCTGAATACTTCGCTCTTATGTTATAAATACCTACATAAATATTCTAGAAGCGTAGCTTACGTGATATTACTCTCCTTCTGCTTAATAACAGTATATTGTCGTATCGTCGTTTAATTGATTACGATCTTAATCATCCATGACATAAAACATGTTATGTAATTTGATTATAGAGACCAATTTCTTCGATTGAGCATCAGCCTTTGAGCTTCTATATGCCCTTTTGAAAGTGTACACTATATCATGTACAAGCATCTGGCAGGTGCAGATAAATTCAGACAGACAGAGTTATAAACAAGAGAGACTAGCTCTTTACGAAAAAAAACACACCACTTTGGTTCTTTATCAAGGTTAGTGTGTAGCACTGGATCAGTACATTCTTGATTTAGTATTGATAAATGAGTAATGAACAATATAGACCAAAATCAGACAGGAAATACAGTAACAAATTGTTGTTTAACACGATACGCACATGTTGTGCAAATGCAGACGAACAAGAGATAAACGGTGTAGAAACAATATACGCTCCGAGAGCCCCTTTTCGCGTGACCTCACTCAATATTATAGAACTGTAATTACCTTTACAATGTACCACGTGTACTATTTACCTTGACTGTGTTATTTTAAAAGATTTTCAAAATCATATCAAAAGAGCAAATTGCCCTATTGGGTTTTAGCTTGATAAAGATAAAATCTATCGACATTTTATACTAGTCAAAAAAGATAAGTATACTCACATTTATTGATATCTGATAAATATTTGTTAAGTATCGAATCGTATCAATTTTAAATGAACGGTTAATACTACTACTAGTACAACTATTACTTCAACTTCTATAACTACTATATTTACATTTACCACTTCTACTACTTCTGCTCCTAATACTACTCCTACTACTACTACTACTACTACTACTCCTACTAATACTACTACTACTACTACTACTACTCCTACTACTACTACTACTACTACTACTATTACTACTACTACTACTACTACTACTACTACTACTACTACTACTACTACTACTACTACTACTACTACTACTACTAATATTACTACTACTACTACTACTACTACTGATACCACTACTACTACTGATACTACTACTACTACTTCTACAACTACTATTTCTACTACTACTACTACTGCTACTACTACTACTACTACTACTACTGCTAATACTACTACTGATACTACTAATACTACTACTACTAAATATTAGCGAATAATGATTGAAAACGGCGTTAATCAATTAAATATTAGCGTATAAGGAAAACGACGTTAATCAATTTAAGAAATAAACTATCAACAACCGTGGGTTATTGGCGAATAACCAATGGTTATTCGCCAATAAACCAAGGTTTTTGATAGTTTCATTTCGATTCTTACATGACCCGACACCTTAACAAAGGGAAATAAATGCACTATTTAGCAAACCAGTTTACCCACCAGTTTGCTGTTCCATCAATTGTGACTACCCACTGCATTATACGCATAACTGCAGAAAAAAACGACAAAAAGGGGTAGACTCAGCAACAAGACAATGTAATTTTATTTAATTAATTATTTAGTTTTCATTGTACTACACAAGTTAACAATATGTATAGAATGAGTGTAGTGGAGCAGAATTATTCTATTCTGTTCTACGGAACGAATGTCTACAGGGCTATTGTGTCACAATGTGTCCGAAAATTCAGCGATTTGAGGACAAAGAAATTTTGCTGAAATTCCCCACACTTATAGAACTCAATGTGATCTAGGTCTGGGCGTGTTCGTTATAACTGGGAAAAATCTAGTTTCAGAGATGTGTGAGGTTAAAACCTGAACAATCGACATTTTCACAACATATTTCTGTAGATCTCGCACCAGCAAATAACGGAATCAGCAAGAAACCTGAAATTCAACCTAAAACTTGTCCGAGATCCAGTGCAAACAACGGTGTGTTTAGATTTCTCATACATTTAGTTTGGATTCTTGGAGAAAGCTTTTAATAGGGGTTCTTAACTTATATTTTTTCTGTGGGCGTGACTAGGAAAGTGACGTCACGTGAGCGGTTTGACGTCATAACGTTACAGTGGTGCAGCGTCGGCCTCTCGTATCAAAGGTCCCTGGTTCGCGTCCCGTGATGAGCGGGTCCTGTCTTTGAGATTTTTCCACACAAAACGGCACGTGTACTAGTTAAGTCTCCAGGAAGCAGACATCGAGCATGATTAATCCAAGATGAAAGCTTGTTTCGCAATCGATGTAAAATAAATATAAATAAAATAAATAAAATATCGAGTCAGCCATTGCAGACGACGTAGTATACACATGTATGTTTCTTTACATCACGTGACGCTTAATGGCAGGCTTATACGCGGGGGGATAACTGGAATAGCCAATGTGAAAAGTAGTGCATTTCCATTGGTTATTGACGAATAATCAACGGTTATTTTCTTCGCTCTCTATAGGCAAGGAAAACAACGTCATGTTAGAATAAATATTAGCGTATAATGAACACGGCGTTAATCAATTAAACATTAGCGTAAAATGAAAGCGGCGTTAATCAATCAAATTTAAGCGTATAATGAAAACAGCGTTAATCAATTAAACATTAGCGTATACTGAAAACAGCGTTAATCAATTAAACATTAGCGTATACTGAAAACAGCGTTAATCAATTAAACATTAGCGTATACTGAAAACAGCGTTAATCAATTAAACATTAGCGTATACTGAAAACAGCGTTAATCAATTAAACATTAGCGTATACTGAAAACAGCGTTAATCAATTAAACATTAGCGTATACTGAAAACAGCGTTAATCAATTAAACATTAGCGTATACTGAAAACAGCGTTAATTAATTAAACATTAGCGTATACTGAAAACAGCGTTAATCAAGTAAACATTAGCGTAAAATGAAAGCGGCGTTAATCAATTAAACATTAGCGTATAATGAAAACAGCGTTAATTAATTAAACATTAGCGTAAAATGAAAACGGCGGTAATCAATTAAAATATTAGCGAATAATGATTTTAAACGGCGTAATACTAGTACTATTACTACCACTTCTACTATTACTACATAATAATACTGCTATTACTACTACTAATAATTCTTCTACCACTTTTTCATCTACTAGGTCTACTTCTTATGCTACATCGACTACTACAACTACTGCTACAACAACTACTACTACTTCATCTAATACTTCTTTTCCTGAAATTACAACTAGTGCTGCTTCTGATACTACTTCTCATGAAATTACTACAACAACTGCTACTGATACTTTAAATTTTACTCTTACAATTCCTTTAACGCTGCTGATCATCCTACCACTACAACAACAACAACTACTACTTCTACCATCTCGAACGAGCATACTTCCATTTCATCTATAACACTTTCGAATCAAGGATTATTTTCCTGTAACATTTTTTCATTAGAAATGACATACACGCTTAATCCGCAGGTAAAAATATGCTGAAACGTAGATGTTTTCCAGCAATATCAATATTTACCTAGTCCGGGGGCTCTGAATAAGTACACTATCCCCGAGATATAACTGAATTTCGGTTGCAACAGAGTTAAACCTTCAAACAAATTACATCAAATAAACGACTACATGTATCACACTTTAGATACTTTATTTTTTGCATTACATTATAGATCTACGTACAATGTATAAAGGAAGTCTATAAACACGGTCTCCGTAAAACGTTCTGATATTTCTATTGTCGCTTTATTTGTATTACTTTGTCGACTATAATTTGATGGTATTTAAAGAAGCGATATATGTCTTATATATTATTTACAACTAGAGTCGTTTACAAGACTTAACTCGGATATAGTGAAATTAAATTCTTTTAAATTAGTGAACAGTGATAAAAAATAGATATCCTCCAGGTGAGAAAATTACAAAGTTTGTTTAAAAATATTTAAACTTTGTTTTCAATAGTATTTGTGTAAATTTACGCGGACAGACTACATATTCATAATCCATGACTGAGAAACAAGCGTTAGACTAGGAAATGAGCTTTACCCAAAGATCACTCCATTATGATCCCCAATAACCGCATGCAAACAGTGAAACAAAATTAGAGTCCATGTTTTTTTCTCCTACCAAGACTTTTAATGATTGACACATGTTCGTAAAGATCTATGACTTGGGAATTATCATGGGTTTCTGAAGGCTCGGCTAAGGTAAATACATAAATGTTATATGCTTAATAACGCTGCGCTTTTAAAAACATTATCATGACAAGCGTTCTAAACCCTTTACCTGTTATGTGATAAAATCGTCTCCACTGTAGAGTTTAGATATCGTGTCTTAAACCTCCCCCACTTGTATAATAACACTGCAGCAGACGACTTTGAAAACATGTATGTTTAGATACAGCCATTCTCTATAAATGAAAGAATGATTACTAAAACCGATAAAAGTTGAAATTATTACGGAAATGGAGAACAGTGCGTGAATCATCATTTTCAAAAGTCGTCTGCTGCAGTGTTATTATACAAGTGGGGGAGGTTTTAGGAACCGTCTACATGTGGGAAAGGAGTATACAACGTTTATGCTTTAAATTATTTTCATGTTGATAAATGTTGGTCTATATGTATCATTACGTAGCGAACGTCTTGCAATACTCTGCAGAAAAACTTTTAAAAATCAAGGAGGCCAGATGCAGCAATCAAGTGAGATCAGGGTTATTTTACGAAGTTGCTTTCTTGATGAATGCATGCAACACTGAATTATTATTCATCTAAAACAAACAAATACATATAACAACTCTACATTTTCTGCTTTAGTCTTAGACCTGCCGTCAACACCAAGAAGGAAGTCAAAATAAAGGAAACCCCATCAATATGTGACGTCAGTTTCGATGACCTCGAGTTCGAGTATATAGAGGAATACAACCGAATCAAGCCGAGTATCTACATGGTAAAATACACCCCGAAATCGAGGCCAACGGCCGCCATCCTTAGTTTACGAGAAAATGAGTGCTCGTTCCACGCGGAAGTCAAATTCTTCATCGAGACTCAGATTGGTATTAGAGTGAAATCAATTCAGTATGACCCTTTACATATCCGGTCTGGCAAACCAGATATGCGCAGCAGATGGATTGTTGACTTCAATACAGTTGACGATCTTGAAAAGGTTGTCAGAACGGGGCTTATTATTGGGAAGGACCAAATCATTATTTACAAATTCGATGAAATCATGAGACGGGAGGTGTCGTCATTTAAGTATTTTAAAGCTGTCTTGGATGCGAGGAAGAAGCTGCGAGGATCGCAGTCCCTTAGAGGTATTAAGACGACGGATTCTGCTGGAATATGCAAAATACCTCTCAAAACTAATCTATCAGTCCAATGGTGAGAACCGTATCGACTATATTCACGTCATTCAATAGCATTACGTTGTTGTCTTGATAAATGTATGTTAATTTTCATGCGAATATTTGGAAATTCTTATTCATTTTACGCTTCAATTTCATTTGATTTCAAATTAAACTATATATATATAGAAATAAATGCTTAGATAATTAAGCAGTACCAGAAGAAAAGGAGAATGGTCAAAACTAATCTGGGATACTTGAACCCTTTATCACATACAACAAATGTGCAGCAGAAAACTTTGAAAATATCTTGGCATAAATATGGAAACATTCTGTAAATTTAAGTATAATAATGGAATAGAATTGAAACTATTGTAGCAAAAGGAGACCTTTGCCATAATGTTCACTAAATGCGTCTGCTGCGGTGACGTCAGAAAGCATCTGTATTTCGGAAAGGGTTAAACATCAATTTCTCCCAACGTTACTTTTTGTTAAAGTTATAACGGCATACAACTTGTGGGGGCTACACTTCCAGTGTGTGCATTTATGTATGTTTTACATATTTGCGGACTGTCAAGACTCTAGTGAGGCTGTGTGGATGCACGGGCTAGCACGAATCTTCACTGTATGTAGATGCAGTATGAAACCAACAGTGTTGGCCCCGGTCAATCAATAGATCCGCAATGCAAATTAGATGCAGTATTCTAGCCAATCAAAATCTTCGATACATGTATGTTCTTTCCGGTACACTCGATTGTTCATCACAGACAAAAGCCATCTACTGCATGGAAACCGTGTAGTTTTTAAAGATACTGCTTGTTTGTTTGTAACGCATGACGATGGGCGTGGCTAAATTATGATCTTGAATCTATTAATTATATTATTTTGTTACACGAAACATTCCCCTATTTTTCACTAGGCATCTATTAGTAAACAGTTTTACTATTAGAAATCAATTGCCCGTTTGTAATTTTAACCATTGTTTAACTACTAATGTGTAGTCTCATAGAAAGTTGATTGATTGATACATTTACATTATATCATGACGTGTCCTGTGTAAGTCCGTACCACGTCTTGTCCATTCATCCTGACACCTGCCAAACCACCGTAATGTCCATTCATCCTGACACCTGCCAAACCACCGTAATGTCCATTCATCCTGACACCTGCCAAACCACCGTAATGTCCATTCATCCTGACACCTGCCAAACCACCGTAATGTCCATTCATCCTGACACCTGCCAAACCACCGTAATGTCCATTCATCCTGACACCTGCCAAACCACCGTAATGTCCATTCATCCTGACACCTGCCAAACCACCGTAATGTCCATTCATCCTGACACCTGCCAAACCACCGTAATGTCCATTCATCCTGACACCTGCCAAACCACCGTAATGTCCATTCATCCTGACACCTGCCAAACCACCGTAATGTCCATTCATCCTGACACCTGCCAAACCACCGTAATGTCCATTCATCCTGACACCTGCCAAACCACCGTAATGTCCATTCATCCTGACACCTGCCAAACCACCGTAATGTCCATTCATCCTGACACCTGCCAAACCACCGTAATGTCCATTCATCCTGACACCTGCCAAACCACCGTAATGTCCATTCATCCTGACACCTGCCAAACCACCGTAATGTCCATTCATCCTGACACCTGCCAAACCACCGTAATGTCCATTCATCCTGACACCTGCCAAACCACCGTAATGTCCATTCATCCTGACACCTGCCAAACCACCGTAATGTCCATTCATCCTGACACCTGCCAAACCACCGTAATGTCCATTCATCCTGACACCTGCCAAACCACCGTAATGTCCATTCATCCTGACACCTGCCAAACCACCGTAATGTCCATTCATCCTGACACCTGCCAAACCACCGTAATGTCCATTCATCCTGACACCTGCCAAACCACCGTAATGTCCATTCATCCTGACACCTGCCAAACCACCGTAATGTCCATTCATCCTGACACCTGCCAAACCACCGTAATGCTAACCACTGAGCGCCAAGGAGGGTAGCCATTACTACCATTTCAAAGTCTTCTGTGTGACCAGGCCGGGCTGTCTAAATGTCTGTGTGACCAGGTCGGGCCGGGCTGTCTGTGTGACCAGGCCGGGCTGTCTAAATGTCTGTGTGACCAGGTCGGGCCGGGCTGTCTGTGTGACCAGGCCGGGCTGTCTAAATGTCTGTGTGACCAGGTCGGGCCGGGCTGTCTGTGTGACCAGGCCGGGCTGTCTAAATGTCTGTGTGACCAGGTCGGGCCGGGCTGTCTGTGTGACCAGGCCGGGCTGTCTAAATGTCTGTGTGACCAGGTCGGGCCGGGCTGTCTGTGTGACCAGGCCGGGCTGTCTAAATGTCTGTGTGACCAGGCCGGGCTGTCTAAATGTCTGTGTGACCAGGTCGGGCCGGGCTGTCTGTGTGACCAGGCCGGGCTGTCTAAATGTCTGTGTGACCAGGTCGGGCCGGGCTGTCTGTGTGACCAGGCCGGGCTGTCTAAATGTCTGTGTGACCAGGTCGGGCCGGGCTGTCTGTGTGACCAGGCCGGGCTGTCTAAATGTCTGTGTGACCAGGTCGGGCCGGGCTGTCTGTGTGACCAGGCCGGGCTGTCTAAATGTCTGTGTGACCAGGTCGGGCCGGGCTGTCTGTGTGACCAGGCCGGGCTGTCTGTGTGACCAGGTCGGGGTGTCTAAATGTCTTCTGTGTGACCAGGCCGGGCTGTCTGTGTGACCAGGCCGGGCTGTCTGTGTGACCAGGTCGGGGTGTCTAAATGTCTTCTGTGTGACCAGGCCGGGCTGTCTAAATGTCTTCTGTGTGACCAGGCCGGGCTGTCTAAATGTCTTCTGTGTGACCAGGCCGGGCTGTCTAAATGTCTTCTGTGTGACCAGGCCGGGCTGTCTAAATGTCTAGAACATATTACAATTGTGATAGTTTAAAAACACTTAGTTATGACACATTTAAAATGAAATAAATAATCCGATGTTTTAAGTATTTGCAGTTTCTTTATTTTGACTCGCAATTGTGTTTTCTTGTCTTATTTACGAAGACAAAAGAGTCCCTGCTAGACTTGCTGCAGACTGTTACGTGTCAATATCGAGATGAAAAATCACCTCGAATTCTCCTTTTAGTAGCAATTTTAACTTATTGAATGTTATTTTCATGTTCAGAGACATGTCTTGATTTATGTAGAATTCATTTAATAATGTTAATCCATGAATATCTAAAATATGAACTGTTTCTAAGCTAAATATGTTGATCAAGTGACTACAGTCGGTAGACTGCGTATATAAATCTCCTTTGCAGAGAGCCGTGCTTTACACTCACTTACAAATAGTTAATTATAGGTGATTTAAACTATTTATTTGGTCGAAACAAATGACGAAAAGAACAAACTGAGATAAGACTGGTTTTAATATAAAAAATACTTTGAATGAACACTCTCTGCCTATAAAGAGAGTGTAAAAAACGACAATTATGCGAAGAAGAAACGAATCGGGTCTCTCGTACAAAATTATTTCGTCCTTGACACATTGTGTTATTAAATTCCCTACACGCATTTTGCTTGCGATCTGCATATTGTTATGCTTCATTGACACAAGGGCGCTCATCATTATATAATTTTAAAACATGAGTAGACTAATGATTGGGAAGATTACTCATTTCCTGTTCATGATCAATAATTAGTTGGCTGTGTATATGGTCAACCACTATAAACATGTATATATATGTTTATATGTCAATGGGTCAACCTACCTTAGAATGGAGATTGATCATAAACAATGAAAGGCTTTAATTATATTTCAATGAAGGACATTCACTTCGTTGACAAAAAAAATGCAAGTTATGATACATTTTCACTTGACCCCACCCCTGATGTTCCAATATGCCCTTTAGTTGATAACTGGTTTTTTCAACTACTATAATGTAAGTGTTATGCATAACTGCAATATGAATTTCCGGCAACATTGATGCGTTGCATCAACTTTCTCTTGTTCCTTAATGTAAAGCGAATTGAGATTCATAAACAAGATTCTAGAGTCCATCGTTATACATTAAAAATGGTAGGAATGGCTTTCCCTCTTTGGCGTTTAAAGTTTAGTATTGTGGTTTTAGCATTATCACTGACTCGCTGGTATCAAGATAAATACCAAGAGTACTAGTAACTTACCCAAGAACATCCGTGGTATAACTTAAACTTTGTTGAAATCGTGGTACAACAAAAAACATCTCTATACTCAAGATGCAATCGGTAAGATATGTCTATTGAGAAGATATTGGAATGATATGGACGATAATCGACCAAGACGTGCATTCACCGTGTTTGAAGAGTTATTTCCCTTTAGAAACGTGTTGAAAACTGTTGGTAAACAGAGAGAGACTTAATCACAGTTTATTTAATTGGGATTAAATGGAGTTTCCAACATTATATCAGTTATATAACGGCGGCACTTCACTTCACCTGGGTAAACAAACCAGTATCAGTTATATAACGGCGGCACTTCACTTCACCTGGGTAAACAAACCAGTATCAGTTATATAACGGCGGCACTTCACTTCACCTGGGTAAACAAACCAGTATCAGTTATATAACGGCGGCACTTCACTTCACCTGGGTAAACAAACCAGTATCAGTTATATAACGGCGGCACTTCACTTCACCTGGGTAAACAAACCAGTATCAGTTATATAACGGCGGCACTTCACTTCACCTGGGTAAACAAACCAGTATCAGTTTAGGAAATGTGCATTGACCAATGGCATTCCACCATAACCTTTGCACCGCGACTGCGTCTCAAAAAACCGGACACCCATATCAAAATCTCCGACGCTGACAACTTGGCCACGGCACTTTCTTAGAAAGAGAGGATACACACAGATGTAGATAAAACAAGGGAGCCAGGTTATTGACCGAAGAAGAGATAAATGTATCTTCAAATTAAATCAAATTAATGAATTGTGTAAATAAGCTTGATTAAATTTATGTAAACGAAAGGCTGTTTTGTTTGTCTGTCTGTTTAATTTGTGTTAACGCCGCTTTAGATACACAACTTATTACTATGGATATTATTTACACGTTGAAAGATCATGTTTCTCACATATAACCTTTTGAAAACATTCTCACAGTGAGATTTGAAAAATAATATTCCCTTTTTTGTTGATATGATTTCAAAGTCGATTCCTGCATATGTTTTGTTTGCGAATACTTTCATTTCGAGGGTGACTCATCTACATCTCCAGAAGCGATTATTTACTACACAATGGTTTCACATGCATATGTAGCAGTGGCCAACACGTCGGTTAAACGTGTTGATGGGAAATACACCGTGAACGATGAGGCAGTGGTGTTTAACGTCACATTTAACAATGTATCAGTTATATCACTCCTGGGTAAGGCTCCAAAACCGTTACTACCATTGTTCATGCGTTCGGTATTACCCGCCCGATCATCAAACCCTTACTACCATTGTCCATGCGTTCGGTATTACCCGCCCGATCATCAAACCCTTACTACCATTGTCCATGCGTTCGGTATTACCCGCCCGATCATCAAACCCTTACTACCATTGTCCATGCGTTCGGTATTACCCGCCCGATCATCAAACCCTTACTACCATTGTCCATGCGTTCGGTATTACCCGCCCGATCATCAAACCGTTACTACCATTGTCCATGCGTTCGGTATTACCCGCCCGATCATCAAACCGTTACTACCATTGTCCATGCGTTCGGTATTACCCGCCCGATCATCAAACCGTTACTACCATTGTCCATGCGTTCGGTATTACCCGCCCGATCATCAAACCGTTACTACCATTGTCCATGCGTTCGGTATTACCCGCCCGATCATCAAACCGTTACTACCATTGTCCATGCGTTCGGTATTACCCGCCCGATCATCAAACCGTTACTACCATTGTCCATGCGTTCGGTATTACCCGCCCGATCATCAAACCGTTACTACCATTGTCCATGCGTTCGGTATTACCCGCCCGATCATCAAACCGTTACTACCATTGTCCATGCGTTCGGTATTACCCGCCCGATCATCAAACCGTTACTACCATTGTCCATGCGTTCGGTATTACCCGCCCGATCATCAAACCGTTACTACCATTGTCCATGCGTTCGGTATTACCCGCCCGATCATCAAACCGTTACTACCATTGTCCATGCGTTCGGTATTACCCGCCCGATCATCAAACCGTTACTACCATTGTCCATGCGTTCGGTATTACCCGCCCGATCATCAAACCGTTACTACCATTGTCCATGCGTTCGGTATTACCCGCCCGATCATCAAACCGTTACTACCATTTTCCATGCGTTCGGTATTACCCGCCCGATCATCAAACCGTTACTACCATTGTCCATGCGTTCGGTATTACCCGCCCGATCATCAAACCGTTACTACCATTGTCCATGCGTTCGGTATTACCCGCCCGATCATCAAACCGTTACTACCATTGTCCATGCGTTCGGTATTACCCGCCCGATCATCAAACCGTTACTACCATTGTCCATGCGTTCGGTATTACCCGCCCGATCATCAAACCGTTACTACCATTTTCCATGCGTTCGGTATTACCCGCCCGATCATCAAACCGGCGACCTCCCGCACCACCTGCTACCATTTGTTACACCACCAATACGGTATGACCTCCCGCACCACATGCTACCATTTGTTACACCACCAATACGGTATGACCTCCCGCACCACATGCTACCATTTGTTACACCACCAATACGGTATGACCTCCCGCACCACATGCTACCATGTGTTACACCACCAATACGGTATGACCTCCCGCACCACATGCTACCATTTGTTACACCACCAATACGGTATGACCTCCCGCACCACCTGCTACCATGTGTTACACCACCAATACGGTATGACCTCCCGCACCACATGCTACCATTTGTTACACCACCAATACGGTATGACCTCCCGCACCACATGCTACCATTTGTTACACCACCAATACGGTATGACCTCCCGCACCACCTGCTACCATTTGTTACACCACCAATACGGTATGACCTCCCGCACCACCTGCTACCATTTGTTACACCACCAATACCGTATGACAGGCTGCCTTGGTCTAAACATTTTATTTGTATTTTAATTGACATGTGCATATTATAACACTTCATATCAAATATAAATATAAACAGTATTGGGCCTAAAACATTAAGCTTATTTAGAAAGAAGAAGAAGAAGAAGATTATTGATTGATTGATTGATTGGGGTTTAACGCCGTTTTTAACAATTTCTCAGTCATATCACGGCGGCCAGTTCACCTACTCATATGTTTCCTGGTTTTCTCACACCAGTACTCCACACAACAATCTCCCCCAAGCAACTGGCTGCTTTTCCACATAGATTGATAGCCCATTGGTGGAGGACGAATGACGCATGTCGCAATGACTTTTGTCAAACGTCGGAAAGAAAGTTGGCCGAGCCGGGATTCGAACTCACAACCCCTGGATTGACAGCCCGCGTCGTTACCGACTGAGCTACCGGGGCTCGGCAGAAGGAGAAGAAGGAGAAGAAGGAGAAGAAGGAGAAGAAGGAGAAGAAGGAGAAGAAGGAGAAGAAGGAGAAGAAGGAGAAGAAGAAGAAGAAGAAGAAGAAGAAGAAGAAGAAGAAGAGGAAGAAGAAGAAGAAGATGATGATGAAGATGAAGATGAAGGCCCTTGCAAATGAATTACTGTACAACACGATCGTTCCATATGTAATGAGTAATGAAACAAATTGTATGAGCGTTATTTTGGCACGGACTAACCGATCATGAAATAGCAAAAGAGTGTTATTTCCAGATATACTCATTGTTTCAAACAAAGGGTTATTGAGCTATAACGTGCACGTCTAAATGTTTTAAACCGGTTCCCATAGTCAGCCGTGCCACGATAGATCATCCGATAGCGACGCAGGCATTCAATCCAGACGTTGCGAGGTGCATCCAAGCATGGCCTCCATTATTTCCGACATTTGACAACGGCCAATTCCTCTTCAATCAAAGCATTAACAGTATCTGTGTAAAAGCAGCCAAGTTATTGAAAAGTGTGAGCAAGCCATTGATCATATCGGTTATTGATCTTGATGACAATTGTTGACTAATGCGTTGAACAACAATAAATCAATCCATCAACCGTTATGTCATCATTAATGAAACATTTGAAATAAATAAATCAAACACAGCAACGTTTTTCAACGTATCTGAATAATTTGAACACTCTTCGTACAGGGTCACCCTAGGAACATCTGTGCACAATTACTTTTAAATCGGGCAAGTTCTTATACATTTAAGATAAATAATCCTTATCCACTGGAAGCCATGTTTTACAGCCGATCGGATTAATTTGAACAATATTGGTAGGGGGGTCAACCCATTTGTGCAAAAGCATATTCAAAGCGGACTTTTAGACAATAATATTATTTGAGTGTTTGCACTTTTCCCACTTTTAGATGCCGCGGCATTTTAAGTGCTACTTGAACTTAATCATTTGAACAACCTTGCCTAAGGAAAATTCCTGTGCTTTTATTTTTGAATGTGGTTCGTTGGTTTATGAAGATAACTTGTCAGTAGAAAAGTGTTTATATACGGTCAGACAGTTCTAAGATGTCGACGACGCCGAATGCCAGACGCCGGACGCCGGTCGCCGGACGTTGAGTTAACACAATAGTTCACCCTTCACTTCGTGCTCAGGTCTGCTCAAAAAGATGTCCCCCTTCTCTTTTATTTGAGCTGCGTTTGTTTGTAACGAGCATACCTCTAACTTTGTCAGCGCACATGACAATATTGAGATATTTACAAACATTGCAGATTCAGTTTAGACAGCGTTGTTTGTATTTTATTTATCGAAATATACCCAAATCTCTTGATTGATGAAACTTGGATGCGTCCGATAAATTAACATAGAATAGTCTACGTTTGGAAACTGTAAGGTAAAAGGGTTAATAACACTCTAAGGTCGATTTTCGTGTGACGTGACTTTTACAAAATGTCCTTGAGTCGCGTGCCTAGTTACGTCCTTATGCTAACACTTTACCATATGCAGACGCAATTTGACGCTAGTGTAGCAACCGACTACTAAGATTGCTGCTAAATAAGACTTTCTTCATAATGAGAAATGTCTATTTTATCCCCAAGATGATTGCAATTCTATTCAACAGCTTATATTTTTCCGTACTTTTAGTAGTTGTTTTTTAAGGCGTCTGCTGCACACATTCTTTGGGTGTGGTAAGTAAAATGTTAAATGTGATGCCCTAGTTGGTTTTAATAGAAAGCAAATTGATAGAGAATTGTTTTACGGCATTGAAATAACGACGAGTTGTGTCAGCAATTAAGTCACACAATTAAGTTACACATCGTCGACTGTCAATAATTTTAGACAATGATGCAGACGATGTGTTTCATTTGTGTTTTACGCCATTTTCAACACCATTTAATGTATATTACAGTCACTGCCTCGATAGGATAATCGACAGCCGGTTCAAATACCCCAACGTATTATCTTGATATACATAGAAATAAAGAAGGGATTGATTTTGTAGTCTTTGACGTATTATCTTGATTTACATAGAAATAAAGAAGGGATTGATTTTGTAGTCTTTGACGTATTATCTTGATTTGCATAATATAAAGAAGGGATCGATTTTGTAGTCTTTGACGTATTATCTTGATTTACAAAGAAATACCGATTGGGTTTGGTTTTGTAGTCTGGGACCTATTATCTTGATTTACATAGAAATAAAGAAGGAATTGATTATATAGTCTTTGACCCATTATCTTGATTTACATAGAAATAAAGAAGGGATTAATTTTGTAGTCTTTGACCTATTATCTTGATTTACATAGAAATAAAGAAGACGTTGATTTTGTTGTCTTTGACCAATTATCGAGTCACAGTCGTCATTAGTTCCTATGCATTAAGCTATCTTCAATCAAAAGACAATGTGTACCCCAAACCGTGTACTGAGTGAGTTGCTTCATGTTAATAACACGATCTTGTTTTCTCGAACGATAATCGCTACGAAATATTCTCGAATCTCAGAGATCTTAATTATACTTGAAACGTCACTTTTTGTTCAAACACTTCTAAATATTCCGATTAACATGTATATAAGAAGTTGTAGTTGTAATTTCTATACTTATGTGATGTTTTCCGTTTTTGGGAAAGTATACTCTCACACCATCTGAGATGATATTCTTCAGAATAAGTGGTTTCCCCAAATTAGATTAACAGCGTGTCATTAATGTCAGTACGACCTCGGTGGTGTAATGGTCGAGCGTCTGCCTCGGTGTGGGTGATACGGAATACTTTAAACATGGTAGTAATGGCTGCCCTCCTTGGCGCTCAGGGTTGCGGAGTTAGCATGACCACTGACTGGCTGGTGTCAAGATAGATGGACCAGTAAGCACTGATAACTTACCCAGGAAACACCCTTCATATAATTGAAAGCAATCGATCTTCTCCAAATCAAACCCTCGAACCCCACATTCGCGGCGGTCTGTTTATGTCGGTTAAATAAGGTAAAATATCAACTAAATGAACGTTTAACTAAATAGTCACTAGTTCAATGGTAGATACATGTAACTCATTATAGAAGTTTCTGATCTAAATCAAGGAATCGTGTTTCATTCTTTCCGAAGATTGCCAAAAGAGTGTTTGACTTGTATCAATGGTCTTCCACCAATGGGCAAAAATTCTTTCTACGTAAGGGGGTAGCCCCTTGCCCGGTAATAATGGTGTGTGGAGTTTTAGTTTATTGTGGTTTGATGCTCTGTTTAACTTAGTTTAACTTTATCATGGCAACAGTTAACTTATTCATGATCCCTAGGTAAACAAACTAGTACTAGGCTAGCAAATGTGCCTTGTCCAAGAGCACTCCATCATCAGTTGAAAATGGCGTTAAACCTTAATTGTGTTTCAACCTTAGTTAAAACATTGAACTATCAGCTGTATGATGTTAAGGTGACACTATAATTGTGGAGTGCTTAAATTATTCTGATTCATGAACAAATTTATCCCATTAGATCCTACAAAGAGGTCGTTAATCATATTTCCGATTTCCCACGATAACGCGGTTTTGTATAAAACAAGTAATTAACTCACGATGCACCGAAATCAATTGTGTGGCGATATCAACATACGGACAAGTAAGCACATGTAGCGCCGTTGAGACAACAACAATACAAGGTAGAATAGTATTATGCCCGTATGTTTAACCCGTTACCACATACAGACGCTTTTTGCCTCCTATACAGCAAACGCCTTTTGTAAATATTTATTTAAAGAGAGTTAACATATTTTGTCCTAGATGTTTTAAATGTCTTCTGCTTTAGATTTGTTGTATATGTGAGAAAGGGTTAATAAAAAAAGGTCGGCGATCGAGGTACAACGTGGCTTAACCAGTTACCTCACACATACGCGTTTAGACACCTCTGCAGAAGACGACTTTTGAAAAGTGTGTGCGCGAGGCATACATTGAAAACATCTGCTAACAAGTTTAGAAGATTTCTATAAGAGAAAATAAAATTATTTAATAATTCTGAAGATACTATAGTAAAAGAGGAAATTGCTCACTATGAGGCGTCAACATGTGCAGTTGTCTGATCTAAGTTTGCATTGAACGTAAATTATTGCCGTCCAATAAATATCTTTATTTCCATGCATCGTAAACTATCGGGAGTATACTCGAAGGAATCGCATTAATTGCCTTTTGACCAGTATATATTGAACAATATATCATTGCGATAGGCAATGGTAGTTTATTTTGAATAATTTTCACATTAAAATTAATTGATTAAGATGGCATATTTTCTGTGGGCGCAGCATTCATTTATCGTCATCAGTTTTTTAAATTACGAAAAATGGCATTTTATTTTACCATTCATTTGGCTTTAACTAAGCGGTCAGCTTTTAGATTGCCAAATTGGCATTTCATTATACGATACGTTTGGCTTCTATTTAACCGCCAGGTCTTTATATTACAAAAGTGTCATTTCATTTCATCATACTTACTTGGTCTATTTAGAAGCCAGACATTGCTATTTTGAAAACAAAACAAAATAATCAGAATCACATACGTCTTTTTTGAAATAGTACAGTCATTTCTTTTTTTACAAAAGAGTATTTACAATGCCAACATGTAATGTGTACACTTTAGATACATTTTAGCAATTACCTCCCCTGATTTGATAGACGCCATTTGTATGCAAATGCCATGCTTTTAACTTCAGATGCTTTTCTAGTCTATGATGATATTGCTCGTAATAACAGATAAGTACACAAATTGCTGCAGAATCAAGCAACAAAGGAAGCGCAGTGGAGCGAAATCATCTAAGAACGTCATTTACTCGATACGCTGGTTTCTAATGATTCCGAAACGGATACAAAAGTGGTAGGGATCAGCATTCATATTATCATCGCAAATACGAGAATTAAGAAAGTTATGCTATATATTTATTTCATTTTGAAATGTATCATATTGCCTTTGTAAACTCTTTAGTAATGGCTTCCTTCCTTTGCGCCGGGTATGCTGGATTAGCGTTAAGATTGGCTGGCTGGTGCCAGAATAAATGAACCAGTAGTACTGGTAACATACCCTGGAAATGCCGTGATATAATTGAAAACTTATAGAAAACACAAACAATTAATCAATTAATACTACTTCACAGACGTTATAGAGTGCGGTCAAACTGATTTGGCCTGTGTGCAAATCTACTAATAATTGATTAATGGTTTGTATTGTGAAATCATGTTGGAAACAAGTTTATTGCAAATATTGACGAGTTCAAAAATGTTAAACACTTTGCACAAATATCAGGATAAGGTAATAATTGTTGAGTTATTCAGTTATATTTAATGATAGTATTTACAACATAATTTATTTCCATCGTTTATGTCTCTCTCTGTTCCGCATCATGCATGGGTTTAAAAATTTCAAATGCCTTCATTAAGATAGTAAGCCCTCTCCCTTCATACAGACGTACTTTGAAATAGATGGCTTTCCGAAACATTGTATCACGAGGAAAACGTCTAAATAGATGGCTTACTGAAACATTGTAACACGAGGAGAACGTCTAAATAGACGGCTTTCCGAAACATTGTAACACGAGGAGAAAGTCTAAATAGACGGCTTACTGAAACATTGTAATACAAGGAGAACGTCTAAATAGACGGCTTACTGAAACATTGTAACACAATGAGGAAGTCTAAATAGACGGCTTACTGAAACCTTGTAACACGAGGAGAAAGTCTAAAAAGACGGCTCACTGAAACATTGTAACACAAGGAGGAAGTCTAAATAGACGGCTTTCCGAAACAGTGTAACACGAGGAGAAAGTCTAAATAGACAGCTCCAAATAGACGGCTAACTGAAACATTGTAACACGAGGAAAAAGTCTAAATAGACAGCTTACTGAAACATTGTAACACAAGGAGAAAGTCCAAATAGACGGCTTACTGAAACATTGTAACACGAGGAGAAAGTCTAAATAGACGGCTTTCCGAAACCTTGTAACACGAAGAGAAAGTCTAAATAGACAGCTACAAATAGACGGCTACCTGAAACATTGTAACACGAGAAAAAAGTCTAAATAGACGGCTTACTAAAACATTGTAACAAGAGGAAAAAGTCTAAATAGACGGCTTACTGAAACATTGTAACACGAGGAGAAAGTATAAATAGCCGGCTTACTGAAACATTGTAACACGAGGAAAAAGTCTAAATAGACGGCTTACTGATACATTGTAACACGAGGAAAAAGTCTAAATAGACGGCTTACTGAAACATTGTATCACGAGGAGAAAGTCTAAATAGACGGCTTACTGAAACATTGTAACACGAGGAAAAATTCCAAATATACGGCTTACTGAAACATTGTAACACCAGGAGAAAGTCTAAATAGACGGCTTTCCGAAACATTTTAACACGAGGAGAAAGTCTAAATAGACGGCTTACTGAAACATTGTAACAAGAGGAAAAAGTCTAAATAGACGGCGTACTGAAACATTGTAACACGAGGAGAAAGTCTAAACAGACGGCTTACTGAAACATTGTAACACGAGGAAAAAGTCTAAATAGACGGCTTACTGACACATTGTAACACGAGGAAAAAAGTCTAAATAGACGGCTTACTGAAACATTTTAACATGAGGAGAAAGTCTAAATAGACGGCTTACTGAAACATTGTAACAAGACGAAAAAGTCTAAATAGACGGCTTACTGAAACATTGTAACACGAGGAGAAAGTCTAAACAGACGGCTTACTGAAACATTGTAACACGAGGAAAAAGTCTAAATAGACGGCTTACTGAAACATTGTAACACGAGGAAAAAAGTCTAAATAGACGGCTTACTGAAACATTGTAACACGAGGAAAGAGTCTAAATAGACGGCTTACTGAAACATTGTAACACGAGGAGAAAGTCCAAATAGACGGCTTACTGAAACATTGTAACACGAGGAGAAAGCCCAAATAGACGGCTTACTGAAACATTGTAACACGAGGAAAAGTCTAAATAGACGGCTTTCCAAAACATTGTAACACGAGGAGAAAGTCCAAATAGACGGCTTACTGAAACATTGTAACACAAGGAGAAAGTCCAAATAGACGGCTTACTGAAACATTGAAACACGAGTAGAACGTCTAAATAGACGGTGTACTGAAACATTGTAACATAAGGAGAACGTCTAAATAGACGTGGTACTGAAACATTGTAACACAAGGAGAAAGTCTAAATAGACGGCTTACTGAAACATTGTAACACCAGTAGAACGTCTAAATAGATGGTGTACTGAAACATTGTAACACGAGGAGAACGTCTAAATAGACGGGGTACTGAAACATTGTAACACAAGGAGAAAGTCCAAATAGACGGCTTACTGAAATATTGTAACACGAGTAGAACGTCTAAATAGACGGTGTACTGAAACATTGTAACACGAGGAGAACGTCTAAATAGACGGGGTACTGAAACATTGTAACACGAGGAGAACGTCTAAATAGACGGGGTACTGAAACATTGTAACACAAGGAGAAAGTCCAAATAGACGGCTTACTGAAACATTGTAACACGAGTAGAACGTCTAAATAGACGGTGTACTGAAACATTGTAACACGAGGAGAACGTCTAAATAGACGGGGTACTGAAACATTATAACACGAGGAGGAAGTCCAAATAGACGGCTTACTGAAACATTGTAACACGAGGAGAAAGTCCAAACAGACGGCTTACTGAAACATTGTATTACAAGGAGAAAGTCCAAATAGACGGCTTACTGAAACATTGTAACACGAGGAGAACGTCTAAATAGACGGGGTACCGAAACATTGTAACACAAGGAGAAAGTCTAAACAGACGGCTTTCCGAAACATTGTAACACGAGGTGAAAGTATAAATAGACGGCTTACTGAAACATTGTAACACGAGGAAAAAGTCTAAATAGACGGCTCATTGAAACATTGTAACACAAGGAGTACGTCTAAATAGACGGCTTACTGATACATTGTAACACGAGGAGAAAGTTCAAATAGACGGGGTACCGAAACATTGTAACACAAGGAGAACGTATAAATAGACTGCTTACTGAAACATTGTAACACGAGGAGAAAGTCTAAACAGACGACTTTCCGAAACATTGTAACACGAGGAGGAAGTCTAAACAGACGGCTTACTGAAACATTGTAATACGAGGAGGAAGTCCAAATAGACGGCTTACTGAAACATTGTAACACGAGGAGGAAGTCCAAATAGACGGCTTACTGAAACATTGTAACACGAGGATAAAGTCTAAATAGACGGCTTACTGAAACATTGTAACACGAGGAGGAAGTCTAAATAGACGGCTTACTGAAACATTGTAACACAAGGAGAAAGTCCAAATAGACGGCTTACTGAAACATTGTAACACAAGGAGAAAGTCCAAATAGACGGCTTACTGAAACATTGTAACACAAGGTGAAAGTCTAAATAGACGGGGTACCGAAACATTGTAACACGAGGAGAACGTCTAAATATACGGGGTACTGAAACATTATAACACGAGGAGGAAGTCTAAATAGACGGCTTACTGAAACATTATAACACGAGGAGAAAGTCCAAACAGACGGCTTACTGAAACATTGTAACACAAGGAGAAAGTCCAAATAGACGGCTTACTGAAACATTGTAACACAAGGAGAAAGTCCAAATAGACGGCTTACTGAAACATTGTAACACAATGAGGAAGTCTAAATAGACGGCTTACTGAAACCTTGTAACACGAGGAGAAAGTCTAGAAAGACGGCTCACTGAAACATTGTAACACAAGAAGGAAGTCTAAATAGACGCCTTTCCGAAACAGTGTAACACGAGGAGAAAGTCTAAATAGACAGATCCAAATAGACGGCTAACTGAAACATTGTAACACGAGGAAAAAGTCTAAATAGACAGCTTACTGAAACATTGTAACACAAGGAGGAAGTCCAAATAGACGGCTTACTGAAACATTGTAACACGAGGAGAAAGTCCAAACAGACGGCTTACTGAAACATTGTAACACAAGGAGAAAGTCCAAATAGACGGCTTACTGAAACATTGTAACACAAGGAGAAAGTCCAAATAGACGGCTTACTGAAACATTGTAACGCAATGAGGAAGTCTAAATAGACGGCTTACTGAAACATTGTAACACAAGGAGAAAGTCCAAATAGACGGCTTACTGAAACATTGTAACACAAGGAGAAAGTCCAAATAGACGGCTTACTGAAACCTTGTAATACGAGGAAAAAGTCTAAATAGACGGCTTACTGAAACCTTGTAATACGAGGAGAAAGTCTAAAAAGACGGCTCACTGAAACATTGTAACACAAGAAGGAAGTCTAAATAGACGCCTTTCCGAAACAGTGTAACACGAGGAGAAAGTCTAAATAGACAGATCCAAATAGACGGCTAACTGAAACATTGTAACACGAGGAAAAAGTCTAAATAGACAGCTTACTGAAACATTGTAACACAAGGAGGAAGTCCAAATAGACGGCTTACTGAAACATTGTAACACGAGGAGAAAGTCCAAACAGACGGCTTACTGAAACATTGTAACACAAGGAGAAAGTCCAAATAGACGGCTTACTGAAACATTGTAACACAAGGAGAAAGTCCAAATAGACGGCTTACTGAAACATTGTAACGCAATGAGGAAGTCTAAATAGACGGCTTACTGAAACATTGTAACACAAGGAGAAAGTCCAAATAGACGGCTTACTGAAACCTTGTAATACGAGGAGAAAGTCTAAAAAGACGGCTCACTGAAACATTGTAACACAAGGAGGAAGTCTAAATAGACGGCTTTCCGAAACAGTGTAACACGAGGAGAAAGTCTAAATAGACAGCTCCAAATAGACGGCTAACTGAAACATTGTAACACGAGGAAAAAGTCTAAAAGACAGCTTACTGAAACATTGTAACACAAGGAGGAAGTCCAAATAGACGTCTTACTGAAACATTGTAACACGAGTAGAACGTCTAAATAGACGGTGTACTGAAACATTGTAACACAAGGAGAACGTCTAAATAGACGTGGTACTGAAACATTGTAACACAAGGAGAAAGTCTAAATAGACGGCTTACTGAAACATTGTAACACGAGTAGAACGTCTAAATAGACGGTGTACTGAAACATTGTAACACGAGGAGAACGTCTAAATAGACGGGGTACTGAAACATTATAACACGAGGAGGAAGTCCAAATAGACGGCTTACTGAAACATTGTAACACGAGGAGAAAGTCCAAACAGACGGCTTACTGAAACATTGTATTACAAGGAGAAAGTCCAAATAGACGGCTTACTGAAACATTGTAACACCAGGAGAAAGTCTAAATAGACGGCTTTCCGAAACATTTTAACACGAGGAAAAAGTATAAATAGACGGCTTACTGAAACATTGTAACACGAGGAAAAAGTCTAAATAGACGGCTCATTGAAACATTATACCCCACGAGGAGAACGTCCAAATAGACGGGGTACTGAAACATTGTAACACAAGGAGTACGTCTAAATAGACGGCTTACTGATACATTGTAACACGAGGAGAAAGTTCAAATAGACGGGGTACCGAAACATTGTAACACAAGGAGAACGTCTAAATAGACTGCTTACTGAAACATTGTAACACGAGGAGAAAGTCTAAACAGACGGCTTACTGAAACATTGTAATACGAGGAGGAAGTCCAAATAGACGGCTTACTGAAACATTGTAATACGAGGAGGAAGTCCAAATAGACGGCTTACTGAAACATTGTAACACGAGGATAAAGTCTAAATAGACTGCTTACTGAAACATTGTAACACGAGGAGAAAGTCTAAACAGACGGCTTACTGAAACATTGTAACACGAGGAGAAAGTCTAAACAGACGGCTTACTGAAACATTGTAATACGAGGAGGAAGTCCAAATAGACGGCTTACTGAAACATTGTAACACGAGGATAAAGTCTAAACAGACGGCTTACTGAAACATTGTAACACGAGGAGGAAATCTAAATAGACGGCTTACTGAAACATTGTAACACGAGGATAAAGTCTAAATAGACGGCTTACTGAAACATTGTAACACGAGGATAAAGTCTAAACAGACGGCTTACTGAAACATTGTAATACGAGGAGGAAGTCCAAATAGACGGCTTACTGAAACATTGTAACACGAGGAGGAAGTCCAAATAGACGGCTTACTGAAACATTGTAACACGAGGATAAAGTCTAAATAGACGGCTTACTGAAACATTGTAACACGAGGAGGAAGTCCGAATAGACGGCTTACTGAAACATTGTAACACAAGGAGAAAGTCCAAATAGACGGCTTACTGAAAAATTGTAACACAAGGAGAAAGTCCAAATAGACGGCTTACTGAAACATTGTAACACAAGGTGAAAGTCTAAATAGACGGGGTACCGAAACATTGTAACACAAGGAAAACGTCTAAATAGACGGGGTACCGAAACATTGTAACACGAGGAGAAAGTCTAAATAGACGAGGTACCGAAACATTGTAACACGAGGAGAAAGTCTAAATAGACGGCTTACTGAAACATTGTAACACGAGGAAGAAGTCTAAATAGACCGCTTACTGAAACATTGTAACACGAGGAGAAAGTCTAAATAGACGGTGTACCGAAACATTGTAACACGAGGAGAAAGTCTAAATAGACGGCTTACTGAAACATTGTAACACGAGGAGGAATTCTAAATAGACGGCTTACTGAAACATTGTAACACGAGGAGGAAATCTAAATAGTCGGCTTACTGAAACATTGTAACACGAGGAGACTGCTGCAGATTTGTTCTATGTCGGGAAAGGTTAAACGTTAACGCCCATGCACTGAAATGAATACCATTTTTTATCTTTAGATTGTCTGTTCCTTTCGTCTCGTGCGGTTCTCATATAACATTGCATCTATGATAACTTTCTGTTTACAAATGTTGACCGACTTTGTCCAAACACCACCTCCAACACCCAAAAGGTTAAGTAAGACATTGATTGGTTGATTTTGGCATAACGCCTTGTCAGCCATTTTTCAGTCATGGCATGGCGACCAGTTCACCTACCCTTTTGTTTCCTGGATTTCTCACACCAGATCACCTAACGACAGTCTATCCAGTTGGCTGCTTTCTCACATAAACACTTAGCCCATGCGTTCAAACTGACAACTTCTGGCTGGATTGCCATCCCGATTGAGCTACCGTGTCTCGGCAAAAGGTTAAGTAACACACATGTACAGTCAAACTTGGTAAAAGCAGCCACCGAGTCGAGAGTCAGAATTGGTCTGCTGAACACAAATGGCTGCTTTATACAAGAAAAGTGAAGAAGAATTTGTTTCAAGTGGCTGCTTAATATAAGTTGGCCGCTTTATAGAGGTGACTGTATATGTTAATGTTAACAGCTAAGGTAGTACTGTAGCGGACAGGAAAGATTCACCTTATACAGTCGCACCTGTGCTAAGGACCACATAGGAAGAGCATTTACCGGTCTATAGCGACTATATGTTTAGTTTCCCATTAACTCAATTTTAACATGAATGACCCTTCAAAAAATACCACCTGTGTACAAAGACCATATTAATGTCTTCTCATGGGTGGTCCTTATACACAGGTTCCACTGTACTTACATTGAGAAAACCAACATAATGGACTCTGCGTAAAGTATCGACCCATATCAGCCTGCGCAGTCCGCGCAGACTGATCCGGGCAGACACATTCCGTCTCAAGGGGATAAAGATATAGAGTAATTATTCCTGAAATAGAAAATCCAAAGGAGGCAAAAAGTGTCTATCCGGGTAAACCTGCGTGGCATGATTAGGCTGATCCGGGTCGATACTTTACGCAGAGTCCACAATGTTGGTTTTATCGCAGGGCGGCTCATATTAGGTATGAATACCTCCCTACCTGTTGGGGCTCAAGAGTTGCATTTATCCAATCGTTCAGACCCATTTAGCTTTCTTTTACGGTTTAAGCAATGGTCAGACTGTAGCTACCAGTCGTATTGACCATCTCCCTGTCACAGAGTGCATTTGTGGTAAAACAAGCTAAACTGGGTCTAATCTAAGGGCTGGGTTTTATATTTACTTCATTCAACAGTAAACTCATTGTTCAGGAATGATTTGTGTATCATGAACTCAAACAAACAAACACAACAAAACTCATAAATCAGGCCTAACCAATACATTAAATACACCTCTTCCACTACACCTTTGTCAGACGAATTTTCAGGACTACAGCAAAGACTACATTTTGAGCAAATTTTCCTTTTCCAAAATATTTTCAATGCTTTATGAGAAAATTCAGACGGGGTTTTGTGCAGCATACGGGGTTTGAAGACACTGATGGAAAAGGAGTTATATCCACTTAAAATTTAACTATGAGTTGATACACGGTTTGCCTTACATGATGTTGACGTAAAACGTCTAGCTAGGAACAAGGTGTATCTACATGATGGGGTAAAATGTTGCAATCATATATGTATTATCAAATCAAGGTCGAAGATAAGCCATTCAAAGTATCTATGTATAATTTTGAAAATCCTCTATCAGAAAGTATAATTGTTTTATAGAGTTGACAACAGTTTTGAAAAAAAGGAGAAATTGCTCATCAGGAGCAATTTCATCTTTTGACATTCTGCTACATTTGCGTTTACAAGCGTCTGTATGTGGGAAATGTTTTTGTTCGTCGATCCTCTGTCTGTTTGCAATTTAATTCCTTCCATAGTGCAATGTAAATCGACACATTTCAACCCCTAATGTTCACATTGACTTCCTGTGCTTTACAAGTAGAACAAACTTCATCATTGAAAAGAGTTTTGCACAAGATAATCGGCGGCCGGGTATTTGTTTTCCACATACCCCATTTCCAGTACCAGACAAGGTCAAATACCAACGACTGTTCCAGTGCATCCTATAGATACTAACACTGAATGTAAACTCATTGTACCTGTTATAGTCTTTCAAAGGTATACAATTATGTCTAGGCAAACCCAGTTGTACATGGACTACTTAGATCAGCGTTGCTAGTTGATGCATTTGGATAATTCGAGTTATTCCTTTCCCACATACAACCAATTATTTGAAATTAATTTTGCATAATGTTTGAAAACTCTATAAATGAAAATCCAATTAGTGCAGAGAATTAACACGTACAACAGTGTGGCAAGAGCAAGTTCACCTTTTGTCACAATGTTTTCAAATTGTCATATGCGTATGTATATGGGAAAAATAGTTGCATCTTTCGATCTTCTCTAAACTGTGTATTGACGATAGACAAATTCCGCGTTGACATGCATTTAAAAAGGTCAATATCTTGTTCTTGTGTTGTGTACTTCTATCAATCCAATTCCACCAACCTTACGGAAAATGTCCTGAGTGTTCTCGATGTATACCCTGTATGGTCCCTTATTGTGCGCCGTTTCAGCAGTCCTCAAAGATACAACCGGACCAGTCTCTACTAAAGCTAGGCCCCACAGTAAGGCAGTATAAGTACCCACTTATACATACAGTATACATTTAGTATCGGTTCAAAATATTTTCACCTAGCTTCGATGACAGGAATACTTTTATTTATAACGCCATTTGTAACGTTATTCCACCGCATTCTGATTTATACTCAAGAAACGGAAATTCACAGAAAGCTTTCGGGATTATTTATTTTCTCTTTGTCATCTACAGGGTATGTCAGTCTTTAAACTCTTATTAAAGTCTTTACAATCAATATACTGTATCACGGTTAGCTGGATAAGTATTAAAGAGGTGCTCCGAAAAAGCAGCCAAATTAATAATACTTTACAGAAGTGGCTTGGTACATTGGAATTGTTCCACTTAAACGGCGCGAGTACTGGTTAAGTCTCTAGGAATCAGATGTATTTCGAGCGTGATTAATATAAGCTGGAAGCTTGTTTCGTAATTGATATTAAATAAATAAGCTTGAACTAAACTTAATGTTCTATGACTATTTCGCGAAAATTACATTGGCAAGCACCCGCTTCAAGTGCCGGCGTGCTCCATTCACGTGACAGAGTGCTCTACCCCTTTGACAAAGCGTAACACTCCCGTGACAAAGCGTTACACTTCACTGAAAAAACGTTCCACTCCCATGACAAAGCATTGCACTCCCGTGACAAAGCGCTCGATTCCCGTGACAAAACGTTCCACTCCCTGGCAAAGCGTTCCACTCCTGTGACAAAGCGATCCACTCCCGTGACAAGGGCCTTCGGGCCCGAATGCTTCCTTGATAGTCAAGGCTGAGTAGGCGAGCAACGCGCTTCAGGGTACCGTTTCACTTCTTTGCTTTGACAAAAAAAAACGCTTACTTAACTGGCTACACATTGGTCACAAATGCCTTACGGTTGGTTTTCGTAGATCACCGCTAGAATACACATATCGTAGACATGTTTATTAGTTCGGTATATTAACAGATATTTCTTCACTTGAAGTTAGGTATTCTAAACATGTTATTTTTGCCTAAACGTAGCTTTGGTTGCAACGATAAATAAAAAACATCGGTAGTTTGACATCTTTGAAAGTTTGAAATAACGCCAGACGTTAGCTATAACCCTAAATGTGATTGGCTGCAGCATGTCCAATCAAAACCAGTGAGAGATTAGCCTCTGTCCTGTGGTGTATGTGTATGTTCAACGATGAACCAGTTTCTATTCACGCCAAATAGTTAATTTTGCACGTCGAGAGTAAACCAATTCATCATGCCTGCCAGAGCCACTTGATATGCCCGAAATACTCACACATGCGTAGACTGGGTACAGTGCATTTATTTGAATGTTCCACAGATACTTGCCTAACAATAATATGTTCTACAAACAGTAGTAAAGGTATATGTATGAACCTGAATATTGTGATTTTCAGTAATGGCGAGATACTCTTAAAGGACTTCGAAAACAGTGTGCCAAAAGAAGAAATTGCTCATGATGAGCAATTTCTCCTTTTGCCACAATGATTTTAATTGCATTGAATAATTATTCAGTCTTCAATTATAGAGAGTTTCTATAATTTTTACGGAACGTTTTCAAGTTTCAAGGTCATCTGCTTATTTGTGTTAGTGGAAAATATTAAATCTGGCTGAATTGATGTGTACCAACAATAAAGTTAAAACATAAAGAAAACACGTCACGCCCCCGTACGACACTTTCACTCCTTTCCAAGTACAACCAATCTGCATCAGACGACATTGAAAGCATCAAAGCTGTGGAAAATATCTAAATAATAGTATGATTAGAAATTAGAGTTTCTCATTATTTTGCCAGACTGTTTATAAAAGTCGTTGAAGATAGGTCAGTATGCGTTCACAATAGGGACAATGTTTAGTGTTGCTTTATCGATTGTTACCAACGTTAAAGGTTGCCACTGTATAGCATTGTTAATCCTTTCCCACATACAAGAAACCTGTAAAAGACGACTTTGAACATATTTTGTCAAAAAATGGAAACTCTCTATAATTGAACGGATAACCAATGACTAAAAGAGGAAAACGTTGCGGCAAAAGGAGAAATTGCTCATCTTTAGCAATTTCATCTTTTGTCGCCATGTTTTTAAAAAGCCGTCTGCTGCAGAGGCGTCGGAAAGCGTCTTTATGAGGGAAAGGGATAATATGAGTAGGAAATCGTTTTAAATTGTCGATGTCATAGTGTTAATATTACTACTCATTGACGCCGCGTGGAAGCGCGGCGTCAGTATGGGATAGGTTTTAATTTTGTACCATGGGGTGACGTAATCGAAAAGGGAGAAACCCACAAATATTATTGTAAAGAAAAACTCTGTAATATGTTTGAAAAAACAGCCTTCATGGTTGAATAAATTGTATTAACTGATTTAAGAAACAACAAGATACAAAATATGTACATCTTTCACAGTTGTTACAAAACTTTAGACACATTTAAATTGTGTTTAATAACTGTTCCCCAACTAACTAGGCTAAGCTTTTTTTATGAGTTGATTTACGGAGTTCACTAAGCTACGCTCTTTTAATTGTTTGGTTTACTGCTCTGACGACTCAATTCATCAAAGCTCAGAAAAAAGATTCCGGTGAGGTTTTTAGCTCACCAGAGCACAAAGTGCTCAAGGTGAGTTTTTGTGATCGTCTTTTGTCCGTCGTCCGTTGTCCGTCCGTCCGTTGTCCGTCGTCAGTCGTCCGTCGTCCGTCGTCAACATTTGCTTGTTAACACTCTAGAGGCATAATTTTGCATCCAACCTTCATGAAAGTTTATTAGAACATATATCTTTATCAAATCCAGGCCAAGCTCGAAACTGGGTCATGTCGGGTCAAAAACTAGGTCACTAGCCCAAATTTAATAAAAATCTTGTTAACACTCTGGAAGGCATATTTTAAACAGAAAGTTTGTCTTGATGATATCTAGGCCAAGTTCGAAACTGGGTCATGTCGGGTCAAAAACTAATTAAAAAAAATTAAATGAAAATCTTGTATACTATACTGGCATGGAATTAAAACACGATATTACTGACTATAGGGTACGCGAGGTTGCCGGTTTGATTCCCGGCCGGGTCATGCACACAACTTTATAAATGGTATTATTGGCATTTTCTCTTTGATATTGAATTTATTACCTTAGATCCATTTTCAGTAAAAGTGACCTTGAACTTGACCTTGACGCAAGGAGCGCCAAGACACAATCCCATTAAAGATCTTCTTAAATACTAACTACAAACAAAATTTGGTTACATGATGTCGACTAATTAAAAAAATAGTGTGAATAATAAGTGAGTTTGAAAGGTAAGAAGGGCAATAATCCAGTCAAAATACATGACATGGTTTTGTAACTTGTAAAACACTTCCTTCACTCTATTGTACATTTGATGGTGAACAAGTAATTCAAGTTTCAAAGAGATAGTTTGTTAGTTAAAATGTAAGTGACCTTAACCAAAAACTTAACCAAAATTCTGACTTAAAAGGAGCATAAGTTTGACAAAATGAAGTCAAAAGTTATGGAACTTTAATTGTGGTGTTGTTGCTACTATGATATTAGACACCCATTTTTAGTTTCAAATCTCTACCTTGTAATGGTTACTAAGAAAAAGTTGATTTTAACAAAAAACAAAATCAAAATTATGACTTAAAAAGTGGTATAACTTTGACAAAATGCAATTAATTATGGCACTTGTTCTTGTGGGTGTCAGACAACTATGTCAAGTTTCAAAGCTCTACATTGAATGGTTAGCGAGGGAAAAAATACAAACTGAACCAATATACGACGCAGGACGACGACGACGACGGACGCCGAGGAAGCTATGACATTAGCTCATCTGTCTGAAACAGTCGAGCTAAAAACAGTGTCGCAAAAGAAAACAAATGCTCATCATGAATACTTTATGCCCTTTCCCACAATGTATTCAACTATCTTCTATAATCAAACTTTCATTTCTAGAGGTTTTAACTATGTTAAATGATTTCAAAGTTGTATATGGTGTATAGAAGGAAGGTTTTATATCAAGATAACTTCCAATATAATTTCCTAACATGGATTCTAATCGTTATATTTGTAATCCTTTGTTTGTTTGAAAAGTGCGATCCAAAAACTCATGAAACAGTCCCTGTGGGTTCAATGCTCTGCGCTAATTGACAAACCCTGTACATCTTATTAACCATATATCTTAATAAGGGCGGGAAATTGTTGAGTTGACAGATTCATTGGACTTTTATCTTGGTAAATCTCTTTTTTAATTAAGTGTAGCATGTGTCTGTACTTTACAGTAAAAGTCAAACTGTATCATTGAAGCCGCGTGGAAGCGCGGCGTCAGTATGGGATAGTTTTTAATTTTGTACCATGGGGTGACGTAATCGAAAAGGGAGCAACCAACATTATTATTGTTAAGAAAAACTCTGTTATATGTTTGAATAAAACAACCTTTATGAATAAATAAATTGTATAAAATGATTTAAGAAACAGCAAGATACAAAATACGTATGTCTTCTACCGTTATTACAAAACTTTAGACACATGTAATGGGTATTTAATAACTTTCCCCTAACTTCCTAGGCTACGCTTTTTTTATAGTTTGGTTTACGACCCGATTCATCAAAGCTCAGAAAAAAGTTTCTGGCGATATTTTCGCCTATTTACGATATTGAGATTTTTAAATAAATGAGTAATCTTTAAAAAATCAATGATGATTCATTTTAATTACTACATATTACTGTATAAATCTAGAAACTGTAAAAACAACGTTAACCCAACTATTAAATACGCATGGCCGTAACGTGACCCGTTCTATTATTTGTAAATGCAGCATGTCATCGCTTGACGATTTGGGTCATTCTTATTTAATAGACGACAAGGTGTGATCGGTTCCCATAGAGTAATTAAGTTGTCTCTGCTTCCTTCAGCTATGAATACTTCGCTGTTTTCACGATTTCATCCGATTTCTAAAATTCATTGGATTCGTACCCGGTTTTCAATGTTTTGTTCGAGATGAACGATTCGTACCAACTGGTTTTCGGTCTTTGCTTTTGGGGAACTGACTTGACCATTTTCTTTTGTTTATTTTTCAGTTTTCTACTGGCATGTTCAAGAAGATTAAAGTGACATTACAAGCAAACAAAACAGACTTAATCATTCTTGCTCTATACATGGTGAACTTTCATAATGCTCAATCTTGATCATACATATCTTTCTTTTCTTTTTTAGTTACTTCATATTTGTTGTTTATATACTCCCATTTTTGCTATCATACTTCTGCTAAACTGGAAGGAGAATAGACTTCCACCTCTCTTTCCTAAGCTTGTGTCACACTTAACTTATCACTAGAGGCAATACACCTTAATATATGTTAATATTTAAGCACCTATGTTTTTTTTATCTAATGGATCTAGTTAGAGGATTTAAAACAGTTTATTGGTAAACAAAAATTGAGAAACTTCAGCTTGTATGACACATTATAGTTGCAGTGAATGTTAAGCAAACCGTAAACCAAATGGTTTCAGGACTAAACTTGTCATTTCACGACTAAACTTCACATGCTGAATATCACATATATCGAATATCACGTAGATTAAAACGTTTAATCCCTACGTCAATGCTCTTGGTAACCTTTTTATATAGGCTATGGTAGCAATATAGGCACATCTTGTCAGTTATAACGACTCGCCACATTTATATAACGATTCGTCACAATCAGTTATAACGACTCGCCACATTTATATAACGATTCGTCACAATCAGTTATAACGACTCGCCACATTTATATAACGATTCGCCACAATCAGTTATAACGACACGCCACATTTATATAACAAATTCGCCACAGGTGTGATGAATAATATGTAGATGATACTGCCAAATTAACTAGACAAGTTATGACAACAAATTGTTAAAATAATATATCTATAGGTGCTACCTATTTACGAAAAAACGCAAGATAATTATGAACAAAAAATTAAGAGCATACGTCATGTTTCTTGCATTATCAAAACATATTTGGAATTCGTATTGCTGTCGTCTATTATTACGAACAGAAAATAATAAAGTAAGGACTTTCAGAAAATCAAGGAATACATTTATAATGAACGAGGTTAAAACATGAGGGCCAAGATGATCCTTAATCGATCACCTGCATTATGGTAAAGAAGCAAATAGATCAGACTTTTCTGATGCCACCTGGCGACTGCCTTTTTCAACCAGTCAATATGACTGGAACAAATTATGTAAGGGGTCACATTTCTGCTAAACCCTTTCCCTATTAGAGACGGTTTCTGAGGCCTATGCAACAGACGATTTAGGAAAAGATTGCCGCCACAAGAACAATTGCTCCTTATGAGGAAGTTATCCTTTTGCCACAATGTTTGATAAATAATTATACTTTGAATGAGTGAGTCAATAGCTCATGTATAGGAATTTGGGGTCTTTCATGTTGATACCACTTTTTTTGCGGGAAACGACGTCGAACAATTGACGTTACGCCAAGATGAAGTGTAACGGAAATGACGTCACGTCCTTCTTTGGCTATGATACAGTCAACATTTAGTTTCGGGTGTAGAAGGCTAATGCTGTCGTTTTTTTGACCAACGGGAAAACATATTTCTTACAGATTTCCATTTATTTTTAACTTTTCGTACTAATGTTAATTCCCACATAACACAGCACTTTAATGATCTTAAATATCGTTTAAAAAAAAATTTATTAAAAAGACGACAATTTTTCAATCCGTGTTTTTCCGCTCATTTTATACATACCCAAAATACCGATTTTAAAAAAAATGATTAAAAAGACGACAATAATTTTCAATCCGTGTTTTACTGCTCATTTTATACATACCCAAAATACCGATTTAAAAAAAAAAAGATTAAAAAGACGACAATAATTTTCAATCTGTGTTTTACATCTGCCTTTAATACATATCCAAAATGGCGGCCCCCATGGATTTTTCCAGTTTCATTTCAGAAAGCTTCATGGGTTATTGAAAAAAAAAAAAAAAAAAAAAAATCTCACCTGTTAACTATAAGCGAAAAAACCCATTCATGGTTTTTTTTCGTATTAGTTATAGAAGGCTATTACTTTCATTAGTGCATATAGTTATGCCATTATCGACTATGCATCCTGTTTTGAGGAGTTGCCACGAGTCACGCCTACGATTTACAGAAACTGCATACACATGTTGATATCAATAGCAGACATCTTATGAAAATATAAACGAGCAATTATCTCCTCCGTCCACAATCTTTCAAACGCGAGTCTATAACTATTCCTTTATTTCGATAAACATGTATGTGCTCATAGATGTTTAAGCATTTAAAAGGGGTGAAAACTCATTATATTCGGTCATGTGAACATTGTCGAAAACTTATGACTGTTTTAAAATTTGAATGAATGACTATTGGCTCAGATGTTGTTCCTCAGTTTCCTGATCCAAATGTCCCGGGTTCTTTCAGTGAGTGCGGGATCTTCATAAACTCCGCGCAACTACTGGCTGCGTATCCTATAGACAGGCATCACAGGCTTGATGTATATATTGTTGTAAGATCATACTTACACAGTCGGTGTCAATGGAAACCTTTCCGAACTAAACCAAACCTAAGGCACACAACTTTAATAACATATAGGCACTCACTTTGAACAACTCTTTAAATAAAAAAAAAACTTATTGAATATTGTTATTTGACTTGAAAACATGGTAAGAACAGGAGAATGTACTCAGTATGAGAAATTCCTTCTATACCTACTGAAAACATTGTGGCAATAGGAGAAATTGCTAATTTTGAGCAATTTCTCCTTAGTTCTCAATGTTTTCAAAACGGCGTACTCAAATATCGTCTGCTGCAGGCTGGTCGAAATGTTTCTATATGTGGGAAAAAATAACTAAGTTTAAACTTAACTAACATCTCTCAACATCGAAAACCAAGAATGTTCTCGAATTGTCCTTTAACATCGAGTGTTGGTCGAGTGTTCAGCAAAGGCTGTCATCAAAGTGGTTGATTGAGATGTCTGAGTGCTCAGCAAAGGCTGTCATTTAGTTGGTTGATTGACATGTCCGAGTGTTCAGCAAAGGCTGTCATTAAGTTGGTTGATTGACATGTCCGAGTGTTCAGCAAAGGCTGTCATTAAGTTGGTTGATTGACATGTCCGAGTGTTCAGCAAAGGCTGTCATTAAGTTGGTTGATTGACATGTCCGAGTGCTCAGCAAAAGCTGTCATTTAGTTGGTTGATTGACATGTCCGAGTGTTCAGCAAAGGCTGTCATTAAGTTGGTTGGTTGATTCACATGTCCGAGTGTTCAGCAAAGGCTGTCGTTTAGTTGGTTAATTCACATGTCCGAGTGTTCAGCAAAGGCTGTCATTTATTTGGTTGATTGACATGTCCGAGTGTTCAGCAAAGGCTGTCATTTAGTTGGTTGATTGACATGTCCGAGTGCTCAGTTGGTTGGTTGATTCACATGTCCGAGTGTTCAGCAAAGGCTGTCGTTTAGTTGGTTAATTCACATGTCCGAGTGTTCAGCAAAGGCTGTCATTTATTTGGTTGATTGACATGTCCGAGTGTTCAGCAAAGGCTGTCATTAAGTTGGTTGATTGACATGTCCGAGTGCTCAGCAAAGGCTGTCATTAAGTTGGTTGATTGATATGTCCGAGTGCTCAGCAAAGGCTGTCACTAAGTTGGTTGATTGACATGTCCGAGTGCTCAGCAAAGGCTGTCATTAAGTTGGTTGATTCACATGTCCGAGTGTTCAGCAAAGGCTGTCATTTAGTTGGTTGATTGACATGTCCGAGTGTTCAGCAAAGGCTGTCATTAAGTTGGTTGATTGACATGTCCGAGTGCTCAGCAAAGGCTGTCATTAAGTTGGTTGATTCACATGTCCGAGTGATCAGCAAAGGCTGTCGTTTAGTTGGTTGATTCACATGTCCGAGTGTTCAGCAAAGGCTGCCATTAAGTTGGTTGATTCACATGTCCGAGTGTTCAGCAAAGGCTGTCATTAAGTTGGTTGATTCACATGTCCGAGTGTTCAGCAAAGGCTGTCATTAGGTTGGTTGATTCACATGTCCGAGTGTTCAGCAAAGGCTGTCGTTTAGTTGGTTGATTCACATGTCCGAGTGTTCAGCAAAGGCTGTCATTAAGTTGATTGATTCACATGTCCAAGTGTTCAGCAAAGACTGTCATTAAGTTGGTTGATTGACATGTCCGAGTGTTCAGCAAAGGCTGTCATTAAGTTGTTTGATTGACATGTCCGAGTGCTCAGAAAAGGCTGTCATTAAGTTGGTTGATTCACATGTCCGAGTGTTCAGCAAAGGCTGTCGTTTAGTTGGTTGATTCACATGTTCGAGTGTTCAGCAAAGGCTGTCATTAAGTTGGTTGATTCACATGTCCGAGTGTTCAGTAAAGGCTGTCATTAAGTTGGTTGATTCACATGTCCGAGTATTCAGCAAAGGCTGTCATTTAGTTGGTTGATTGACATGTCCGAGTGCTCAGCAAAGGCTGTCATTAAGTTGGTTGATTGACATGTCCGAGTGTTCAGTATGCTAGAACAATCGAAATACGCTGTTCAAATTGAATTGACAATATCAGCTGGAAAGGAAAGGTTGTCTGGGAAAGGCATTTTAATTGGATTGTGAAATTGCAAGAAAACTTAATTTGTCTCGAGGCCAACAGGGATGCGTCCTCCTTATACTTTGATTTATCAAAATGAGAAACTGTGATGACCTACTTTGAGACTAAATGCTGAAAATTCAAAATGGACTTGTCCATCCTTGCATAAGAGTCTTTAGCTAATTATAAGAGTATCAAGGTGAAATTAATGTTGTTTTAAGCGTCCGGCAGTATAGAGCCTGGTCAGACCGGGCGGATTCAACGGCGGGGCTTGCTATATATAGCAATGTAATTATAGAGACCAATTGCTCTCATTGAGCATAAGCTTTTTAGTTTCTAAAAGTCCATTTGATAACGTACACTGTATTGTGTACACTAATCTGACAGGTGCAGATAAGTTCAAGAGACAAAGTAAGATACAGGGGGGTCCGGGTGCGATACCCTAGCTCTTTCCGAAAAGAGCCCCATGCTCTTTAACGTGCTCAGTGTATAGCACCGATATACACGAGGCACTTTTTTCCTGGAATGGACCAGTACTTGACCTCTAATTGAGTGGGAGGCACTTAAAGCACCTATGAAAAAATCCAGAACCAGGACCGGGAGTTGATACCCAGACCTCTGGATTGACAGTCCAGCGTGTTAACCACTAAACCACCGGGCCACCCTTTTGATTGAACAGGCTTGGCAGTCTGGATCTAGCGGCCAAAGGCTTTTAAAATGTCGAGGCTAAAAGTGTCAGAGGAACTATTTTAACCCTCTCCGTCATAAAGACGCATTTTGACGCGTCTACCACGTCTTTTATTAACATTGTGACAACAGAATGTTACATTGTGACAACGGAAGAAATTGTTCATACTAAACATACAATTATCCATAATGTTTACAACTTTAATCATTTATTGTTGTTCATTATAGATATGTTTTATAGGTCGTCTGCTGCAGATTTATTTTTATATGGGAAAGGGTTAATCCTTATTCCACCATGGTACTTATTTGCTTATATTAATCACGCTCGATGTCTGTTTCCTGCTGACATAACCAGTATTAGCGACGTTTGTGAGGATAAATCCCAAAGGCAGAACTCGCTCATCACGAATTTCTTACCCGGGTCCTTTGGGACGAGAGGTTGACGCTCTACCACTGCAACAACGTATTGTATGAGGTTGCAGGTAATTTATTAAAAAGAAAACAAATTAAAGAGGATCTGCTTCTGAATATTGCTGCTTAGCCAATCGAAAAGCGCGTTACTTTGTGAGACCAAAACTATAAAAACACTATTCTTTGCTCAGAATTTGTGCTAAGGTATCTGATTGGTCAGATGCAAACTTTATCTCGAAATTGACCAATCAAAAGAAGCTTTATTTGGAGTACAGAGTTCATTTCTGAGCATAGAGAACGTCCATCCATTGAAGTGAGATAATTATTGCGTTGAACAAGACAATGAACGATGATTGTAATCTGCTTTATCACGCTGTGCACATTGTCTCACTCTGTCGAGGGTAATTTGTGCCAGCGAAATCACAAATAAAAACATAACCCTTTCACAATTATGAACAATCTGTAGAAGGCATCTTTGAAGATATTAAGTCTAAATTTCGGAAACTTTCCTCAAATGCGAGAATGATTATTGATTAAAGCGGAAAATATTGTAGCAAATTGAGGAGATATTTAATGTAACAACATTTTCAAAATTCATCTGCCGCAATGGCGTTAGGAAGCGTTTGTATTTGGGAAAGTGTAAACTCTCTTTTCATGTACTGTGCATTTTGTTAATATGTACGGTATGAATGGTGCTTTATGAATACGTGATATAATATTATATTTGTACAGATATATTTGTACAGATAAACACACATGATAGTGGTTACATCGAAATTATTCTTCCATTGTATTTATCAAATCCGAAAACCGAGGAGATGTTGATTGATTGATAGGGGTTTAAGGCCGTTTTAAACAATGTTTCTGTCATATCACGGCATTTAATTCACTTACACATGTGCTTCCTGGATTTCTAACACCAGTCCTCGACACGACATACTTTGCAAGCAACTGGCTGCTTTACTACATACACTGTTAACCCATTTATGCAAGGCGAATGACGCTTGACGCATTGACTTTTGTCAAATATCGGAAATAATGCAGGACGAGATGGAGTTCGAATTTGGGGTTGACAGCCCGTAATGCTAACGGGGCTAAGCGGAGATATAAACTTCCTTATCAACCTTATATGTCTGCACAGTTGACTACAACCTGGTCAAGCTTATTTTGAGCTGCCGTTATATAACTGAAAAATTGTTGAAAGCGGCGTAAAACCCCAATCAATCAATTATTCACGCTTTCAACAAACAAAACCTGCATGTATGATATTTTTACGCCGATTGCAAAAGTAATTTGATATGTTAGTGTTTTATGCTCTTTTCAATAATTTTTCAGTTGTATCACGGCGTTTTCTTGGTTAAATTACCAGTACTGCCGGTAAGCTGATTATGACAAGCGGGAATCAGTAGTAATGTTATTGAAGTGTTAGCATTACGACATCTGTCATATAACGGCATTTCCTTTGGTATGTTACCAGTACTGTTGGAAAGCTTATACTGACAACCGGGAATCAGGCGTAATGTTATTGCAGTGTTAGCATAACGACTAACTCTTTAGTGTAAGATATACTGGAAACTTACCGATAAAACGCCGTGTTATAATAACAATTGTTAGAAAGCGGCGAAAAGAAAAACATACAGACAATCCAATTAAATATTCCTGAAACCCTCATTGCTCAAGAGGGCAGTATCTTCTTCCATATTAATACTTGTTGGTATGACCCGACCTGTGATTCAATGTTATTGTCCTGGTGAGGGGCTTATATATTATGTTACAATGAATACAAGCGGTACATGGTGTGTCAGATATAAATCTATTTTAATACCAGACTCACCGATAAAGGTTGTTCCAAAAAAGGGCAAATTATTTCATCGTCTTTGCACCCTAGGCAAAGAGGATTTTATTGTAAATCGTGTTGATAAGATAAAACTAGGGCTAAGTTAGCCCACACGCTAAGAGTTTCAAATTTAAAATCATTATCCGAAAGTATAAAACTCTGAAAACGTTCTCTGTGATAAGATATAATCACAGTAAGACATCTTATCGGTCTGTTTCGAGAATGAACTAGATTTTAACCAAACAGATGAGCAGAGAGTATACCGTTGAACCCTTTCCAACATGGAGACGTTTTTTGACGCAATTATAGCAGACGACTTTTGAAAACATCGTGGCAATAGGAGGAATTGATCAGTATGAATAATTTATACTTTGGTAACATTTGTTCTCAATTTAACTTAACAAATAAGCTATTTATAATATTTTTCAGATTTTTATTTATATATTTTATAAGGTGGTCTGCTGCATATTTGTTAAGCTTGGGAAAGGATTAAGATTTAAGTTTTAGAGCGTAAATCTCCCCGGCAATATAAGCAATGCTTTCCTAGGACACTGAAATAAATAACCAAGTGATTTTGACAGAGGTCTGACAGTTATTTTGTAACAGTGTACGCTTCCTACCAAGTCCCGGTGTATATCAATCTCCTTAACCCTTTCACTGCCGTATTTCACAAAGTCGACTCTTCCATGTTGAAACTTGGACCACTCCACTTTTCGTTAAACAGGAAATTCGGAATATTAAATGTGTAACAGGCAAACACTGCAGATTTCAGGAGAAACAGCTCGTTATTAACTGTCTCACATGAATCTGCATTGTTTGCAAAAGCCTATTTGGGTTTAGATGCCTAACGTTGTAGACAACACTATGATTGACTGACATAGAGGTCAATCATAGACGACTTGTAGACGACACTATGATTGGCTGACACAGAAGTCAATCATAGACGACCTGTAGACGACACTATGATTGACTGACACAGAAGTCAATCATAGACGACTTGTAGACAACACTATGATTGGCTGACAGAGAGGTCAATCATAGACGACCTGTAGACAACACTATGATTGACTGACACAGAGGTCAATTATAGACGACCTGTAGACAACACTATGATTGACTGACACAGAGGTCAATCATAGACGACCTGTAGACGACACAATGATTGGCTGACACAGAGGTCAATCATAGACGACCTGTAGACGACACAATGATTGGCTGACACAGAGGTCAATCATAGACGACAACACTATCATTGACTGACAAAGAGGTGAATTATAGACGACCTGTAGACAACACTATGATTGACTGACACAGAGGTCAATCATAGACGACCTGTAGACGACACTATGATTGACTGACACAGAAGACAATTATAGACGACTTGTAGACAACACTATGATTGACTGACACAGAGGTCAATTATAGACGACTTGTAGACGACACTATGATTGACTGACACAGAGGTCAATCATAGACGACCTGTAGACGACACTATGATTGACTGACACAGAAGTCAATTATAGACGACTTGTAGACAACACTATGATTGGCTGACACAGAGGTCAATTATAGACGACTTGTAGACAACACTATGATTGGCTGACACAGAGGTCAATTATAGACGACTTATAGACAACACTATGATTGGCTGACACAGAGGTCAATTATAGACGACTTGTAGACAACACTATGATTGACTGACACAGAAGTCAATTATAGACGACTTGTAGACGACACTATGATTGGCTGACACAGAGGTCAATCATAGAAGACTAGTACATGACACTATGATTGGCTGACACAGAGGTCAATCATAGACGACTTGTAGACGACACTATGATTGGCTGACACAGAGGTCAATCATAGACGACTTGTAGACGACACTATGATTGGCTGACACAGAGGTCAATCATAGAAGACTAGTACATGACACTATGATTGACTGACACAGAGGTCAATCATAGACGACCTGTAGACAACACTATGATTGACTGACAAAGAGGTCAATCATAGAAGACTAGTACATGACACTATGATTGACTGACACAGAGGTCAATCATAGACGACGTGTAGACAGCACTATGATTGATTGACACAGAGGTCAATTATAGAAGACTTGTAGACGAAACTATGATTGGCTGACACAGAGGTCAACCAAAGACGACCTGTAGACGACACTATGATTGGATGACACAGATGTCAATCATAGACGACTTGTAGACGACACTATGATTGACTGACACAGAGGTCAGTCATAGACCACCTCTAGACGACACAATGATTGACTGACACTGAGGTCAATCATAGACGACCTGTAGACGACACTATGATTGGCTGACACAGAGGTCAATTATAGACCACCTGTAGACGACACTATGATTGACTGACACTGAGGTCAATTATAGACCACCTGTAGACGACACTATGATTGACTGACACTGAGGTCAATCATAGACGACCTGTAGACAACACTATGATTGACTGACACTGAGGTCAATCATAGACGACATGTAGACGACACAATGATTGACTGACACAGAGGTGAGTCATAGACGACCTGTAGACAACACTATGATTGACTGACACTGAGGTCAATCATAGACGACATGTAGACGACACTATAAATGGCTGACATAGAGGTCAGTCATAGACGACCTGTAGACAACACTATGATTGGCTGACACAGATATAAATTATAGACGACATGTAGACGACACTATGATTGGCTGACACAGAGGTCAATCATAGACGACTTGTAAACGACACTATGATTGACTGACACAGAGGTGAACCATAGACGACTTGTAGACAACACTATGATTGGCTGACCACAGAGTTCAGTCATAGACAACCTGTAGACTACACTATGATTGACTGACACAGAGGTCAATCATAGACGACCTGTAGACAACACTATGATTGGCTGACACAAAGGTCAATCATAAACGTCCTGTAGACAACACTATGATTGACTGACATAGAGGTCAATCATAGACGACCTGTAGACGACACTATGATTGACTGACACAGAGGTCAATCATATACAGACGACCTGTAGACGACACTATGATTGACTGACACAGAGGTCTATCATAGACAACCTGTAGACAACACTATGATTGGCTGACACAGAGGTCAATCATAGAAGACTAGTACATGACACTATGATTGGCTCACACAGAGGTCATCCATAGACGACTTGTAGACGACACTATGATTGACTGACACAGAGGTCAATCATAGACGACTTGTAGACGACACTATGATTGACTGACACATAGGTCATCCATAGACGACCTGTAGACAACACTATGATTGGCTGACACAGAGGTCAATCATAAACGTCCTGTAGACGACACTATGAGTGACTGACACAGAGGTCAATCATAAACGTCCTGTAGACGACACTATGATTGGCTGACACAGAGTTCAGTCATAGACAACCTGTAGACGACAATATGATTGGCTGACCCAGAGTTCAGTCATAGACAACCTGTAGACAACACTATGATTGGCTGACCCAGAGTTCAGTCATAGACAACCTGTAGACGACACTATGATTGGCTGACACAGAGGTCAATCATAGACAACCTGTAGACAACACTATGATTGGCTGACACAGAGGTCAATCATAGACGAACTGTAGACGACACTATGATTGGCTGACACAGAGGTCAATCATAGACAACCTGTAGACAACACTATGATTGGCTGACACAGAGGTCAATCATAGACAACCTGTAGACGACACTATGATTGGCTGACACAGAGGTCAATCATAGACAACCTGTAGACGACACTATGATTGGCTGACACAGAGGTCAATCATAGACGACCTGTACACGACACTATGATTGGCTGACACCGAGGTCAATCATAGACAGACGACCTGTAGAAGACACTATGATTGGCTGACCCAGAGTTCAGTCATAGACAACCTGTAGACAACACTATGATTGGCTGACACAGAGTTCAGTCATAGACAACCTGTAGAAGACACTATGATTGACTGACACAGAGTTCAGTCATAGACGACCTGTAGACGACACTATGATTGGCTGACACCGAAGTCAATTATAGACGACTTGTAGACAACACTATATTTGGCTGACACAGAGGTCAATCATAGACGACTTGTAGACAACACTATGACTGGCTGACAGATCCGAACCTTCGACCTCCCGCTCCCGAAGTGAATGTAATAACCACTATGCTAAATACTCTGACACTATGAAACAAGTATTTAATACAATCATAAGATTCAATATATGCTAAGACTCCAAACTCGTTTTACAAAAAAGTAAGGATCATTGAAACAAAAAATAGTAGAGAAACAGTGTTTAAATTGATTTGTCGGGTTTTTTACGCCGCTCTCAACACTGTTTCAGTTATATCACGACGTTTCCTTCGTCAGTTACCAGTACTACATACAGGTCCTTTTATCATGCCACGTTATGATAACGCCACAATCATGAGCGCTAAGGAGGGCAACCATTACTACCATGTCCAAAGTGTTTGCTATGACCCGGCCGGTGATCGAATCGCGACCTACTGCACACGAAGCGGACTCGCTACAATTACACCAACGAGACGGGTTTGAACAAATGACTAAGACTTAATCCTGATCACGATTCATTCCAGCAACTGGTATATTCACCATCGATATTAAACGAGTTCTTATATCATTTAAGAGATATTTTGTTACATATTGTTATGGGAAAAGCAATCAGTGTAAACTGAGATTAGACTACATGTACATGAATGTGAAGGCTGATCGTTGGGTTCGTATAAAAGGTCGATTATAATATGAATGCGGATAATGTAAAGACGCTGCTGAGAACTTTAGGAAGACCCCACACTTTGATAAAGGGACGTAGATGTAGGCCAGGTTCAGATTATATTAATATTTAGTTTTCGTACTGACCGGCCTGTACATGAATAGATAAAGAAGGTCTTATGTTATTTAAGATAGTTTTGTACGATAAAATACATCTTGATAAGTCCCATGCGTTACAATTTTAGTTTACATTTAGTTCTGTTGTTGTAGTGGGATTGATTGAACCTCGCATAAAGCCATTTGGCGAGCAGCTATTGTTTTTTACATTATTGTGAGCCAGCTTTCAGCTTATACTAATCGATGTCTGCTTCCTGCAGACTTAAACCAGTTCGTGTGACGCTTGTGGGGAAGAAATCTAAACGGTAGAACCCACTAATCAAGGGAATCTAATCCGGGACCGTTGGTGTTAAGTTTGAACTGCGTCCACTGAATATAAGGCCTTAATAGCCCACTGTTAGACATATGTACGTGCAACTAGTTGGTTAACGATCCAGGTGAGACTGTTCGGGTACAGAGGCTGTTCGCGTATGAAGACCCCAAAATTAATAGACACGTCTCACATGTTTTATATTATAGGTCACATTTCGCCAAATACATCCGCTGAGTTGCTGATCTAGATCAAAATAGTCCCTAAAAAGACCTTTGTTTGCGTAGAAACGAGTGTATACTATCATCTGAATGCATTGAACATATGACATTGAGTTTAAATGCATTGTGAATGTATATAGGATGCACTGGAAATGATTGATTTGATCACTTTTAGTATTTTGACCTTGTTTGACGGTGAAAGTAGAGAATGCTAAACACCGGTTTTGACCGGGCCCGAATTGGTCCAAAATGACGGTAACCATTTTCGTCTGGTGAGTTCTTTCTTGCATAATGCATGACCCTTCACTTTCTTTGGATTGTTTTCAAGCTTAGAGGTAACTCTTTTTAATGATATTGGTGTTCTACATGAGAAACGCTTAGAAAATTAGACAATTGAGGACTGAAACTGGTCGATTTACATGAAAACAAAGAAGGAATTTATTTGGTGTATTGTAACCTATATGGACAAAATAACCCGAACACGATTCAAACACGAGAACTTGGTAGACAGCTGTCCTCTATAGCCAATGAGCTCGGCTATAATTTGCCATAGAACTATCCAATACAGAAATACTTTGTAGAAATCCATATAGTATTTGATGGAAACACTTTCCGTGGCAATTTCCGATTTCCCGAATGGCGGTTTTACGTTCATTTCATTTCGGAAGGAATGCTAATAGATGTCATAGAGGTGTTATTAGATACATCCAATGGATATTAAACCCTTTGACCGCTTTAACCGATTGTGCAAAGCCTCTTCTACAAGCACAGAGCAAGGCCAACCGGCACATTCGAGCCGTCTGACAAATCTCTTAATAATTCTGAAATTTGGTTACCTCTTCGAAATGCAAAGCTGGACAATTCCGTTTTACAAAAGGCAGCACAAAAGGCAGCACAAAATGCAGCACCGAAAGGATTAATCACTTATAGATCACTTGAATATATCGGTTCATATAGAGGTCATCGAACATGACCGACATTTCTTACCTAAATTGTAAATACTTTCAAATGTCCGTTCTTGTGTTGTGATACTTTCCTTTGTTGGAATTATGCTTTAAACCGCTTTTAAGAGTCTTTAAGTTATATCAGGCGTTTCGTTGGTGAGTTACAAGTAATACTGGTCCATTTATCCTGAACATCAGCAAGTCAGTCGTAATACTTACCCAAACATCTTGAGCGCCTAGGAGAGAAAGCCATTACTACTATTGTTTAAGTGTTTAGTATGACCCGGCTTGGGATCGAACACGCGACTTCTCGCACCCGAGCAGGAAGCTCTACAACAACAACATTGAGGTGGTCGTGATACTAATCGATCAAAGACTCTAGAATACATCATTCGGACAAATGCACTGTAAAAAGGATGGACACATTTTCTTCTTAAATTATTTTATAACCCTTTATCTATCTTGATATATAGAACAACATATCAACATTCATTCCGGTTTCGTTATGAACCTTTCGTTTCTTATGCAGTGGTTCGGATGCCGATCTAACCAAAATAACCAATCTACGGTCACACAACATCAAGAAATCGTATAAGCGTACAATAAAGATTGAAGAGAGTCTCTGCATAAACAAATTGTGTCTGTACAACATACACGGCCTTTAGTGCATGTGGAAACTTATACACCGTTGACTTGCACGAGAATACAACATTCTGACCACTGCACTAGAAAATTGGTAGAAACATTATCTTTGTGAATGAAGCTATACTCGCAATGGAATCCAGCTGGCCTCTCGTACCAAAGATACCTGGTTCGCTTCCCGTGATGAGCGTGAACTGCATTTATGTCTCCAGGAAGCAGACATCGAGCGTGATTATTATTAGCTGAAAGATTGTTTCGCAATCGACGTTAAATAATTTAAAAAAATAAAACTCGCTGTTTAAAACAACCTACGAGAATTCCTAACGTTACTGTAAATACCCGTTTCTTGTGCAGCGGTTGAGTGATAAATCAACGCATTCACGGTTAAACACCATCAATAATAGGTTATTATTGCATCAGCATCAGTAATGACTGACGTGAGACTGTTTATAAGTACAGTCTCACGAGAGTCTTCACAAGGTTATTCATTAATTTTAACCTAGTGACCTAGTTTGTGACACTATGAGCCAAGTTAATTACTTGACTGAGATTATATGGAGACAACAGTTCTGAAGAATTGTGATGACGATTGGAGGAAAAGGAAAAATGTGTCTTCTAAAGAGTTAACAAGGTAATTGGAAAATTTGACATAGCGACCTTGTTTAGTGTCTATTTAGTGCATAAGATTTGATGAAGAAATACGTTTCTTTAAAGTGTCATGAAGAGTGGAAGATAATGTGACCTCTTCAGTGTTACAACCTTAATTTAGATTTAGATAGTATGACCTAGTTTCTGACCCAATGTGATCTGGTACTGGACTGAGAAATCAAGGAAACAAAATGTCTGATAAATTGTCATAAAGATTGCAATAATAAAGAGTCTTCTAAATTGTTCACAAGTTTATTCTTATTTTTGCATAAAGAACAGAAGAAACATGTGGCCCCATACAGTGTTAATACAGTAACTATACAATTGGACCTAGTGTTGGACCTCTTTGACCCAGTTTCGAACTTGACTGAGATTTGATGGAGACAAAAGTTCTGATGATTTGTCATAAAGGTTGGATGGTAAATGTAGCCTCAAGATTGTTCGGAAAGTAATTCTGAATTCGATATAGTTTATTAATCCAATGACCCATTTTAAAGCTTGACTTACATTTGATAGAGACAAAAGTTTTGGTCTTTTATCATAAAGATTGAAATATAAATGTGGCCTATACAGTGTTAATAGAATTGGTCTTAGTGACAAAGTTTTTTACGCCAATGAACCAGTTTTGAATTTGAGATTTGACTGAGAAAAGTATTCTGATTAAATTACATGAAGGTTGGATTAAAAAAACCTTCTACAGTGAGCACACGTTTATTCTTACATTTAACCTAGTGACATAGTTATATATGATAAAGATAAATGTTCTGATAAACTTTCATGAAGAATGGATAAAACATATGGCCTCTAGAGTCAATGTTAACCAAGGCTAAATTCTGTTCAACGATGATCTTGACCTTGGTCATTTTGCCATTGAATAGTGTCCCATGACACAAAAATACACCTGACAAATATTCAGAAAATTCGACCAAGGCTTGCGGAGTAATAGAGAATTGAATCAAAGTACTGAAAGTACAGAATACGGGGGATGTTGGCTCTAGAGTGTTAACAAGATTTTCCTTCAATTTGACCTAGTGACCTACTTTTTGACCCAACATGACCCTATTCAAACTTGACCTAGACATCATTTAGATAGAATTCTGACCAAATGTCAAGCTGCTGTAGCCAAAAAAGATGCTTCTACAGAGTTAACAAGATTTTCCTTCAATTTGGCGTAGTGACCTAGTTTCTGACCCAACGTGACCCATATTCGAACCTGACCTGGATATCGTTAATAAAAACATTCTGACAAGATTTTCTTCAAGTGACCTACTTTTTGACCCATCATGACCCATGTTCCAATTTGACCTACATATCATCAAGACAAACATTCTGATAAAGTTCCAACATGCTCAAGTTGAAAATAAGGCCTCTAGCGTGTTAACACGATTTCCATTCAATTTGGCTTAGTGACCTAGTTTTTGACTCGGCTTGACCTATATTCGAACTTGGCCTAGATATCATATAGATAAACATTTTGACCAAATTTCAAGCTGCCTTAGCAAATGTGGCTTCTACAGTATTAACAAGATTTTCCTTCAATTTGGCCTAGTAACCTAGTTTTCAACCCAATATGACCCATATTCGAACTTGACCTAGATATCTTTATGACAAACATTCTGACAAAATTTCAAACTGAAGCAAAAATTGACCTACTTTTTGACCCATCATGACCCATGCTCAAACTTGACCTACATATCACCAAGACAAACATTCTGATAAAGTTTCAACATGCTTAAGTTGAAAATAAGGCCTCTAAAGTGTTAACCAAACTTAGTTTTTTACCCGGCTTGACCCATATTCAAACTCGGCTTCTACAGTGTTAACAAGATTTTTCTTCAATTTGGATCATCGTATTCTGTTAATGTCCCATGCCATGTAACCGTGCCTTGTAAAACATGAACAGTGAAGAATATGGTATACGGCCTGGTCTAAGTTTAATGTAGCTCAGTCGGTAGCGACGAGGGCTGTCAATCCCTGGGTTATAAGTTCGAACCCCAGTTCTGTTACAGTCTTTCCGACGGTTGACAAAGGTTACTGTGACACCAGTTACTTGGATTGTCTGTTTTCTAGAGAACTGGCATCAGAGGCCAGAAATCACATGGGCAGATAACATGGCCTTCGTGATAGACAGCCAAATCGTTGAAATGTAGTGAAACAATTTGGTTCTTCACGTTAGCCAACCAACCAATCAACTTTAGTTGTTCTTTAGCGGCTGTAAATTTATTGGTGGATGAACGACCGCGAGTGTGTGTAGTGGTAGATAGTACACCTCGAGAGTGGTGTAGTGGTAGAGAGTCCGCCTCGAATGTGGTGTAGTGGAAGAGCGTCCGCCTCGAGTGGTGTAGTGGTAGAGAGTCCGTCTCGAGTATTGTAGTGGTAGAGAGTCCGCCTCGAATGTGGTGTAGTGGAAGAGCGTCCGTATCGAGTGGTGTAGTGGTAGGGAGTCCGTCTCGAGTCTTGTAGTGGTAGAGAGTCCGCCTCGAGTGGTGTAATGGTAGGGAGTCCGTCTCGAGTCTTGTAGTGGTAGAGAGTCCGCCTCGAGTGGTGTAATGGTAGGGAGTCCGTCTCGAGTCTTGTAGTGGTAGAGAGTCCGCCTCGAGTGGTGTAATGGTAGAGAGTCCGACTCGAGTGGTGTAGTGGTAGAGAGTCCGCCTCGAGTGGTGTAATGGTAGGGAGTCCGTCTCGAGTCTTGTAGTGGTAGAGAGTCCGCCTCGAGTGGTGTAATGGTAGGGAGTCCGTCTCGAGTGGTGTAATGGTAGAGAGTCCGTCTCGAGTGGTGTAATGGTAGAGAGTCCGCCTCGAGTGGTGTAATGGTAGGGAGTCCGTCTCGAGCGGTGTAATGGTAGAGAGTCCGTCTCGAGTGGTGTAATGGTAGAGAGTCCGTCTCGAGTGGTGTAGTGGTAGAGAGTCCGTCTCGAGTCTTGTAGTGGTAGAGAGTCCGTCTCGAGTGGTGTAATGGTAGAGAGTCCGTCTCGAGTGGTGTAGTGGTAGAGAGTCCGCCTCGAGTGGTGTAATGGTAGAGAGTCCGTCTCGAGTGGTGTAGTGGTAGAGAGTCCGCTTCGAGTGGTGTAATGGTAGAGAGTCCGTCTCGAGTGGTGTAGTGGTAGAGAGTCCGCCTCGAGTGGTGTAATGGTAGGGAGTCCGTCTCGAGTCGTGTAGTGGTAGAGAGTCCGCCTCGAGTGGTGTAATGGTAGAGAGTCCGTCTCGAGTGGTGTAGTGGTAGAGAGTCCGCCTCGAGTGGTGTAATGGTAGGGAGTCCGTCTCGAGTCGTGTAGTGGTAGAGAGTCCGCCTCGAGTGGTGTAGTGGTAGAGAGTCCGTCTCGAGTCTTGTAGTGGTAGAGAGTCCGTCTCGAGTGGTGTAGTGGTAGAGAGTCCGTCTCGAGTCTTGTAGTGGTTGAGAGTCCGTCTCGAGTCTTGTAATGGTAGGGAGTCCGCCTCGAGTGGTGTAATGGTAGGGAGTCCGTCTCGAGTCGTGTAGTGGTAGAGAGTCCGCCTCGAGTGGTGTAATGGTAGAGAGTCCGTCTCGAGTCTTGTAGTGGTAGAGAGTCCGCCTCGAGTGGTGTAATGGTAGGGAGTCCGTCTCGAGTCTTGTAGTGGTAGAGAGTCCGCCTCGAGTGGTGTAATGGTAGGGAGTCCGTCTCGAGTCTTGTAGTGGTAGAGAGTCCGCCTCGAGTGGTGTAGTGGTAGAGAGTCCGACTCCAGTGGCGTAGTGGTATAAAGTCCACCTCGAGTGGTGAAGTGGTAGAAAGTCCGCCTCGAGTGGTGTAGTGGTAGAGAGTCCGACTCGAGTGTAGGAAACTACGGGTTCGATCCCTGGCTGGGTCATACAAAATACTCTGAAATGGTAGTAAATGTGACGTCATTGGCGCTTAGGGTTGCGAGGACTCATCAAAGAATCAATTAATCAACAATACACTCCCGGTCGGGTCATACATGTACCGAAACCTTTATAACTGGTAGTAACAGCTTCTCCTCTTTGACGCTCATGTTTGCGGGGATAGCATTTCGACTGATGCAGCAAAGTCGGGATAAATAGTACCGGTAGAATTAGTTATTACTAGGGGTTGGCACGAATACTGAAAATAATATTGGAATAATCGTTTTTATCATTCGAACATATTCGAATATTCGTTTTATTTATTCGAATATATTCGAATATTCGCTAGCGGTATCTATTATCGGGTGTCCGAAATCAGGTTTATCAAAAAACTGGTAAATTCCTTTTCAAAAATGGTGGTATTCCTAAATAAGGTATTGTGTACGTATACATTACACGTTTAAATAACTTATTACCCAGGAAATACTGTGGCAAAGCTGAAAATGGCGTTCCACATCATTCAAACAAAGCTATCCTTAGCAACGATAGTTTCGATTTATTTGCAAGCCGGTTTTGTTTCCATAACGTCCAAATTGAATCGCACCCAGCACACTTTCAGACGAGCTAAAAATGGGCAAATTTCACCCTTTCTGATGCCGCAGCAAATTCTCCGTAGAATATAAATATACTGTGCAATTTCTTCATTTGCCACAATATTTCCAAAAGTCGTCTGCTGCAGAGGCCTCACCAAGGGTATGTATGTGGGTTAGGGTTGATATCTCAGGTTTATTTTTCAGAGTAGTTCATAATAGCCTAGAAGACAGTGTTGCAAAAGGATATATTGCTTTTTATGTCTCCTTTTGACACAATGCTTTCAAAAGTTGTCTGCCGCAAATGCATCTGTAAGTGGAGGAAAATGCTATTCAAATATCACATCCAAATCTACTTTTTCAGAAGGAATATTACTTTTTCTTTTACTAGAGGAAACAAAGCAGGGTTCAACATTAACTTTTGGAATGCACTAGACCTGACCTTATTTAAAGGAAACACACACAAATTATACAGTACTCTGATTCCAAGTTAGAACATCAAATAATGATAAATATTAACCCTTTCCCACATACAGATGCTTTCTGACACCTCTGCAGGACTGCAGCAGACGACTTTTTAAAACATTGTGGCATCATGAGCAATTTCTAATTTTGCCACATGGCAATGTTTTCAATCATTTTCAATAAGTACACTTTCATTTAAGGAGAGTTTCCCTGCTTCAGATGTATTTTCTACAAAATACTCCTTTCCGTTTCGTCTGCTCATACAGCTTCATGGACTATTACTTTCCCTTTCTTTTATTATTACTACCGCTGTCATCCTTTTTATCGAAAGAAAATCCGAATTGAAACAGTTTATTTGACATGATTTTATTAACAGCTGCTACGGTGAAAAACAATGTAAACATACCGAAAACTGGTCTAAACAATTGTCGTAAATTTTGGGATGCCAAATTAATCGGCTAAATATAAAGCTAGCATTCGTGTGTATATTTGAATCAAACAATTTATTTTAGTTTAAATAAGACTAATGTTGCGTAAACATGAAGAGAAACAACAAGATTACAAATTGAAATTTATTAAAAAAAAATGTGCAACTTTACGGACAATTCAATATCAGATGCCATGTAAATAATCCGGGAATTATTCTAAACCTTTGTGTAAATTGTTGGGATCCCAATGTTATTGGCTCTATATTCCAATAAGCATTCGAGAAGAGAATCGGCAGTCAATATTTTCGTCCGTAAATCTATCCTTTTGATCTGTTTGATAACACATTTCGGCAGATGTTGACGGAATTAGAACTCGACCAGTCGGTCTTGCCAGATGCGAATGTAGCTAGAGCGGACCAATGAACTATTAGTGAATGTCGTTCGGTCGTGCGTTAATGTCGAACCAGTCAAAGGGTTACAATTTAGAAAGGGTAATTTGTTAATGCGGTTGTACACACTTAGGGGTGGGGTGTAGTGATATCCTTGTCCTTTATTACACCTAAATATGATATGTATACAATCAGAGACTTGTTATTTTATTTGCTTACCATAAAAATGCTGAATTTATTTTACATTCGTAATTCAGTTTGCACTATCTTTTTGTGTGTTCTGGGGCATTAACATCACGTGACTTCAAAACCTGACTTACTAACTATAATAGATTTTGCAAGCAGATCTACTAAAAGATCATAACACGAACAAAGAATTATTATAGAAAAAGCCTCAAAAAGGTCATCAAATTTAAATACATTCCGTTGAAGGTATTCGAACCCGTGATTTACTTTTGACATGGCACATTTCCTAGCCTTGCCTATTGATGATGAATTAGAGATATGTCGACATCACATAGCTGAAATAATGTTGCGTAAAACCCCAATAAAACTAACACATTGTTTGACTTTTTAAAAGTAAGTAGGACTTCGGTAAACTTTAGATACCCTTATGTTCTGTGCGACTATACGCAAACTTGGGGTGACAGCTGACACAAGCTCGACTACATTTGTATAGTCCGGGTAAATTCACATTATTGTCGTGGTCAGATTGATTGTTTGGGGTTCAGCGCCATTATAACATTTTTACAGTCACTTACATGTACCCATGTGTTTTATTGCTTTTTGAAACCAGTACTCCACACAGTATTGTTTCCGAGCAACTTGCTGCTTCTCCGCATAGACTATTAGCCCAAAATTTAGCCAAAATGTAATGATACTTGTTGCATTGGCGTTTTTCAAACGACGGAAGAAGCAAAGCACGGGTTTTCACCTTCAACCTCTCCATTGAAAGCCCGTGTAGCTACCGATTGAGCTAACGGGAAGTACGATTATACGTCCATGTAATACGTCCATGTAAATTGGCCTTGCCATGTACCTATGCAGATAGTTCAATGTTCACGTACTATAAGAGAGTAAATCTCTTAAAATGGCATGTGTATAACATATATAAAAACATGATACTTTTCTTGTTAGTAAATGCAGAACACTGCCGAACAGTGCTAAACCAGCTATATATGTTCAATGGTTTGATCTCTTAGAATAATACTCGTTTATACATACTACCTTAATGATACATTTGTAAGCGCCTTGAAATGGCAATTCAATGTCTAAAGCATGCACACCTTTAGTTTCCAAGTTACTCATTATTGGCATAATGACCCTGCAGATAAAGACCACCTGTGAACAAAGACCCGAGAGTTGTCTTCCCATGAGTGGTCTTTATATACAAGTCAAACTGTATAAATGCATTGCCCTACTAATGCTTATACATCGATATTATCATATCGATTGCTAGCAATATGTAATCATTAATTTGGTTTGGTTTGTATGATGCTTTCGCCGCTTTCAACATTTTTTTGTTTTTATGTCACGGCTTATCGGCACGGCACCACTGGTCCCTTTGTCCTGACACCAGCCAGTCAGACATATTGCTCAACCCACATTCCTGAGTGCAAAGGAGGGATGTCCATCACAATCACAACCTGCGACCACTCGCACCCAAGGCAGACGATTTACCTCGGATGAAGTATCTAGATCAGGGAATACATCGTGATAAATGTGATGCCAAACATTGAAAAGTTGCTTTGTTCGTTGTCTACTTCTTGTTGACTTGTTTGTTGTTGTTGTTAACTATTTATTGTCTACTACTTGTTGTCTAACAATTGTTTTCTACTTCATGTTGTCTACTACTTGTTGTTATAGAACTTATATATCGACAAATCGTCGGAACCCATGGAAACTTGCCTTGCTGTAATCAGTGTGTTGACACAACTTAACTAGAAACAGACGACATTAATACATTAACTGGTGCCCACTTAAAGCTTCCGTAGTTATAACTTGTTGTCCTATATGTGTTATCTAGTTGTCTACTACATGTTGTCTACTACGTGTTATCTACTACAAGTTACCTACTACATTGTGTCTACTTCTTGTTGTCTACTACTTGTTGTCTTCTAAGTGTTATCTACTACATGTTTCCTACTACATGTTGTCTACTTCTTGTTGTCTACTACTTGTTGTATTTTACGTGTTATCTACTACATGTTGCCTACCTCATGTTGCATACTACATGTTGTCTACTTACTGCTGTGTACTACTTGTTGTCTAATACGTGTTATCTACTACATGTTGCCTACTACATGTTGCATACTACACGTTGTCTAATAACTGCTGTGTACTACTTGTTGTCCAATACGTGTTAACTACTACATGTTGCCTACTACATGTTGTCTACTTCTTGTTGTCTACTACTTTTTGTCTACTACATGTTATCTACTACATGTTCCCTACTATATTGTGTCTACTTCCTGTTGTGAACTACATGTTGTATACTACATTTTGTGTACTACTTGTTGTCTATGACTTGTTATCTACGACATGTTATCTGCCACTTGTTATCTACTACATGTAATCTACTACATGTTATCTACTACTTGTTATCTACTACATGTTGTCTGCTAAATGCTGTATACTACATGTTGTATACCACATTTTGTATACTACTTGTTGTCTATGACTTGTTATATACTACATGTTATCTACTACTTGCTATCTACTACATGTTATCTACTACATGTTATATACTAAATGTTATCTACTACATGTTATCTACTACATGTTGCCACCTACTACGTGTTGTTTACTTATTGTTGTCTACTACGTGTTGTCTACTACATGTCGCATACTACATGTTGTGTACTACTTGTTACCTACTACATGTTATCTACTACATGTTATATACTACATGTTATCTACTACATGTTATTTAGTACTTGTTGTCTACGTAATGTTGTTTACTACATGTTGCCTACTACATGTTGCCTACTACATGTTATCTACTACATGTTATATACTTCATGTTATCTACTACATGTTATCTACTACTTGCTATCTTAACAATGTTGTCTACGACTTGTTGTCTATTAAATGTTGTCTTCTACTTATTACTTTAAAAATGTTGTTTACTACATGTTGTATACTAAATGTTGTCTACTTCTTGTTGTGTACTACATGTTGTCTACTACTTTTTATCAACTACTTGTCATCTACTTCTAGGATTATGTAAAATATATTGCCCGCGGACGTTTGGATACACCATTCATGCCCACTGCACTCAAACATATGTAGACAACAGTATTTTCCAATATCCTTGTCATCTACAATACTAGACGTAACATTAAAAAGGACTCCCTTGGGAGTCCGTGCAATATTGAACTTGGTGTAAGCAATGTATTATGTGGACTGTTACTTTCCCTTGAATATCATTTGTTTTTATTTGAGTTTTACGCCGTTTTCTGATTACTGTTATATCAAGGCGACATGTCAAATACTCATGATCCAAAAGTAAACAAACCAGACAAACCAGTACTACCCCGCCATGTGACATACTCATGATCCAATAGTAAACAAACCAGTACTACCCCGACATGTGACATACTCATGATCCAATAGTAAACAAACTAGTACTACCCCGCCATGTGACATACTCATGATCCAATAGTAAACAAACCAGTACTACCCCGCCATGTGACATACTCATGATCCAATAGTAAACAAACCAGTACTACCCCGCCATGTGACATACTCATGATCCAATAGTAAACAAACCAGTACTACCCCGCCATGTGACATACTCATGATCCAATAGTAAACAAACCAGTACTACCCCGCCATGTCACATACTCATGATCCAATAGTAAACAAACCAGTACTACCCCGCCATGTGACATACTCATGATCCAATAGTAAACAAACCAGTACTACCCCGCCATGTCACATACTCATGATCCAATAGTAAACAAACCAGTACTACCCCGCCATGTCACATACTCATGATCCAATAGTAAACAAACCAGTACTACCCCGCCATGTCACATACTCATGATCCAATAGTAAACAAACCAGTACTACCCCGCCATGTGACATACTCATGATCCAATAGTAAACAAACCAGTACTACCCCGCCATGTGACATACTCATGATCCAATAGTAAACAAACCAGTACTACCCCGCCATGTCACATACTCATGATCCAATAGTAAACAAACTAGTACTACCCCGCCATGTGACATACTCATGATCCAATAGTAAACAAACCAGTACTACCCCGCCATGTGACATACTCATGATCCAATAGTAAACAAACCAGTACTACCCCGCCATGTCACATACTCATGATCCAATAGTAAACAAACCAGTACTACCCCGCCATGTCACATACTCATGATCCAATAGTAAACAAACCAGTACTACCCCGCCATGTGACATACTCATGATCCAATAGTAAACAAACCAGTACTACCCCGCCATGTCACATACTCATGATCCAATAGTAAACAAACTAGTACTACCCCGCCATGTAACATACTCATGATCCAATAGTAAACAAACCAGTACTACCCCGCCATGTCACATACTCATGATCCAATAGTAAACAAACTAGTACTACCCCGACATGTAACATACTCATGATCCAATAGTAAACAAACCAGTACTACCCCGCCATGTGACATACTCATGATCCAATAGTAAACAAACCAGTACTACCCCGACATGTGACATACTCATGATCCAATAGTAAACAAACTAGTACTACCCCGCCATGTGACATACTCATGATCCAATAGTAAACAAACCAGTACTACCCCGCCATGTCACATACTCATGATCCAATAGTAAACAAACTAGTACTACCCCGCCATGTGACATACTCATGATCCAATAGTAAACAAACCAGTACTACCCCGCCATGTGACATACTCATGATCCAATAGTAAACAAACCAGTACTACCCCGCCATGTCAGATACTCATGATCCAATAGTAAACAAACCAGTACTACCCCGCCATGTGACATACTCATGATCCAATAGTAAACAAACCAGTACTACCCCGCCATGTGACATACTCATGATCCAATAGTAAACAAACCAGTACTACCCCGCCATGTCACATACTCATGATCCAATAGTAAACAAACTAGTACTACCCCGCCATGTGACATACTCATGATCCAATAGTAAACAAACCAGTACTACCCCGCCATGTGACATACTCATGATCCAATAGTAAACAAACTAGTACTACCCCGCCATGTGACATACTCATGATCCAATAGTAAACAAACCAGTACTACCCCGCCATGTGACATACTCATGATTTAATAGTAAACAAACCAGTACTACCCCGCCATGTGACATACTCATGATCCAATAGTAAACAAACCAGTACTACCCCGCCATGTCACATACTCATGATCCAATAGTAAACAAACCAGTACTACCCCGCCATGTGACATACTCATGATCCAATAGTAAACAAACCAGTACTACCCCGCCATGTGACATACTCATGATCCAATAGTAAACAAACCAGTACTACCCCGCCATGTCACATACTCATGATCCAAGAGTAAACAAACCAGTACTACCCCGCCATGTGACATACTCATGATCCAATAGTAAACAAACCAGTACTACCCCGCCATGTGACATACTCATGATCCAATAGTAAACAAACCAGTACTACCCCGCCATGTGACATACTCATGATCCAATAGTAAACAAACCAGTACTACGCCCGCCATGTGACATACTCATGATCCAATAGTAAACAAACCAGTACTACCCCGCCATGTGACATACTCATGATCCAATAGTAAACAAACCAGTACTACCCCGCCATGTGACATACTCATGATCCAATAGTAAACAAACCTAGTACTACCCCGCCATGTCACATACTCATGATCCAATAGTAAACAAACCAGTACTACCCCGCCATGTGACATACTCATGATCCAATAGTAAACAAACCAGTACTACCCCGCCATGTGACATACTCATGATCCAATAGTAAACAAACCTAGTACTACCCCGCCATGTGACATACTCATGATCCAATAGTAAACAAACCAGTACTACCCCGCCATGTGACATACTCATGATCCAATAGTAAACAAACCAGTACTACGCCGCCATGTGACATACTCATGATCCAATAGTAAACAAACCAGTACTACCCCGCCATGTGACATACTCATGATCCAATAGTAAACAAACCTAGTACTACCCCGCCATGTGACATACTCATGATCCAATAGTAAACAAACTAGTACTACCCCGCCATGTGACATACTCATGATTTAATAGTAAACAAACTAGTACTACCCCGCCATGTGACATACTCATGATTTAATAGTAAACAAACCTAGTACTACCCCGCCATGTGACATACTCATGATTCAATAGTAAACAAACCAGTACTACCCCGCCATGTGACATACTCATGATCCAATAGTAAACAAACCAGTACTACCCGCCATGTGACATACTCATGATCCAATAGTAAACAAACTAGTACTACGCCGCATGTGACATACTCATGATCCAATAGTAAACAAACCAGTACTACCCCGCCATGTCACATACTCATGATCCAATAGTAAACAAACCAGTACTACCCCGCCATGTGACATACTCATGATCCAATAGTAAACAAACCAGTACTACCCCGCCATGTCAGATACTCATGATCCAATAGTAAACAAACCAGTACTACCCCGCCATGTCAGATACTCATGATCCAATAGTAAACAAACCAGTACTACCCCGCCATGTCACATACTCATGATCCAATAGTAAACAAACCAGTACTACCCCGCCATGTGACATACTCATGATCCAATAGTAAACAAACCAGTACTACCCCGCCATGTGACATACTCATGATCCAATAGTAAACAAACTAGTACTACCCCGCCATGTGACATACTCATGATCCAATAGTAAACAAACCAGTACTACCCCGCCATGTCAGATACTCATGATCCAATAGTAAACAAACCAGTACTACCCCGCCATGTCACATACTCATGATCCAATAGTAAACAAACCAGTACTACCCCGCCATGTGACATACTCATGATCCAATAGTAAACAAACCAGTACTACCCCGCCATGTCAGATACTCATGATCCAATAGTAAACAAACCAGTACTACCCCGCCATGTCACATACTCATGATCCAATAGTAAACAAACCAGTACTACCCCGCCATGTCACATACTCATGAACCAATAGTAAACAAACCAGTACTACCCCGCCATGTGACATACTCATGATCCAATAGTAAACAAACCAGTACTACCCCGCAATGTGACATACTCATGATCCAATAGTAAACAAACCAGTACTACCCCGCCAATGTGACATACTCATGATCCAATAGTTACAAACTCAAAC
>JASEVX010000015.1:25154936-25330650 GCA_031761405.1 Serripes groenlandicus | reverse complement strand
AGAGAGAGAGAGAGAGAGAGAGAGAGAGAGAGAGAGAGAGAGAGAGAGAGAGAGAGACAGAGAGAGAGAGAGAGAGAGAGACAGAGAGAGAGAGAGAGAGAGAGAGAGAGAGAGCTAGAGCTGTCGGGCTGTATAATGCTTCATTGTGACACGTAGATACCGCATCTCATTTAAATAGAATTGTTTTTGTATTTGTAAAACACTAAATAATAATAGTCTAGTTACCTTCCATCTCCTGTAATAGCCAAACTAAAACACATGTCAACAACAATGGTTTAAGTATAGATGATATCATAATATTGCAGAAAACGGGCTCAAAATGATTTGAATATATCAGATCACCCTGAAGGAATGAACGAAACAAGTGAGTCCTCCGTCAGTACTACAAAGCCACGCCCATCGATTGACAAAAGGCGGCAAATGAACGGGTGCTCTAAGAAACCGGCCTGAGCGTAATTATTACAATTGAATTTATATATATGATTGAGTGTCAATGCATTCTTATCTAAACGAACACTTCTAGTCGTCATAAATAAAAGGAAACCTCTTACAAAATTTGAAAACAGTGTACAACCAGATCAACCTGCATGATGTGCAGATCGAATAGATCGATATTTGCCAACAAAGCATGATTTTGCAGACCACCGCCATTTTGTATTGAATCACTTGGGTTTCAGTTTGACTAGCGTTGAAGCCACGAGAGTTCACGAGATGAACTTGTTTGTGTGACGTTTTACGCCGCTTTCAACAGTATTTTACGGTCTTTTATTGGCAAACTTACAATGAAGTGCTGATGGTAAGTTATTCATGACACCAGTGAACCAGTCGCATACCTGCAACCCTGACGAGTACACGAGTGAGTCCGATACCTGAATTTTAAAGAATTTGGTGTGATCCGTCAGGGGATCGAATCATTGTCTCCCATTCTCGGGGCGGACATCTACACCATACATGCATTTTACGAGGTGAACACTTCTGATCGATATTTGGTAAAAAACATATTATTTGTTTTTAATTCATTTTCGGTGGATGGATGAATTTCGGTCAATTCAGATTATCTAATATACCGTGTCGAAGCCTACTATCGAAAAATATGTAAAGTATGTTACTCGATTTGGGTGCATCAAGTCATCGCAATACAAAATGGAACTATTTGTCCAACTCAATACTCATGAATACTCACAGTTTACAGTTTTATTTAATGTGATATTTTAGGCCACCGGCCCATACACATGATACAGCATAATTACATAGCATTAGAAGTGAGAACAGTATTTACATCATAATAATACAGACAAATGATACAAAAACTCGGATATCCATTACATGATATATTTCTAAGAGTTAAAGGCTATGGCTAATGTTAGAACAATAATACGACTTTTAGATTGACTAGAAATGCTTAACTGAAAAAATAGACTTTGTATGAGATATATCATCACCTTTCTAAAGAGAACACATAGACCCGTTGTATAGCAGCTTGAGTTACAAGTCCTTCAAGGAGAACCAACTATACATTGCAACATTGTAACACAACTATTATTCAAAAGAATCAAGATATGTTCTTCTTATTTTAAAAGCATTATAGATAAACATAGCTAAATTTCTTATCAAAATAACATTTTGCGAAGACATTAGATTGTAGAATTTATGAATACTAGGTTTTTCAAAAACATTATGTGGAAAATATCTACATCGCAAATCATAATACATCGGGCATATCATTATAAAATGGTATTCATCCTCAATAGCATTTTCACAATATAAACATGTACGGAATTCTTTTGGTATATCTCTGTATCTTCCTTCCTCTATCATTAAACAATGACAACTACTGCGAAAGGAAGCTAGAGAAGAGCGAAATTTCTTTATATCTATGTTTAAGATATATGGTTCTAATGAAAATTCCCTTTTAAATTGGTGATAATGAAATAATTTCCTATTGACATTACACTTCGCTACCCAGGTCTGCCTGTATTGATCAGTCAGTCGTTGCGTATACAATTGTAAAAAGATCTTAGTATTATCAACTGACTGACTGGCCCATACATAACCAAAACCGTTAGAGTTCAAACTTTTCCTAATATTTGTTACCCAATTTATGTGTCCAATATTGTCGTAATGCATTAACATTTCATAACATAGCCGAATATATCTATGCCTTGGCATACTGAGTAAACGTATCCAGTATTTTATACAGCGTTTTGAAGAATATATATACATTGGAAGTCTACCTAGATCTCCTAAAATAGCATCATTACTTGCTTTTGGTGACACATTCAAAAAGCGTTTACATGCAAGAATTTGAATACTCTCAATACTGCTAAATGTCTCTAAACCCCAAATTTCGGAACCATACAGTAAGACAGAGGAAACCTTGGCATCAAATACTTTGTAGAATGTTTTGCATGGGAGACAACCTAGATTACTAAGCGAATTTAGGATATGTAAAAGAGCTTTCTTAGCCTTAGCTGCAACTGCTTCGGCCATTTTAGAGAATGACAACCTGTTTGTAAAATAGATATCATCGTAAGCAGCAATAACGACGGCTAGTTCATCTATCCTAACGTATTTACTGATTTTCTCGAAACTGTTCTCCGTAGAGCATTCTTCAAGGCAATGGGTTTACTACTAAAGTCATTGTTGAAAGACGAACGATGTTTGTCCCAAAGACTCTTGTCAATCATCGTGAAGAGTGAATGGTCGAACTTCGGTTTGATCTCACGACTCCTGTATCAATATCCATCGTAACAAGCTGGATTCTCTCGATTCGACTTAAAGCACCGATACACACATATTCTGTTTTTTACAAAAAACGGATTATCCGTTCATATGTAACAGACAGGAGAAAACAATATATAACCTATGATGCTTTCTGAAGTGCCCCCCCCCCCCCCCCCCGAAAAAGAAATGGAAGTAATCATTTTTGCGGGGTATATTCTAGCATGCATAATACATGACCCCCATTTTCTATTGATTATTCTCTAAAGCTTAGAGGTAACTCTTTTCAGTGATTAGGGTGTCCTACCTGAGAAACACTTATTTAACGTATTTATTCTCCCCGGGTAAATACACCAGTATAAAACTAGAAAATGTGCATTGTCCATGGACATTAAGACAAGAACGCCGCGACTGGGAATTGAACTCGGGACGTCTGGTTTCAAATTCCCGAGGCTAACCACTAAGCCACATTGTTGACATGCCATCCAACAGTACATCGAATTTCGGTGAAACAGAGACAAATGATGCGGATGTATGATGTACGGTGAAATACAATGATCGACTCGCGATATTCGAGTTTGGGAACATTCGAATATGTCGTTCATTTCAAACTGTTTACTGGAACGGATCTATCTCTTGAAAACAAGATCCTACAGTATACATTACATGGGCAGTAATCTAGAAAACATACAGTATACATTGGCAGTAATCTAGAAAACATACAGTATACATTACATGGGCAGTAATCTAGAAAACATACAGTATACATTGGCAGTAATCTAGAAAACATGCAGTATACACGGGCAGTAATCTAAAAAACCCATACAGTATACATGGGCAGTAATCTAGAAAACATACAGTATACATGGGCAATAATCTAGAAAACATGCAGTATACATGGGCAATAATCTAGAAAACATACAGTATACATGTGCAGTAATATAGAATACATACAGTATACAAGGGCATTAATCTAGAAAACAAACAGTATACATGGGCAGTAATCTAAAAACATACAGTAAACATGGGCAATAATCTATAATACATACAGTATACATGGGCATTAATCTAGAAAACATACAGTATACATAGGCATTAATCTAGAATACATACAGTATACATGGGCAGTAATCTAGAAAACATACAGTATACATGGGCAGTAATCTAGAAAACATACAGTATACATGGGTAGTAATCTAGAATACATACAGTATACATGGGCAGTAATCTTGAAAACATACAGTATACATGGGCATACAGTATACATGGGCAGTAATCTTGAAAACATACAGTATACATGGGCATACAGTATACATGGGCAGTAATCTTGAAAACATACAGTTTACATGGGCAGAAATCTAGGAAACATACAGTTTACATGGGCAGAAATCTAGAAAACGTATAGTTTACATGAGCAGTAATCAAGGAAACATAAAGTTTACATTGGCAGTAATGTGGAAAATATGTCTAGTATACAAGGGCGGTAATCTAGAAATGTACAGTATACATGGGAGAAATCTAGGAAACATACAGTTTACATGGGCATATATCTAGAAAACATACAGTTTACATGGGCAGAAATCTAGAAAACATACAGTTCATATGGGCAGAAAATCTATAAAACATATAGTTTAAATGGGCAGAAATGTAGAAAACATACAGTTTACATGAGCAGAACTCTATAACACATAAGGTATACATGGGAAGAAATCTATAAAACATACAGTTTACATGGGCAGAAATCTAGAAGGACCCCCCAATATGTGTTCAATGTTCTTATTGACTGAAACCAACATATTTGCGCCACTCCTGACCCATCAAAATGTCAATCAATTGCACGTTGTGTTTTGGTTACTAATCTTTGTTCATCTCGATTTTTATTGTAACATACTTATTCTAGCCCGTTAAGCCGATCGGAAAATTGATCGTTAACAAATATCAATTTAGAAAATACAGCTTGTGATCATAAAATAACCGAGTTCTTTTAAATTATCGATTTCATTGTCATTTTGACATGATTATATTTGTGAATAACATGATTGCGTACCGTTTATGAGATAAAACAATTTGAAAAACAAACCGAAACATTTCGACAGAACAACTACAATTTTGGATTAAATATGCATGAGCAAATAACAACAAATATAAAACTGTAATATTGAAAAAAACACCTTCGGGATACATATTTGAAAACCTAACGCGATAAGAAGGAATTGTCCGTTTTTAGCAAACATTCAACTGCTACATAGGCATCAGTATCAATATGAGGCTTCCGGCGAGAACACCAATAATGTTGACTGTGCGTAAAGTGTCGACCCGGATCAGCCTAAACAGGCCGCGCAGGCTTACCCGCATAGATTCTTTTCGCCTCCTGTAGATTGTCTGTTTCATGAATCATTACTCTATCCCCATGATATGGAATATATCGGCCCGGATCAGTCTGCGCGCACTGTCCCAGTCTGATCTGGATCGATACATTACGCGGAGGCCATACTGTTGGTTTTCTCGCGGGACGGCTCATTAGGTTTATAGCCAGAGTTCATTCTTGCATAACCAAGGCACGCGCTAAATTTGCAAGACTTCAGCTTATTTGGAAGACCAATCAGTAATGTCAACTGGACCAAACTGCGAATTTAAAATATATCTTATCTAGTTGTTCAGAAAGTCGGCGTATGTTAGTCCGAAAGAAAGGTATTCTATACTAGCTACCAAAACAAAGAGCAATGGGTAGATTCTGGCCAAAAAAGACCAGCTAAGACGTTATTGTGTTAGGTCATGTACTGAGAAGGACACTACACTGCACTGTTAGGTCATGTACTATAAAGGACACTACACTGCACACCTAAAACAGCTAAGACGTTATTGTGTTAGGTCATGTACTGAGAAGGACACTACACTGCACACCTAAAACAGCTAAGACATTATTGTGTTAGGTCATGTACTGAGAAGGACACTACACTGCACATCTAAAACAGCTAAGACGTTATTGTGTTAGGTCATGTACTATAAAGGACACTACACTACACACCTAAAACAGCTAAGACGTTATTGTGTTAGGTCATGTACTGAGAAGGACACTACACTGCACACCTAAAACAGCTAAGATGTTACTGTGTTAGGTCATGTACTATAAAAGACACTACACTGCACACCTAAAACAGCTAAGACGTTATTGTGTTAGGTCATGTACTGAGAAGGACACTATACTGCACACCTAAAACAGCTAAGACGTTATTGTGTTAGGTCATGTACTGATAAGGTTACTATACTGCACACCTAAAACAGCTAAGACGTTATTGTGTTAGGTCATGTACTATAAAGGACACTACACTGCACACCTAAAACAGCTAAGACGTTATTGTGTTAGGTCATGTACTGAGAAGGACACTACACTGCACACCTAAAACAGCTAAGACGTTATTGTGTTAGGTCATTTACTATCAAGGACACTACACTGCACACCTAAAACAGATGAGACGTTATTGTGTTAGGTCATGTACTGAGAAGGACACTACACTGCACACCTTATTTATTTATTTATTCCTTTTAATTCCTCCTATTGGAGATCAATAAATAAACATACAAAGTATTGCTATATTAACAATAAACAATATGAAATGAAAGGATAGTGCTGGGGCTATATTTACACATGTTATTATATATAAAAAATACGCCGTTATTGGGCATATTTATCATTTCTGAACACAGAACTTATATAAGATTTTTCAGACAGCTGTATGCATAAGTTAAACATCGTTTGCAAAGTAGAGCTTTGTTTTCTGCACCAATGTTCGTATCAGGTTCCGATCCCAGGACTTACAACATGAATATATCCGGGGCGTCGGAGCCTAATTCGTCTGCGAGTTCGGTGTGAATGTTTAGCCTTATATCCTGTAACAGCAGTGATCTCGGAAGCAACGATCCTGGACATTCGCAGAGAGCATGTTTAATGCCATCAGGCGTGGACTCCGAGCACAAATTACAATACTGATTTGTATCGCCCGGGATAGCTGTCCATGCTTTGGCTAATCTTCTGACAACTTTTGGGCTTAACTCGGTATACATATCATAAAGTAAGCATGTGCTCATTGAAGTTTGTAGCTGTTGAAATATTATGAAATCCGGGTCGGCACTCATCCTCGACCTCCAATTTTGTGTTTCACATGCATTAACGACATTTTTGACAGCCAATTTCCAACTATATTTAGACGGCAACGTAGCTGAATTATAAATGTATGCATGTAGTATGTGCAGAAGACCGTACTTACTTAGTATGTTCGTTATGTCAGGGATGAAGCCCTTTTTTACTTTTGATGGGTTTTGCATATATGACAAGCATCTGTTGAGGAATACATTTTTACTCAACGATCCGTTTTTAAGACTGAGAAGTTTGTGCAGAAACATCAACTTTCTGATATCAATTCTTGACGATAGACGATGTATGCCGACCATGGATTCACACATATCTGATCTCGTTCTGGTTTTGAAACCCTGTATTGACTTTACAATAAAGTGTTGTACCTTGTCCACTGTATTTGTGTCAGCCTGTGACATCTCATTCCAAAGCTCACACCCGTATAATGTTGTTGGTACAATTATGCTATTATATAGTTTAATTGATGTAATTGGGTTTAAAGCATCAGACCGCATACCTATATCGGCAAGTGCAAAAAATGCATTTTTCGCCTTTTGACACCTTTCTTTAATTCGATTTGTTAATTTAAGTGAGGTGTCTTGTCTTATACCAAGGTGTACTGCATGATCAGTTTCAAAAATATACGTATCACCAATGATAAGAGAAATTGTCGAGTCATGTTTAGGTTTGTTAAATACGACTATACTAGATTTGCTCGCATTAACTTCGAATTTCCACCTGTTGGTATATCGATAGACAATATGTAATAGGAGTTGCAGCGTGTTCGGAGTCAGGGAAATAAGGGAAAGATCATCGGCGAATGCAGGATTGCCGCATCTGAGGGTATGCCCGATGTTTAAACTATATTGCGAGTCCTCTAGTTGTTGTAAAAGTTCATTCATATATACGAGATAGTAAAATGTAGAAGCTACCCCTCCTTGCCGTACGCCTTTCTGTATATTTACAGTACATGACGTCGCACCGTTTACACGGATACGGCACGTTAATTTCTCATATGAATTGATTATGATCCTTAGGATTTTACCTTTTAGTCCTAATTGTGTTAGTTTAAAGAAAAGGCCTGTATGCCAAACATAATCGAACGCGGCCTTAAAATCGAGAAAGGCGACGTACACCCGATTTTTCTTTTCGGATATGTCGTATATGGTTTCTTGTAGATTGAAGGCTGCTGTCATGCAACTTAGATCTTTTTGGAAACCTTGCTGTTGTACGTTTGGGAACGGAGTGTTTCTAGACCGTAAGAATGTCTGTATTCTGCCTAAGAGTAGCTTTTCGAATAGTTTACAAAAGCACGGGATTAACGATATAGGTCTATAATTCGAAGGGTTGTTTTTATCCTTTCCCTTTCCTTTGCAGATAGGAACTATAAGGCTTTCTCTTCAGTCTTCTGGAATAACCTCTTGGTCTAACACACAATTAAATAAGTCCGATAAACTTTTATAAAGTGTTTTACCGCCGGGAATAATATGCTCATTAAGTATGTAATCGTGTGATGGACTTTTCTCACGTTTTAAGTCCTTTGCGAGGGTGTCTACGTTTTCCCAATTTTTCCAATTAAATGGGGCAACCATTACCTTATAATCACACTACACTGCACACCTTAAACAGCTAAGACGTTATTGTGTTAGGTCATGTACTGCGAAGGACTCTACACTGCACACCTAAAAAACTAAGACGTTATTGTGCTAGGTCATGTACTGCGAAGGACACTACACTGCACACCTAAAACAGATAAGACGTTATTGTGGTAGGTCATGTACTGAGAAGGACACTACACTGCACACCTAAAACAGCTAAGACGTTATTGTGTTAGGTCATGTATTATAAAGGACACTACACTGCACACCTAAAACAGCTAAGACGTTATTGTGTTAGGTCATGTACTGAGAAGGACACACTACACTGCACACCTAAGACAGCTAATACGTTATTGTATTATGTCATGTACTGAGAAGGACACTACACTGCACACCTAAAACAGCTAATACGTTATTGTGTTAGGTCATGTACTGCGAAGGACACTACACTGCACACCTAAAACAGCTAAGACGTTATTGTGCTAAGTAATGAACTGCGCAGGACACTACACTTCACACCTAACACAGCTAAGACGTTATTGTGTTAGGTCATGTACTGAGAAGGACACTACACTGCACACCTAAAACAGCTAAGACGTTATTGTGGTAGGTCATGTACTGAGAAGGACATATACACTGCACACCTAAAACAGATAAGACGTTATTGTGTTAAGTCATGTACTGAGAAGGACACTACACTGCACACCTAAAACAGCTAAGACGTTATTGTGTTAGGTCATGTACTATAAAGGACACTACACTGCACACCTTAAACAGCTAACACGTTATTGTGTTAGGTCATGCACTATAAAGGACACTACACTGAACACCTAAAACAGCTAAGACGTTATTGTGTTAGGTCATATACTGCGAAGGACTCTACACTGCACACCTAAAAAACTAAGACGTTATTTTGCTAGGTCATGTACTGCGAAGGACACTACACTGTATACCTAAAACAGCTTTGACGTTATTGTGTTAGGTCATGTACTGAGAAGGACACTACACTGCACACCTAAAACAGCTAAGACGTTATTGTGTTAGGTCATGTACTATAAAGGACACTACACTGCACACCTAAAACAGCTAAGACGTTATTGTGTTAGGTCATGTACTGAGAAGGACACTACACTGCACACCTAAAACAGCTAATACGTTATTGTATTAGGTCATGTACTGAGAAGGACACTACACTGCACACCTAAAACAGCCAATACGTTATTGTGTTAGGTCATGTACTGCGAAGGACACTACACTGCACACCTAAAACAGCTAAGACGGTATTGTGTTAGGTCATGTACTGAGAAGGACACTACACTGCACACCTAAAACAGCTAAGACGTTATTGTGTTAAGTAATGAACTGCGAAGGACACTACACTTCACACCTAACACAGCTAAGACGTTATTGTGTTAGGTCATGTACTGAGAAGGACACTACACTGCACACCTAAAACAGCTAAGACGTTATTGTGTTAAGTAATGAACTGCGAAGGACACTACACTTCACACCTAACACAGCTAAGACGTTATTGTGTTAGGTCATGTACTGAGAAGGACACTACACTGCACACCTAAAACAGCTAAGACGTTATTGTGTTAGGTCATGTACTGCGAAGGACACTACACTGCACACCTAAAACAGATAATACGTTTTTGTGCTAAGTAATGAACTGCGAAGGACACTACACTTCACACCTAACACAGCTAATACGTTATTGTGTTAGGTCATGTACTGAGAAGGACAATACACTGCACACCTTAATCAGCTAAGACGTTATTGTGTTAGGTCATGTACTGAGAAGGACACTACACTGCACACCTAAAACAGCTAAGACGTTATTGTGTTAGGTCATGTACTAATAAGGACACTACACTGCACACCTAAAACAGCTAAGACGTTATTGTGTTAGGTCATGTATTGAGAAGGGACACTACACTGCACACCTAAAACCGCTAAGACGTTATTGTGTTAGGTCATGTACTGAGAAGGACACTACACTGCACACCTAAAACAGCTAAGACGGTATTGTGTTAGGTCATGTACTAATAAGGACACTACACTGCACACCTAAAACAGCTAAGACGTTATTGTGTTAGGTCATGTATTGAGAAGGGACACTACACTGCACACCTAAAACCGCTAAGACGGTATTGTGTTAGGTCATGTACTGAGAAGGACACTACACTGCACACCTAAAACAGCTAAGACGTTATTGTGTTAGGTCATGTACTGCGAAGGACACTACACTGCACACCTAAAACAGCTAAGACGTTATTGTGCTAGGTCATGTATTGAGAAGGGACACTACACTGCACACCTAAAACCGCTAAGACGTTATTGTGTTAGGTCATGTACTGAGAAGGACACTACACTGCACACCTAAAACAGCTAAGGCGGTATTGTGTTAGGTCATGTACTAATAAGGACACTACACTGCACACCTAAAACAGCTAAGACGTTATTGTGTTAGGTCATGTATTGAGAAGGGACACTACACTGCACACCTAAAACCGCTAAGACGGTATTGTGTTAGGTCATGTACTGAGAATGACACTACACTGCACACCTAAAACAGCTAAGACGTTATTGTGTTAGGTCATGTACTGCGAAGGACACTACACTGCACACCTAAAACAGCTAAGACGTTATTGTGTTAGGTCATGTACTGAGAAGGACACTACACTGCACACCTAAAACAGCTAAGACGTTATTGTGTTAGGTCATGTACTGAGAAGGACACTACACTGCACACCTAAAACAGCTAAGACGGTATTGTGTTAGGTCATGTACTAATAAGGACACTACACTGCACACCTAAAACAGCTAAGACGTTATTGTGTTAGGTCATGTACTAATAAGGACACTACACTGCACACCTAAAACAGCTAAGGCGTTATTGTGTTAGGTCATATACTGAGAAGGACACTACACTGCACACCTAAAACAGCTAAGACGTTATTGTGTTAGGTCATGTACTAATAAGGACACTACACTGCACACCTAAAACAGCTAAGACGTTATTGTGTTAGGTCATGTACTGAGAAAGACACTACACTGCACACCTAAAACAGCTAAGACGTTATTGTGTTAGGTCATGTACTGAGAAGGACACTACACTGCACACCTAAAACAGCTAAGACGTTATTGTGTTAGGTCATGTACTGAGAAGGACACTACACTGCACACCTAAAACAGCTTTGTATTGGATACCACCTGGGAACAGAAAACCAGGGACAGCATAAATTACCTGGCGAAGAACAGTGAAACCAGATCTTGAGGAGCTGGGTTACACCTGGGGTCACGTCAAGAATACGGCTATGGGCAGAGGCACGTTGAGGCAGTTTCTTGAGGCCTTATGTCCCACTGGAGATGAAGAGAATTCGTAAAATAAGTCATTCCTGAAAATATATGAAATCTGCGAGGTGAAAGGGTTCGTCTTGGTTAGTCTGTGTTCTGTGTTTATAAATATAAATGTCCATAAACGCTGTGAACTGTGACTGTTATTCTCTACAGTCTGACAGATCTCCATGAAATCAATATCGTTTAGGGTATAATTAAATCATTTCACATAATATTATTTTCACATTGTTTTCAAAGGCTGCATATGCGTTAACATTTGTCAGAATATTTTCAAGACGATGACAGACCGAATTAAAACTGTCAAACAACATGATAAAATATTCATAAAATTTCTGGATTTCAGAAAACACTTTAAACCATGTACACTAATTAGAAAATTCAAATATGTATTACATATAGAGGTAGTCTTCCTGTTCGCATAAACCTAATTTATGAATGTTCAGTTATCAGATCCATAGTATTTTCTGTGTTTGTGATTTCAAATCGTAATATTCATCATCATTAAGTGTCAAGTTGTTTCGAGAGGAACTATATAAGCTGTAAGCTTTCGTTCCAATCCTTTTCGCACTTAATGTTTGTACTGTTGCTTGTGTGCCTTACTTTATAGAATAAATTATGTTTAAATTAAAAAAATTAAGTTGTTTCGACTGTATTAGCATTAATTTCAAAGATTTGATACAACAACGTAACGTGATAAATCCATTACTAAATAAAACGGGATGCAAAAAGGTGAGATAGAAAAAAGGTAGTACACAAGACGGTTCTAATTGCCTTAAACCTTTCCTGCATACGACAATTCAGCAGCAGACGACTTTGAACATATTTTGTAAAAAAATGGAAAATCTCTATAATTGAATAAACAACTAAAAGTGGAAAACATTGTGGCAAAAGGAGAAAGTGCTCGTCTCGAGCAATTTCTTCTTTTGTCACTATGTTTTCAAAAATCCGTCTGCAGAGGCGTCAGAAAGCGTCTATATGAGGGAAATGGTTAATGCAGTATGTAATTCATATGCTGAGTAATTATATAGATTAACAAATATTCACATTAGCAACACTATCTGGTTGTTTTATATCGCTTAATTCGGGAACTTTATAGCACATATCACCTTCTTGAATACAACATTGTAAAGAATTATGAAGCCGTTAAAAGGTAATAATAACCTTTTTTGCCATTTTAACTACATAAAACCATTAATCGATTTGCTTAACAAATATAAGTAGTCAGTGCTAGTCTATATTACAAACTTTGACTGAATATTTTAGCCCCTCATGGGACAAGTTGTTTTCATTGACTGGGGAAACAGATAGTGCATATTTATCCCAAAGGTCCTTGCTTGACATCATTTGTAGGCTGATTCTTTTTGTTTGTGAGCTTTAGTTACTTTAGTAATGTTTAAAATAACGAACATTTAATTCCCATATACTAAAATGATCACATTATTTGCTCATATTTCCCACGAGAAAACCAACATAATGATCTATGCGTAATGTATCGACCCTGAACAGCCTGCTCAGTCCGCTGAGACTGATCCGAGCCGACACATTCCGTCTCAGGAGGATAGAGAGGCTGCAGGCTTACCCGGACAGACACTTTTCGCAGTCTGATCTGGGTCGATACATTACGCAGAGGCCATAATGTTGATTTCCTCGCTGGACGGCTCATATAGTGTTTATGTAAACTACAATGCTTTATGTCACTGTAGAGAGTAACATATTATAAATGTACGGATTTAAGTCATTGTGGTGCGTCAAGAAAAGCTCTCTGGATAATTTGAAAACAGCGTAGAGCAAGAACAACCTGCATGGGTGTTTAGATCGATCTGGTTCTATACTGATCGCAAATTCCTTAAAGTTGCATTTGGCCGACTATCGCTCTTTCGTAGTTCATTGTGTGATTGTTTAGAATGGTGTCATGAGTGATATGTACGAGTAGATATCGGAGCCAAACCTCACGAGATGGATGTGTTTGTGTGTTGTTTAGACTCAATGGTGTCATGAGTGATATATACGAGTAGATATCGGAGCCAAACCTCACGAGATGGATGTGTTTGTGTGTTGTTTAGACTCAATGGTGTCATGAGTGATATATACGAGTAGATATCGGAGCCAAACCTCACGAGATGGATGTGTGTGTGTGTTGTTTAGACTCAATGGTGTCATGAGTGATATATACGAGTAGATATCGGAGCCAAACCTCACGAGATGGATGTGTTTGTGTGTTGTTTAGACTCAATGGTGTCATGAGTGATATATACGAGTAGATATCGGAGCCAAACCTTACGAGATGGATGTGTGTGTGTGTTGTTTAGACTCAATGGTGTCATGAGTGATATATACGAGTAGATATCGGAGCCAAACCTCACGAGATGGATGTGTTTGTGTGTTGTTTAGACTCAATGGTGTCATGAGTGATATATACGAGTAGATATCGGAGCCAAACCTCACGAGATGGATGTGTTTGTGTGTTGTTTTACGCTGATTTCAACACTTTTCCACTCAAATCACGGTCTCTCCTGGTTAAAAGTACTGAGGGTAAGATTAAAATGATCAGTCGTATTTATTTATTAAATCCCGCAACATTGAGAGCCAACTAGGGAATCCGCTACTTCAATTTGAAATGTTAGGGAATGACCCGATAGGGGATCGAACTCTAGTCTCCCACTCTCGAGGTGAACCACAACACCACCAAGGCGGTTTACGAGATGATAAAATGTTTTATAATTTCCAGAACAAAACCAAAAAATTATCTTTCTATCAATTAAACTCTAATTATCAAATTTCCGACCACTTGGTATTTCTTTTTTAAGTGGTCGAACATTAGACAATTAAAGGGAGTTATTGATATTAAAGTGTTTTACTGACTGTATTCCCTTTGGAAGACCTAACATACAAATAACGATCGCTTTGGTGGATTAATTTGGGTCTTTAGAAAATATAATATCCCTTGTCGAACGACAATAGCACTCTAGTTATTTAATTTATACTACACAAACAAAAATGGTTAAGGAAATTATTTATGTAATGTTCGGTAAACTAATTGGCAATTTTCAAAAAGCGTTTGAATTATTATTGCACACTAGGCTGGAAAAGATCTAAGCAAAACGTAGAAATGTTAACAAAAAAGCGACGTGAACTGTTCCAAACTTATCAAATAGTATTAAATTGTTCCTACAAAGGCGTTAAACGTTAAGCCTTGTTTCAATAGGGATAGCACGCAACGGTAAACATATTGTCTCTACTGTGATCCCACTAGAGACAATACCAACGGAAAACATCTGGTCTCTACTGTGATCTCACTAGAGACAATACCAACGGAGAACATCTGGTCTCTACTGTGATCTCACTAGAGACAATATCAACGGAGAACATCTGGTTTCTACTTTGTTTTAAATAGGGATAATACCAAACGGAGAACATCTGGTCTCTACTTTGTTTTAAATAGGGATAATACCAAACGGAGAACATCTGGTCTCTACTTTGTTTACAATAGGGGTAATACCAAACCGAGAACATCTGGTCTCTACTTTGTTTTCAATATGATAATTACAAACGAAGAACATCCGGTCCCTACTTTGTTTTCAATACGGATAATACCCATCAGAGAACTTTTAGTCTTTTACTACTACATGAAATATATGCCTTCACAGGGAGCCGGACAGAAGATCCCATGGACAAAAGATCCCATGCTGTTTTTAGCAGGGTGGACAAAAGCTCCCACATCATTTTTACAGGGTGGACAAAAGATCCCATGTTATTTTAACAGGGTGGACAAAAGCTCCCGCATCATTTTGGCAGGGTGGACAAAAGATCCCACTTATAATATATATCAGTCAGTAATAAAGAGATTGAAATGAATAAACTATATGAATATATAATTCCTATCCATTGAGCATATAATGGATGTGAATTTCAAGGTAAACAGCCAATTAATGTAGAGGGTCAAAGTTATCACCTGCTATTTTAAATTAAAGGCAATCAAAGTTTAAATTGTGTTGTTAATTGAACTCTTTACATAAACTGTGAAAAATAAAACATTGAGCATATTATTGGTGTGAACTTTATAAATAGCTGTGCTAATGACAATGACCAGACTGTGTGTTGATTGAATATGTCTGCATGAACTACTTTGAAAGCAGTTTTGTTTGTAAATAAATGTACATCCACTTTTCATTGTTTTATTATCATGATGTGCTAAATTTTCAACACTAGTAGTTACCATATGCTATATTTTGTTTGCCATATATTAACTCATAATTTTTATTAACAGGGAATCAATTTGACTTAATTAATCTCTTTGTTTTTTTCTGGTTTATTTTTCTATGAAATCATTTAATAAGAAGTAAATATACTCAACACCTTAACTGTCTGTCACCTTAAGACAAAAACCAGGATGGTTCATCAATATGGGATCTTTTGTCCATCCTGTCAAAATGGTGTGGGAACTTTTGTCCACCCTGTTAAAATAACATGGGATCTTTTGTCCACCCTATTAAAATGATATGGGACCTTTTGTCCACCCTGTCAAAAATAGCATGGGAGCTTTTGTCCATGGGATCTTTTGTCCTGTATTCGCCTTCACAAGAATAAATCACACATCTTTCTCACGTACACGTAAACGTAGGTAAAAGGTAACGTTTGCTCAAAGTACGTTACTAAATATTGGTGTTATGTGTCATATCACAACATTTAAAAATAAAATAATTTGATCTAAATGTTGCTTAGGGGACCTAATCAACTCAATACCTCGGTGTGGGCTCACATAGAATCAGTGAAGAACATTCAGAGATAAAGATCTTCATTAGCATACATTCTACATAAACCAAATTCACAATGTTTGTCAATAGTTGCTTGAATAAAATCAGAAATACTGCGTATACGAGAAAGATGATTTGGTCCTCTAATAGTAGCAATCGTCGGACTAAGGGTTTCAGAGAACTTCAAAATGTTACTTTAAGTTTTCCTAGAGTATTGCTTATGTATACTTTATGCTTTCGTGGAGTATTGCTCAATACTACTATAGGCTTTCCTAGAGTATTCCTTATGTATACTTTATGCTTTCGTAGGGTATTACTCATTGCTACTATAGATTTTCCTAGAGTATTGCTTATGTATACTTTATGCTTTCGTAGGGTATTACTCATTACTACCATAGATTTTCCTGGAGTATTGCCTATGTATACTTTATGCTTTCGTAGGGTATTACTCATTACTACCATAGATTTTCCTGAAGTATTGCTTATGTATAGTTTATGCTTTCGTGGAGTATTGCTCATTACTACTATAGATTTTCCTAGAGTATTGCTTATGTATAGTTTATGCTTTCGTGGAGTATTGCTCATTACTACTATATATTTTCCTAGAGTATTGCTTATGTATAGTTTATGCTTTCGTGGAGTATTGCTCATTACTACTATAGATTTTTCTAGAGTATTGCTTATGTATTTTTTATGCTTTCGTGGAGTATTGCTCAATAATACTATAGGTTTTCCTGGAGTATTGCTTATGCATACGTTATGCTTTCGTAGCGTATTTCTCATTACTACTATAGATTTTCCTAGAGTATTGCTTATGTATACTTTATGTTTTCGTAGAGTATTACTCATTACTAATATAGGCGTTCCAAGAGTACTGCTATGTATACTATAGGGTTTTATAGAGTATTGCTCATACATACTAAATGTTTTCCTAAAGTACTAATCGTGTATACAATATGTTTTCATAGAGTACTGCTACTGTATACTATATATTTTAATAGAGTACTGTTCATGCATACTTTAGTTTGTTCTAGACTAATGGTCATGTATACAAACTGTTTTCTTAGAGTTGTGCTCGTGTATACTTTGGATATTCCTATAGTACTGCCTATGTATACTATATATTTTCCTATTGTACTGCCTATGTATACTATATGTTTTCCTATTGTACTGCCTATGTATACTATATGTTTACCTATTGTACTGCCTATGTATACTATATGTTTTCCTATAGTACTGCCTATATATACTATATGTATTCCTATAGTACTGCATATGTATACTATATGTTTTCCTATTGTACTGCCTATGTATACTATATGTTTTCCTATTGTACTGCCTATGTATACTATATGTTTTCCTATAGTTCTGCCTATGTATACTATATGTTTTCCTATTGTACTGCCTATGTATACTATATGTTTTCCTACATTACTGCCTATGTATACTATATGTTTTCCTATTGTACTGCCTATGTATACTATATGTTTTCCTATTGTACTGCCTATGTATACTATATGTTTTCCTATTGTACTGCCTATGTATACTATATGTTTTCCTATTGTACTGCCTATGTATACTATATGTTTTCCTATAGTACTGCCTATGTATACTATATGTTTTCCTATTGTACTGCCTATGTATACTATATGTTTTCCTATTGTACTGCCTATGTATACTATATGTTTTCCTATTGTACTGCTTATGTATACTATATGTTTTCCTATTGTACTGCCTATGTATTCTATATGTTTGTTTTCATACAGTACTGCCTATGGTTACTATATGTTTTCCTATAGTACTGCCTATGTTTACTATATGTTTTCCTATAGTACTGCCTATGGTTACTATATGTATTTTCTATAGTACTGCCTATGTATACTATATGTATTCCTATAGTACTGCCTATGTATTCTATATGTTTGTTTTCCTATAGTACTGCCTATGGTTACTATATGTTTTCCTATAGTACTGCCTATGGTTACTATATGTATTTTCTATAGTACTGCCTATGTATACTATATGTATTCCTATAGTACTACCTATGTATTCTATATGTTTGTTTTCCTACAGTGCTGCCTATGGTTACTATATGTTTTCCTATAGTACTGCCTATGGTTACTTTATGTTTTCCTATAGTACTGCCTATGTATACTATATATTTTCCTATTGTACTGCCTATGTATACTATATGTTTTCCTATTGTACTGCCTATGTATACTATATGTTTACCTATTGTACTGCCTATGTATACTATATGTTTTCCTATAGTACTGCCTATATATACTATATGTATTCCTATAGTACTGCATATGTATACTATGTGTTTTCCTATTGTACTGCCTATGTATACTATATGTTTTCCTATTGTACTGCCTATGTATACTATATGTTTTCCTATTGTACTGCCTATGTATACTATATGTTTTCCTATTGTACTGCCTATGTATACTATATGTTTTCCTATTGTACTGCTTATGTATACTATATGTTTTCCTATTGTACTGCCTATGTATTCTATATGTTTGTTTTCATACAGTACTGCCTATGGTTACTATATGTTTTCCTATAGTACTGCCTATGTTTACTATATGTTTTCCTATAGTACTGCCTATGGTTACTTTATGTATTTTCTATAGTACTGCCTATGTATACTATATGTATTCCTAAAGTACTGCCTATGTATTCTATATGTTTGTTTTCCTACAGTGCTGCCTATGGTTACTATATGTTTTCCTATAGTACTGCCTATGGTTACTATATGTATTTTCTATAGTACTGCCTATGTATACTATATGTATTCCTATAGTACTGCCTATGTATTCTATATTTTTGTTTTCCTACAGTGCTGCCTATGGTTACTATATGTTTTCCTATAGTACTGCCTATGGTTACTTTATGTTTTCCTATAGTACTGCCTATGGTTACTTTATGTTTTCCTATAGTACTGCCTATGTAAATGTACAATGTACAAAATCGTTAAGGGGAGATGACATATACATAGTCGCACGGTGCAGCATTTAGGTCAAAGGGAAGCAATTCTGATTGGAGCGCCGGGCAGACAATTTTGTCCAGGGAATTTCAGATGAATTCATAAGACTAACGTGGTCTCCCATTGGACAATACTGATTTTGATGAAAGTTATAAGTGTTTTTTAATAAAGTTGAATACCCTCTGACTGATTTGTAATCAAAAGATTGCTTGCTTTTAGCTTTATTGACAGCCATTTACAGAACAACATGTATTTTCTGAAGTTGAAAGTTAAATTCACTGTGGGATAAGGGTGACCTTTGATTTGAGGTCATAGCTATAAAAAACAAAAGGTAGGATAATATGTGAGTTTTTTGTGCTTTTTTGTAGTTTTGATAATGAACTTTTATTGAATATAGGTTTCTGGGTTATATCGACTGTTGGGAAAGAGCCATAGCCCAAAACTCTATAATGGTCGCCTATGGAAAATAAATTGCTTCCATCTGACAAGCTGTTTCGCGGTTTGGCGTTTTGTAGAATAACCAGTTGTTAGCTGGTGGATATTTGGCTTTAACAGTGAGTTCGCCCTTGTGTGTACTGTTCTTTGCCCAACAACCAGCTACCTGGATATTCTCATGTATTCGCTCTTTACCATTTAGTAAACTAATCAATTGCTAGCTTGGCAGTAAGTTAACCCTATTAGCTGGATTGATATTCACATGCAGCAGTAGATTCAAGCTGTGATGTTTTGCTGTATAACCAATTACTCTCTAGTGGGTATTTACCCTTGGCCATGAGCTCACTATATTGTACATCGGCGAGTGTCCAACTATTCGCAAACTGGATTTTCACGTTTGTCAGTAGATTCGCGCTTTGTCATGTTTTTTTAATAAGCAATGATAGATGACTGGGTATTTGCCCTTGGCTAAGCGTTCGCCCTATTACAAAATGGCGAATTACCAACTTCTAACTAGCTAGATATTCATTACCTGGCAGTGGATTGAACAAACAAATCCCACCCCCCTGCTAGCATCACAGACCTTGCTTATTTTTACCCTGATGAAAAACAGTAATAACTCCTGTTTACATCATGTGTATAATATCTTTAAATACTGTCGAAGTATTATAATTGCGTGGACGCTATAAAATAAGTGTGTATATAAAAGACCATCACACTTATTACTTTAATTATATATTGATTGATTTGTTGACGGACACCCCTATGTTTTCCCCCCCCCCCCGCCCCGAAGTAGTACCTCCATAAGAAAGACGGACGGATCGACGGACGGACACACGTACCGTTATCACCAAATGCTTCTCTGACTGACAGACAGGCTAGACACAAATAGGTAATTCGTTTGTGTTAATACATTTTAATATATCTATAGGTGCTACCTATTTACGAAAAAACGCAAGATAATTATAAACAAAAATTAAAGAGCATACTTTGGCCATAAAAAAGGATTTATAAGTAATTGACTAGACAATACTAATGTTAATGTCATGTTTCGTGCATTATCAAAAAATATTTGGAATTCGTATTGCTGTCGTCTATTATTACGAACAGAAAATAATAAAGTAAAGACTTTCAAAAAATCAAGGAATACATTTATAATGAACGAGGTTAAAACATGATGGCCAAGATGATCCTTAATCGATCACCTGCATTATGGTAAAGAAGCAAAAAGATCAGCCCTTTGCTGATGCCACCTGGCGACTGCCTTTTTCAACCAGTCAATATGACTGGAACAAATGATGTAAGGCGTCACATTTCTGCTAAATCCTTTCCCTATTAGATACGGTTTATGTGGCCTTTGCAACAGACGATTTGGGGAAAGATTGTCGCTAAAAGAACAATTACTCCTTATGAGAAAGTTATCCTTTTGCCACAATGTTTGATAAATAGCTCATGTATAGGAATTTGGGGTATTTCATGTTGATACCACTTTTTTGCGGGAAACGACGTCGCTCCATTGACGTTACGCCAAGATGAAGTGTTACGGAAATGACATCACGTCCTTCTTTGGCTACGATACAGTCAAAATTTAGTTTCGGGCGTAGAAGTCTAATGCTGTCGGAAAAACATATTTCTTACAAAGTTCCATTTATTTTTAACTTTTCGTACAAATGTTAATCCCCACAAAACACAGCACTTTAATGATCTTAAATGTCGATTTTAAAAAAAAAAAAAAAAAAAGACGACAATAATTTTAAAAATCCGTGTTTTTCGTGTCATTTTTATACATACCCAAAATATCGATTTAAAAAAAAATATTAAAAAGACGACAATAATTCTTTTTCAATCCGAGTTCCATTTATTTTTAACTTTTCGTACAAATGTTAATTCCCATAAAACACAGCACTTTAGTGATCTTAAATATCGATTTAAAAAAAAAAAAAAAAAAAAGACGACAATAATTTTAAAAATCCGTGTTTTTCGTGTCATTTTATACATACCCAAAATATCGATTTAAAAAAAGTTATTAATAAGACGACAATAATTTTTTTTCAATCCGTGTTTCTCGTCTCATTTTATACATACCCAAAATGGCAGCCCCCATGGATTTGGCCAGTTTCATTTCAGAAAGCTTCATGGGTTATTGAAAAAAAAAAAAAAAAAAAAAAAAATTCTCACACCCGTTAACCATAAGCGAAAAACCCCATTCATGGGGTTTTTTCGTATTATACCTCAGTTAGAATTCTCTATGTAAGTTCCCCATTCCCGATCAGTCACTACTTTTTAATAGTGCCCGGCAATAGGGACCGGCAAAATAATATCACATGCGCAACTTTGATACGCGCACGGCTCGGCAAAGATAAAGCCGCAAAATCCGCGTTTTAAACTTCCGAAATTCGTTTGACAAGGTGAAGATCGTACATTATACAGTCGACAAAATAATTGTTTGCAAACAAAAATGACTTCTCATCGCTTCGCAGCGCTTTCTGACGAAGAATTGAAGCTTTTGGTGGAAGGAAAAGACTCAAAAAGCACAAAAAGAACTGTTCAGTAAGTGTTCTATCAACCTCTAGTTTAACTACGGGTTATAAACATGTCAAGATAATATCTACCAGCCGTAAATGATACGTTTGCTTTATAAAACCTGACAATATTAACCACACACTTTAATGGAGGCTATGAAATTGAGGTTGAAAATTGGGGGAAATGATATTTTGAACTAGTTTGATAAATAAACGGCAATCACTACTGATACGAGCTGACTCAGCTGAATCTGTATTGTTTATATGTACTCAATTCTCCCATTGGCTCTGAAAAAGTTAATAACACATTGAATATTTGCTTTACTTCAGGCTTTTTTTTAAATTCACCCTTTCCCACCTGCAGACGCATTTTGACGCAATAGCAGCAGACGACTTTTGAAAACATTGTGGCCAAAGGTGAAATTATGAGGAGCAATTTTACAACTTTACTTAACAATTAAGCTATCTTTATGGAAAATTTTCAGGTTGTTTTCAAAATCGTCTGCTGCAAATTTGTTGTATGTTGGAAAGAGTTAAGCATGCATATTTAGTGGCAACTTCGCGGTTATTATACAATATATAGCATGATATACGCTATACGACTGGTTAGCTTTCCTTGGGAAAAGCAGTTTTAGCCTATTACTGGTTTTGGTTTCCCGGGGATCAAGAATAAGTGAACTGTCATCGTGATATAACCGAGGTAAGGATGTAAACGGTGTAAAGCCCCTATTTAACAAGCGAAACCCGTCTTTCACGCAGTGAAATCCGGATATTTTCTATAAGCAATGTAGTTGTCAAAGATGTATAGTTCTGGATGTATTGGTTATAACGCCGTTTTCAACAATTCGTCAGTCATATCGTGGTAGCCAGTTCACCTGTCCGTTCCCATACCAGTTCACCACACAGCATACTTTCTAAGCAACTGGCTGCTCTTCTACATAGACTGTTAGCCTACTGGTGGAAGTCGAATGATGATTGTCACAGTGACGTCGTCGTAGAAAATGTTGGCAGAGTTGGGGTTCGATTTCACAATCGCCTGGATTAACATCCAAAAAAATAAGAATTTTAGAAGCTTCCCCAAATTATTATGCCAGGAAAGTTACGATACAACTATGTAATTATACCATTTATTCTGTTTAGGCGAATAACTCATAAGGGCGGTTTTCGCGTGTAAATATATCATATTTATATGGTTGTATGTATAAACAAAATATTATATACATGTAGCAAGTAAATATTACAAACGAAGCTTCGTTATACAGTCATTTTTGTGTGCATTATTGGCAAACTACACATTAATGTACACGATGTGGTTGTAGCGATGTTAGAACAAGTTTAACGGAGCATATCTTGATTAACTGTATACGTGTACGATCGTGTACTGTTTCCTTTCAGCACAGAACTTTATTCAAGTTTGGTAGAACAGTTTTCAACTTATTAGTGCAATTGGAAGGCAATGATTTTGCCTAGCATATACAAATGTAACTTTTTTTTTTACCAGCTGACATTGCTTTTCTTTTAAATATCTCTATGTAAAACAGATGACCAACGGGTCGGAGTCAATGTTAAACCCAGAGTCATAAGTTGAACAATCTTGGTAGAGGATCAACACAATGCTACACACCAGCTATCCAACAAACAGGAGATGGGGCGATGTTTTGAAACAAGGGGTATACTATAAACAATACGGTAGAGGACCACTGGACAATGCTACACACACACTATCTAAACTCAAGGCCTTTAGGTTTTAGAAAAAGAAGATTTTCAAAGTGTTTAAAAGTGTTTCCTTTCGGTTTCCATAGCAACCAGACTTCTGCATGAAATTAATATCTTTGAACAATATTGAAAGAGGACAACTCCAGAATTGATCCTACCATGTTTAGTTAACAACAAAAAAGCCGTGTAGGAGGAGATGTCGTCTAAAGAAAAAGTTGTCGATGGACGTCCGGACGACAAGACGACCGAACGTATGGACGACAAGACGACCGGACGTATGGACAACGCAAATCAGGATATCACAATGGCTTACCATGAGAACTGTGTGCTCAGGTGAGCTGAATATATATTGCCAGGCAATATATCACCATAACACAAAACAAACTGTTGTCTAAATTATATTACAAGAAACGTATTATGTCATGAAAGAATTGTTCGATATATTTCTTGAACAAATATTTAAAAGAAAATGTAACCAATATGGGGAATCGCCATAAAGGTAGCTATATTGAGCCTTTATGTTGTGAGGATTAAGTGCGTTTAATTATGCTAACTTCTTGTGGGGCTGAAATGAGTTTTTCACATGTTAAAATCAATATATTTTGGGGATAAACGTAAGCGTCACTCATTTCAGCGAAACAACATTTATTTTGTAAATCATTAGATTACGGTAGTATATAGCAACATATTAGACTATAATAGGATATACTATAATTTAATGGAATATTATGTAATATAAAAGCACACAATAGAGTATAATAAAATATAAAATAACACATAAAGAAAAAACAAAGAAGCATAGATACTATAATAACTGGTTTAAGTATTTTTTTTTTGATTTGTCGTTAGAATTCAAATTATACATTCATGACTGTAAATTTAAAGGTTTTTTTTGTAAATGGTTCACGTGTATAAATAAGATTTCTTAGGGAGACATACTGAATTTAGTATTGTCACCCGATTATCTCTACGGCTGCCACTATACAGTGACTTCTATATCTTTTCAAAATAGACAAACCTTCCTTTCTGGTCGTAGATAATTATCGTGACGATTTCGACTTATTCATGGGGTATCAAATGAGAAAAGTAACAAACCACAATACACAATACACAATATTGTTTAAACTTCCTCGGATTAGCATCTGCTCTTGGTACTATAGCTTTCCGTTCAGTTTCATTGAAATCCAGGCGTTGAGTGGCTGAAAGACCGTCCGGACTTGAAACCAGAACGGATGGTCACACGCACGCTCAAACAACAGACAACACCTTTAAAAATTACTCATTAAATCTGTTGTTTCTTTAACATTGTTGTCGATTTCAGAAGTCATCCTTTTTATAGGCACTTTACCAAACATATCTTCCAAAACATGTTTCTGAAATGAAAACAAATATCGGTCATCCACATTTCTCAGTGGCGATGTACACAGGCTAACAATACACGATGTAATCAGGGCAACTGTAAATCCAATCAAAGAGAAGAACATAAACGAGATTGAAAATAGTGTCTGGAGAAACGACTTCTCATGAATCACTTCCGCTGTTGTCAAAGAAGGTGCCAACCATATTGTTGAATTTTCTACTTCATATAAAGCTGTAGAAGTTGAGAGATATGTGCTATTAACGGCAACAGAACACCCTGATACCGATGGAGGCAGAAGAGCGTCCAAAGATGGAACTGCAATCATGATCTGACCAAGGTTAAATACTAGTGTTACTATCATTCCTGTTATTGTTCCAATTACTACCCCTTTCGTCGTAGCTCTCCTGGAAAATGTTGAAACTATAAATAAAGCAACCAGTGGTCCCTCGATGCAGGCGATTAGAGCGAAAAATATCTTCAATATTGAACCTGGTAGAGCAGATATTAAAAACGTGAACCCCATTGCAACAATCCCATAAAAGAAAACAAACGCTTTGGAAATGTTAGTGGCTGTCTTTTGCGAAAGATTCGGATATTTTACACGAATGATGTCATCATATGTTATTGCACCAAGACTGCTTAAACAAGATGACAATGTACTCAATGCAGCACTTGATAATGATGCGAGAAAAAGGCCGGAGAGTCCAGGGACGTTTGAAAACAAATCGGATATTGCCAACGGGATTAGTTCGTTGTTGGTGTTAATTCTTCCTGAAGAAATCGGATCACATTCTATGTACGAATAATACGCAAATATTGCAACGCCCTCAAAACACACACTAAACGTCAATACGGATTTGATAATAGATGCCAACGCGAAAACAGTCCTCGCAGATTTAACGGTTGGCATTGATTTAATTCTCTGTATTCCAGGTTGATTGTAACAATCTACTAAGTTGTTTGCAAAACGAGCAAATGTCATGTTCCAAAATGTGTAGCGTATTGTTGGGTCGACACTGAATGCATTCATGTCAAATCGGGATGATCCGAAATGATACAGGTCTGGCATACCTCCAACATGTAAAACACATTTAATGATGACAGCCAGTACACCTGTCGTCATGATGATCATCTGAAACACATCTGTCCATATCACGGCTTTCATCCCTCCAACTGACGTATAGATTGCGGTGATTATCGTATACATTAAGATAGTTCCCCAATATGGAATTCCCATTAGAACTTCCAGTGCAACGCACGTCCCAAACGTAACACTTCCCATATAAAACACGAGATAAACAACGCCCATTGTCAACGCCAGATAACGAACTGTGTTATCCTGGTATCGAAGTTCGAAATATTTGTAAACACTAGTTATCTTCAACGGATGAAAGATCGGAATGATGCAGAATATAGCAAAGCCATAGCTAATCCAGTAACCGATAACACGGTACGCAAAGTTGAGTCCGTATGCGTAACTTTCAGCCGGAACTCCGATAATTAATAAGGAGGACTGGTAAGTTACAACGAGAGACAACGTGGTCGGCAGAATCATAAGTTTTCCGTTGGCGAGAAAATAATGGTCCACATTACTAACACTCCGGCAAGCAAAGAATATACCGATGCCCACAGAGACTGCCACCGTACCAAACAACACGATCGCATCGTATATAGAAAATCTGTTGATCAAATCCATGTTGCCCTGTCGAAAACCGCGGTGTATTTGCGCTATGACATTTGATATTATTTTGATGTGATATCGGATCAGGAGAAAGAGGGATGTCCTAACTGGTGTAGTAGGTACAACAATTAAACCGCGTTATGTGATAAGAACTGAACAAATCAGAATATATTGTATTGATTTAAACAATATACATGTTTCTCGTCATATAAAATATATTTATTAATGAATTAAGTCAAATCGAACACGGTTCCGTAAAAACATAAACATTTAGTAAGAATGTTTTTGTTAAAGTACTTTATACTACATAAATGATGAACACTTTCGTAAATAACTTTGTGTTTATGGTAAACATGCACATATCGATGGTGATATCTAACTATTTCTACGTCTTGTTGCAAAATGTTTATGATTTGCTAGTTTATTCATTGATATGTAGTTGATGACAGGCGTTCCGTGTATTTAAACATATTCGGACGGCTTGTCGATAAAGAGGTCTTGTTGTATCTGCAAACGATATCAATATTTCAATTTAGCATTCTAGCGAGAGCGTCAAACTGTCAGCTTGATTGGTTGATTGATTGATTGATTGATTGATTGATTGATTGATTGCTATATTGATTGATTGAATGATTGATTGATTGATTGATTAATTGTTATCGTTTTTTATCAACTTTTCAGTCATATATTGGCGGCCAGTTACTATCCACGCCATGGTTCTCTCACACCAGTACTCCACACAGCTGTCTTTCCAAGTAACTGGATGCTTTTCAACATAGCTTCGTAATCCATTGGTGGAAGACGAATAACGCATGAAGCATTAACTTTTGTCAAACTCGGCAATAATATTGACGTTCGAACTTCCAACCCTTCGACTCACAACCACGTCGCTACAAACTGTGCTACCGGGGGTCGGGGACTAAACACTTTGATATAACTTCGGTCATGTTCTCTCTTTCAAACTTATGCTTCCCTATTTACCAAAGCCAGCAACTTGTTGATATCGGAATATCGCATTGAAAGAGTTATTCGCCATAAAATATACGAATTATATGGCAATATAATCATAAATTTCACATATAAAACAGTAAAAACGATATGCCTCCGTTAATAAAGACATTAATGTGTATCTAGTGTATATAGTGAAAAGTAGTTTTACGTTTCAATTTTTAAGTGATAGATGAGCAGACACCTGCTGATATACAATCAAAGTCCCGGGAGTACTGAAACCCATCCACTTGTTATGGTACGTGGTAGAGTAAAAACTTTCCATATACAAGTATATCGTTGGTAAAAAAAAGATTTAAAAAAATATATGGCGGGTGCTTGTTTTAATGCAAGATCGAAATGCACTTGTACTTCATTTATTGCAGTATCTGTTGTTATATGCATAACATGAATGTGCAACAGGCAGTATGAACTGAAATCAGTTTGCATTGTAAGTTTATTCATATAAACTAAACACTTAAGATCGAAATCCTGGTGCAGGATAAATGGACCAGAAGTACTGATAACTTATTACTGAAAATATTGGTTGCGGCATAACACACCACACACACACACATCTGAAGACTATAACAAGCAAAATCGAATCAAGAGTCTATTGACAAACATTTGCTTCTATATTCTCTGTGAGTAATGTATATATGTTACGTACTTCTATGCGAGTTGTACTTCTAATCTTGCATTGTGTCTTCCACTATCAAATGCTACAGGGATATTTACATATCAATGTACACAATGTCATTTAATTTAAAACTTTTGTTTAGTATTTTGATATGATGATGTTTTATTCATGTTTGAAAATCTATACTGAATCAAAGAAATAAACCGTGCGCTTTGGTTTTACTCTTGTTTTATCGTGATTCTATGAAATAGGTATGTGAAAATAAGTACCAAATTTAGGTTATTCATAGGCGTACATGATGTAAAAGCCTTTTATCATAATAACCGATATAAAAAGTTGATGTTATGACGTTAATGAGGTAAGTGTCCAAACTAAAATGTGCAATTCTTAACTTTTAATTTGTCTGTGCTATTTTCTTAAGAACTTTGCTGTAAATATGTTTGAATTTCTGTATTTTATTCAATAAACAGTGTGTCCATCTCCCTTATGATTTAAGGCAGTGACTCTTCACCGCATCGACCGGACTTAATGTCGGATGACTTCATTTGGAATGGCGTTCCATTCTTGAATAAGTGCAGCTGTAAGATCAAGAATGCTATTGATACAATGGCTCATATTGTACCATATATGGCGAGCAAACCGGCCATTGAAACATGTTAACATTATGTCATGTCTTTTGTCATAATTAACGATACAAACAGTTGATGTTTTGACGTTAAATGACATAGGTGTCCAAGTTAATTCTGCAACTCTTTACTTTTAAATTTGTCTGTGCTACATTCTTAAGAATTTTGCTGTAAATATGTTTGAATTGCTGTTTTGTGTTCTATACTAAGTGTGTCCATCTCCCTTATAAATTAAAGCAGTGACTCTTGACCGCAGCGACCGGACGTAATGTCGAATGATGTTCCATTCTTGGATAAGAGCAACTGTAACATTAAGAATGCAATTGATACGTGGATTTTTCTTTCAATGCGTCCCAGAATGTCAAATAGTGTACCATATGCTGCGAGCAAGACAGCCATTGAAACTTGTTAACATTCTTCCTGGCAATCACGTCGATATACCGTTGGGCATTGACATTGCCATGGGTTACGATCAGATCGGTGTGTTTCTACCACCTATTATCCCGCCCCAAACAATAACGCTGCTCCAACCGAATAGATCCCTCTTCAATAAACAAATATCTTCATAGTCTTCACCTCGGCGTCGAAAAACGCGTATCCTACCATCAGCAGAGCTGAGATTGAAACGGGATTCATCATTAAACCAAACTCTTGCCTACTAGGCTCCAACATAAATGATGTCGAGCCCAAAGCAATCAAAGATTACGATAACGATGGTTAATACTGTGCCCGGTACGTGTTCCCGTGTTAACCGGTTACCTAGATGGGTTAACGTAATGTACCCATCTTGACGGGAAGTCCTTACTTTAACCGGTTACCTAGATGGGTTAACGTAATGTACCCATCTTGAAGGAAAGTCCTTACTTTAACCGGTTACCTAGATGGGTTAACGTAATGTACCCATCTTGACGGGAAGTCCTTACTTTTATCGGTTACCTAGATGGGTAAACGTAATGTACCCATCTTGACGAGAAGTCCGTACTTTAACCGGTTACCTAGATGGGTTAACGTAATGTACCCATATTGACGGGACGTCCTTACTTTAACCGGTTACCTAGATGGGTAAACGTAATGTACCCATCTTGACGGGAAGTCCTTACTTTAACCGGTTACCTAGATGGGTTATCGTAATGTACCCATCTTGACGGGAAGTTCTTACTTTAACCGGTTACCTAGATGGGTAAACGTAATGTACCCATCTTGACGGGAAGTCCGTACTTTAACCGGTTACCTAGATGGGTTAACGTAAGGTACCCATCTTGACGTGCAGTCCTTACTTTATGCCTGCCTGAACGAACTGACACTTCAACTGTCGAAGATTATTAATGGTGTTGCGATGACAGTTAAAGTAAAAAAGCAAGACGTACCCTTCCTTGAACTCTGTCGTGTTCGAGAAGCCATGGCATCTTAGAAACTAACTAAATTCAAAACGAAATGTGAGTTTGGGATTGTATGGAAGTTCAGTAAATCGGTCAGTGATATACAAAACTTGTAAACCATGACGATTAGCACTTGCACACGGCTGTGTAACACTATTCGGTGGCTTTAGAAGACATGTATCCGATAAAGTGTAAGACGAGTGTAAGACGAGTTAGTGCAATAAACTGCCAAATCTGACATATGAATTCCAAGTAGTGATACATAATATAGAGAACAATTAAAAGTTCACTTCAGTACAGTAAAGAACATTTAATCATTGGACTGATCCGAACATAAAAGCTTTAGACAATCCATTCCTGTGACAAGATAACTTAAGCCTCCCCACGACTGTCGATAATTCACGCGAGTCTGTTGTAAACCTTCTGAATATACTCCTTTATAAATAATTAATGTATTCATAAATTTAGCCGAGTCGCATGAAAACTGACCTTTAAAGTCAGAGCCAGTTACTATCAGGTTTATACTTGTTTTTTTTTGTCTTGGGTTTTACGCCGTTTTCAACAGCTAAGGTATATCGCGATATAGTCCCACACCTTATATTTACATCGAGATTGAAATATATAAGGTATGAATCCAATACCTTCCTACCTGCTGGAGCTCAAGAGTTGCATTGACTCCATTCGTTCATATTTATTTAGCCGGCTCTCACGGTTGAAGCAAGGGTCATACTATGGCTGCCATTCTTATTGAGCGTCCCCAAGCCAGAGAGCAATTATTCATACCTGTACTCTCAGTTTTGTATAGTCAAAATTCTCCCTTTGATGAGTCAACGATGACTGTGTGACTAAAGGGCAACCAGACAAGACCCTGATCATAGTATGCAGAGGAGTCAATGATGAGTGTGTGACTAAATGGCGACCGGACAAGCCCCGATCACAGTAAGCTGGGGAGTCAATGATGATTGTGTGACTAAATGGCGACCAGACAAGACCCCGATCACAGTAAGCGGGGGAGTCAATGATGATTGTATCACTCGTCATAAATACACAATTTACACAACTTTCAGATATTCATCAGTTAAAATGATATGCATGAATAAATGTGTCTAGTGAAACGTATCTTTACGTTTAAATTTCCATAACTATCATTGGCAGGTATTTTATAACCAAAACATAAAACCATTTGGCCCAAACATGTATGGGATGGGTTAGAACCCTTCCATATATATCATTTGCAGGTTTTTATTAACCAAAAAGATTACTATATTTACCCCCCCCCCCCCCCCCCCCCCCCCCCCCCCCCCCCCCCCCCCCACGCCCGCAAAATTGGATGTAAACAAGATTTTGGAAAATATAATGGAAGATCGAAATTCATTTCTACTGCATTAATTCCAGTACTTGTTGTTATATGCATAAAATGTTTTGAGTAAATGGAAACAAAAAATTAGTTTGTAAATTAATTCATATCATCTTAAATTGCCAGAAATTAGAAAACATATCCATTTATATAGATCAAAGTACATGTACTTGTATTAGTAATGGAATAATGGAATTTGGATCACACCTATGCAAATCGAGTTTACTTTTTACCCGATACCGAATGTTCAATTGTAGATTCTTTCCAATTGAACATATCATGGGAAAAAAGAATATAATATAAAGATGAACGATTATGTAATTTAAAACAGAATTTAAAATATTGTGGAAAAAGAAGAAATTGCTAATATAAGAAGTTAAAATATATTTCTCAAGCATTTGAAAGTCAACTGTTGTAGATTGCTAATTGTCACAAACAGGTAGAGGGTTAAAGGGACTATCTACCAGCTGAATACTATAAAACCAAACTCACAAACTAGAGGACCTTGATGAACATTTGCCATGTATTCTAACTTCTATACGAGGGCAATTTTGAAATAGAAAATGTACACAATTTCAATTACTGTGTTGTAAACCTTCTGAAAAATAGTCATTTCAAAAAGCAATTGATGTGTTCATAAATTGATCCACGTCACATGATCACTGACATTAAAAGTCAAAGACAGTTAGGATATAATTTTAAACTTGTACTGTCATTTTTAAAAAAAAAAGGGATTGTTCTTCCTTTGAGGAGTAAATGATGATTGTGAGACTAAATGGCGACCAGAAAAGACATCGATCACAGTAAGCGGAGGAGTCAATGATGATTGTGTGACTAAATGGTGACCAGAAAAGACCCCAATCACAGTAAGCGGAGGAGTCAAGGATGATTGTGTGACTAAAGGGAGACCAGACAAGACCCTTATCACAGTAAGCGGAGGAATCAATGATGAGTGTGTGACTAAAGGGCGACCAGACAAGACCCCTATCACAGTAAGCGGAGGCGTCAATGATGATTGTGCGACTAAAGGGTGACCAGACAAGACCCCTATCACAGTAAGCGGAGGAGTCAATGATGATTGTGTGACTAAATTGAGACCAGACAAGACTCCGATCACAGTAAGCGGAGGAGTCGAGGATGATTGTGTGACTAAATGACGACCAGACAAGACCCCGATCACAGTAAGCGGAGGAGTCGAGGATGATTGTGTGACTAAATGACGACCAGACAAGACCCCGATCACAGTAAGCGGAGGAGTCAATGATGATTGTGTGACTAAATGACGACCAGACAAGACCCCGATCACAGTAAGCGGAGGAGTCGAGGATGATTGTGTGACTAAATGACGACCAGACAAGACCCCGATCACAGTAAGCGGAGGAGTCGAGGATGATTGTGTGACTAAATGACGACCAGACAAGACCCCGATCACAGTAAGCGGAGGAGTCGAGGATGATTGTGTGACTAAATGACGACCAGACAAGACCCCGATCACAGTAAGCGGAGGAGTCAATGATGATTGTGTGACTAAATGACGACCAGACAAGACCCCGATCACAGTAAGCGGAGGAGTCGAGGATGATTGTGTGACTAAATGACGACCAGACAAGACCCCGATCACAGTAAGCGGAGGAGTCGAGGATGATTGTGTGACTCAATGACGACCAGACAAGACCCCGATCACAGTAAGCGGAGGAGTCAATGATGATTGTGTGACTAAATGGGGACCAGACAAGACCCCGATCACAGTAAGCGGAGGAGTCAATGATGAGTGTGTGACTAAATGGTGACCAGACAAGACCACGATCACAGTAAGCGGAGGAGTCAATGATGATTGTGTGACTAAATGGTGACCAGACAAGACCTCGATCACAGTAAGCGGAGGAGTCAATGATGATTGTGTGACTAAATGGTGACCAGACAAGTCCCCGATCACAGTAAGCGGAGGAGTCAATGATGATTGTGTGACTAAATGACGACCAGACAAGTCCCCGATCACAGTAAGCGGAGGAGTCAATGATGATTGTGTGATTAAAAGGTGACCAGACAAGACCTCGATCACAGTAAGCGGAGGAGTCAATGATGATTGTGTGATTAAATGGTGACCAGACAAGTCCCCGATCACAGTAAGCGGAGGAGTCAATGATCGTTGTGTGACTAAATGACGACCAGACAAGACCCCAAATCACAGTAAGCGGGGGAGTCAATGATGATTGTGTGACTAAATGGTGAGCAGACAAGACCCCGATCACAGTAAGCGGAGGAGTCAATGATGATTGTGTGACTAAATGACGACCAGACAAGTCCCCGATCACAGTAAGTGGAGGAGTCAATGATGATTATGTGACTAAATGACGACCAGACAAGACCCCGATCACAGTAAGCGGAGGCGTCAATGATAAATGTGTGACTAAATGGTGACCAGACAAGACCCCGATCACAGTAAGCGGAGGCGTCAATGATAAATGTGTGACTAAATGGTGACCAGACAAGACCTCGATCACAATAAGCGGAGGAGTCAATGATAAATGTGTGACTAAATGGCGACAAGACAAGTCCCCGATCACAGTAAACGGGGGCGTCACTGATGATTGTGTGATTAAATGGTGACCAGATAAGACCCCGATCACAGTAAGCGTAGGAGTCAATGATGATTGTGTGACTAAATGACGACCAGACAAGACCCCGATCACAGTAAGCCGAGGAGTCAATGATGAGTGTGTGACTAAATGGCGAGCAGACAAGACGCCGATCACAGTAAGCGGAGTCGTCAATGATAAATGTTTGACTAAATGACGACCAGACAAGACCCCGATCACAGTAAGCGGAGGTGTCAATGATGATTGTGTGACTAAATGACGACCAGACAAGTCACCGATCGCAGTAAGCGGGGGCGTCAATGATGATTGTGTGACTAAATGGTGACCAGACAAGACCCCGATCACAGTAAGTAGAGTCAATGATGATTGTGTGACTAAATGACGACCAGACAAGTCCCCTATCACAGTAAGCGGGGGCGTCAATTATGATTGTGTGACTAAAGGGCGACCAGACAAGACCCCGATCACAGTAAGCGGGGGAGTCAATGATGATTGTGTGACTAAATGGTGACCAGACAAGACCTCGATCACAGTATACAAGCGGAGGAGTCAATGATGATTGTGTGACTAAATGGTGACCAGACAAGACCCCGATCACAGTAAGCGTAGGAGTCAATGATGATTATGTGACTAAATGACGACCAGACAAGTCCCCGATCACAGTAAGCGGGGGCGTCAATGATGATTTTGTGACTAAAGGGCGACCAGACAAGACCCCGATCACAGTAAGCGGGGGGAGTCAATGATGATTGTGTGACTAAATGGGGACCAGACAAGACCTCGATCACAGTAAGCGGAGGAGTCAATGATGAGTGTGTGACTAAATGGTGACCAGACAAGACCTCGATCACAGTAAGCGGAGGAGTCAATGATGAGTGTGTGACTAAATGGTGACCAGACAAGACCACGATCACAGTAAGCCGAGGAGTCAATGATGAGTGTGTGTCTTCCTCAAATTTAAGAAAATCTTATTTTTATTTCCTTAGCTAAGAAAATAAATTTCTTAAACTTATGTCTTATTCCAAAAGCATCTTAAGATTTTCTTACGTAAGATATTTTTTATTTTAAGAAATAATCTTAAGTAATTTTCCATTTCCGGTTTTCGTAATTATCGGTTTTTCCCCCGCTCAAAATAGTATCGCAAGTCTAAAAATACATACACGAGCGCGCGTGTTGCGATTGCAGACGAATCTGTTTACAAATATATGGCGACTGAAACGAAGAAACCTCGATCATCAAACTTCTCGCTGAATGATTGCCTCGTCCTGGCAGAGGTTAATGGGCGAGGAAAGTAGTGTGGAAGGTTTATCCTTCCACGCTTACTTCAAGCATAGATTTACAAATAGTAAGTAAATTATTTTTCTTTGTAAACATTTAAACTGATTACTCGGAGCTGCGTTCGCTGAAAGTTTGTCTTTCTGTGTGGAATATCAAACCTATTTTTCTTGCTTTCCTGTCACTATTCCGTTGGGATTTAAACTCTTCACATATTTTACATTACCATTGCTGTTTGATAGAGTTCCTTTTGTTTTTGACCCTTTTGCAACGAGTATTGAAGCAGATGGATAGCAAAATATTTCTGCACTCAAGACATTGCCACTTTTCTATGACAGCCTGTGAAATTCGCAGTGGTCCTATGATCCCTGACCAGTACCATTTGGCTCGGATCAGTGTAAAAGTTCCTTAGGCTAGTCTTATGTTACATGTAGAATATAGCATAACTGAACTAATAACATTCAGGATTTTCGGACTAGTGAATTTAAAAGAAATTAATATAAATTACTGCTATGATAACCTTGAAATACATCTTCTTAGCATCAACTCTAAAATATACAATGTTTACTATTTTTCAGCTATAACATCAACATCTAAGCGGGAGAAATGGGCTGTTATTGCCTCCCATTTCAAGGCAAGGGCAGATACATGTGCCAAGAGATGTCTCTTCATTACAGAAGAAATGGGACAATTTGGTGCAAGTCCATAGAGGCGTGTATATGGACTTTATGCAAAGTCAACGGATGACAGGTAAAAAAAAAAAAAGGTCATGGAGAGATAAATAAATGTACATGTTACGTTCATTGATATCAACTCTTAAGCCCGGTTTTGCTGTCATGCACATCTGATATGCTTAATTGACTGAATTCTGTAACCAAGTTATAAAACAGTAACAAACATGATATTATTCCATTTGAAAAATGAAAATGGATAGCTTTTATCTTCAAGGTTTCTATTCGTTTCTTTATGATTTCACTGTCCATGTTCAAGTTGGTTTTAAAATGTTAGTCGACTGGATTTGTCTGCTGGACTGATCTCAAAGTTTTTACTTACATTCTGTAGCTCTCTTAAAACAATATACATACATGTACTATGTGTATATATAGTGTTGCCTTTAAAATTTATTTAAAAATGGATGAATGGATGAATGGATGGAGCAAAGACCTAATAACACATTGTTATTAGGTTTTTGGATGGAGGGATAGTTTTGGGGTATGCGTAAGAGAGTCTGACACGTAAACAGTGATGGCACTGAATATTCATTTAAGAACTGTTTAACAAATGTACTTATATTTTCAGGAGGAGGTCCAAACCAAAAATCCCTCTCCCTACTGACAGAGGCAGTGATGGATGTGGTTGGCAGGACAGCTTCCAACACATTAGGGGTAGCTGCTTGCAGCATGGACTCAAGCATGCTGCTGCTTAACCAGCTATAGTAAGTTTATCATTATTCTATTTATTACATGTAAAGGTTTTTCCTGATGTTCAACTGTATATGGCTTAATGATAAGGTTGAAGCATATGCACATCAAGTGTGATTTTTTTTCTGAGTAAGAAAAGTTGTGTGCTACAAATAAACTTGATAGTGTGCAATTTATTCCTCATTATTAATTGTTTCTATTCGTGCATATATGACTAGTTAAGTAAATTCAGCAAGCGAAATAACAACATTAAAATTGCCCTAGCAGAAGTCTGAATCACCCTGGCAAATCTTTTTAATCCCACTGGATGACCTCAGAATAATATCACAACTGTGAATATCATTTAATAATTCACAATGAGAGATTAATTCATTTTATTACAGTGTCATATAAAAAGGAAAATACTGTATTATAATAAATGTAATATTTTGTTTTGTATAACAGTGCCACTACCCCTTCCACCTCTGTCAGCAGGGAGACACTGAGCAACACTGAGTCAAGGTATTCATATTAAATGTTATTACTTTGACTATGGGCATGATATTTTCATTAACATTTTCCATTAAATGATAACAGTTTTTATGAAAGTATTATGCACTGTCGTTGGTGGTTGACAAGGTATGTCACTGGGGATGAGATGCACTATATTTCTAAGGGTTGTGGTCAATACTATGAACACTATATTGTCATTCAATATTTCAATTCTCTTTCCCATAGTTAGTACATGTACACAGGGTTTATCAATTTACCTAATGTCCTTAATATCACAAAGTTATGGTTAAACTAATGCAGAGTATCAAGCTTAGTTCACCAAGCTTTATATTATATCATTGAGCTATCATATAGAGTAGCAAAGTATTTCCCAAAACTCATAGACTTGTCAATTTTCCTACATGTATGTAAGTATACTTTATTATTTATCACACATTTCTATTTAACAAATCAGCCTTTTTTGTCATTCCATCTATGATCTTTAGGTCTCACCCACCAAGTGACAAATTAGTTAAATTAGGATTGATAAAGAAACCCATGATTCAGACAAACTAGTAGCTTATGTATAGGTGTGAAATAAAACCCATTAATATAATGTTTAGTCTAAATCACATTTCTACAATAACAAAGCAGTCTTGGGAGAATTGACACAAATACTTTAATTTAAAAAAAATATGTAGTATGATTGTTATGAATTTACAATTAAATCTCCTTGTAAAATTTACCCTTTCCCACATACAGATGTTTTCTGATGCCTATGCAGCAGACGCCTTGAAAACAATGTGACAAAAGGAGTAATTGCTCAAAACAAGTATTTTATCTATTTGCTACAATGTTTTCAACCTTTTTCAGCACTTATACCTCAAGTAATAGAGAGTTTTCATATTTTTGCCTATAAGTTATCAAAGTCGCCTGCTGCAGATTTGTCGTATATGAAAGGTTAAATGAAATCTATATAAAAATACCAACATTTTGATACCAATTTATTGATTGATTGGGGTTTAACGCCGTTTTCAAAAATTTCTCAGTTATATCACGGCGGCCAGTTCACCTACTCATGCATTTCCTGGTTTTCTCACACCAGTACTCCACACAATAATCTTCCCAAGCAACTGGCTGCTTTTCCACATAGACATTAGCCCATTGGTGTAAGAGGAATGACGCATGTCGCATTGACTTTTGTCAATCGTCGAAAAGAAAGTTGGCCGAGCCGGGATTCAAACTCACAACCCCTGGATTGACAGCCCGCGTCGCTACCGAATGAGCTACCGGGGCTCGGCCACATGATACCAAACATGAATATATAGATAAATATTCAGCAAACTACAATTATTTAAGGTAAATGTGCCTGATCATAAATTACAAATTAAGACATTTAAGGGTATTACCTTGCACTTGTAATTTGAATACACTGAAATCTCTAAAGCAACCACTAAAAGAATATACAATGGTGCTTGTTTGCTAAGATGGCAGATTTCTGCATTACTCATGTCCTTTATTAACCCTTTCCCTAATATAGACGCTTTCTGACGCCTCTGCAGCTGAAAGCTTTTTGAAAACATAGTGACAAAAGAAGAAATTGCTCAAAACAAGCAATTTCTCCTTTTGCCATAATGTTTACCACTTTTAGTCATAGGTTTTCCTTCCAATTAAAGAGGTTTTCTATTTTTTGACAAAATATGTCCAAAGTCGTCAGCTGCAGAATTGTCGTATGAGGGAAAGGGTTCAGCTGCCACCTGTCTTCTATGGTAGTAAAACTTAACCCTTTCCCTCATACTAAAATTGCAGCAGACAACTTTGAAAATATCTAAGAAAAATATGGAAAGATACTATAAATGAAAGTTTATTTATTTAAAAGGGTTGAAAACATTGTGACAAAAGAAGTATTTGCTCAAAACGAGCAATATTGCTCGTTTTGAGCAAATACTCCGTTTGTCGCAATGTTTTCAAAAGACGTCTGCTGGAGAGGCGTCAGAAAGCATCTATCCTACTGCTTACATTCAGGCAATGGTTTTTATCAAATAATCTAGATTTTAGAGTGGACAATATCTTCCTTATAATGATTAATATTTAGAAAATGTATAAAACTGAGCAATATTTATTTTTTCTGTCTATTTCATAGAATGGTAGAGCACATACAGACAGAGGAGGCTACAACAGAGTTAATTAATGATTTGTCAAGACAGCCAACAACAATGTTGACAAGGTATGATGTTTTATTTGGTCAACCATTGAAATGCTGTAAGTGAAATATAAAATGTATGTCAAAGCAGCTGCAGTTAATAATTTGTATTACATTTTCACATTAATAATTACAGGATATACATAATCATGTTATGACATTTGCATTTAACCCTTTCCCTCATATAGACGCTTTCTGACGCCTCTGCTGCAGACAGCTTTTTGAAAACATAGTGACAAAAAAAGAAATTGCTCAAAACGAGCAATTTCTCCTTTTGCCACAATGTTTTTACACTTTTAGTCTCCGGTTATCTATTCGATTATAGAGATTTTCTATATTTTGACAAAATATGTTCAAAGTCTGCTGCAGAATTTTCGTATGAGGGAAAGGGTTAATGAAAACTCAGACACAAGGTTTTTCCTTTAAATAATATTTATCAAATATCTTGAGATACTCAACATTAAACACAGTGTTTAAAAATAAGGTTTGCAATCTGGTTAACCAAAATCGATTCAATTCAATGTTCCATTCACAAAGGCAAGACATTTAAGTCAAATTTAAAGCGACAGACAACAAAGTAATTTATAAGTCGAAAAAGGGTCATAATTCTTACAAAAACCTTTACTGAATTATGCACACTTGGCTGTGTGTGGAGGTAAAGATGGTAAAAATATTTGTGTAAGTGTTTAAGTTATATCTTAAATTGTTTTGAAAAAAATTGATTCGGTATGAATAATTTAACCAAAATTCTAAATCGAAAAGGGGCCATAATTCTTAAAAGAAAATTGACAGAGTTATGTACTCTTGTCTGTTGGTTATGATGGTGAAAAAGTTGTAAGTTTCAAAGCAATACCTGTAATGATATTGAAAAAAAGTGAATTGGCACAAAAAACTCGACCTAAATTCTAAGTTGAAAAAAGGGCCATAATTCTTACAAAAACCTTGACAGAGTTATGAACTCTTGTCTGTTGATGGAGGTAATGATGGTGAATAAGTGTTGTAAGTGTCGAACCAATATCTGTAATGGTTTGACAGAAAGTAAATTTGTACGAAAAACTTAACCAAAATTCAAAGTCGAAAAACTAAACCAAGGTGTGACGCCGACGCCAACGCCGAGGCAAGTACTATTACTAGCATTTTCTCATATCTCTTTCAGTGGTGATTCATCTGTGCAGGTTGTGTGCTGTAATTGTAACTGCCACAGCAGACTAGACGTTTTGAAAGAAGAAAAATTAAAACTCCAAATAAAATTATTAAAAAGAAAATTGTCTGAAAAATAAAAAATCAATGAAACCTGCCTACTATGATCCCGAAATAAAGAGGAATAGTGTTCCATATATATACAGAAGGCAGCTTAATCTAAAGCAATAGTTTTTTGCATTACTTTTGTGCTGGATTAAACTGCCACCTGTCTTAGCCCTTTCCCACAAACAACAAATCTGCAGCACACAACTTTGAAAAAATAGTAACGATAACCAGAAAAATCTCCATAAAAGATAGCTCATTTGTTAAATAGAGTGGAAAACATTGTGGCAAGGGATAAATTTATCGTTATGAGTAATTTCATATTTGGCCACAATCTTTTCAAAAGTAGTCTGCTGCTTTTGCATCATAATACGTCTGCAGTGGGGAAAGCGTTAACCCTTTCCCAGATACAGACACTTTCTGACGCCTCTGCAGAAAACAACTTTTGTAAACATTGAGGCAAAAAGAGAAATTGCTCATACCGATCGCTTTCTCCTTTCATATCGCTTTCTCCTTTCATTTATAGACTTTTTCTATATTTTTTCAAAGTTGTCTGATGCAAATGTGTTTATGTTGGAAATTGGTTATAATATACCATCAGGTATTTCTTTAGTGGCCACTGTAGACAGGTTTCATTGAATCTGTGAGACAATATTGTGTTGATTTGATTCTTTCCAAAAATTTGGCAGAGCCTAGGTAGCTCAGTCAGTAGCGACGTGTGCTGTCAATCCAGGGGTTGTGAGTTCAAATCCTGGTTCGGCCAACTTTCTTTCTGATGTTTGACAAAAGTCAATGCGACATGCGTCGTTCGTCTTCCACCAATTTGGAAAAGCAGCCAGTTGCTTGGGAAGATTGTTGTGTGGAGTACAGGTGTAAGAAAACCAGGAACACATGGACTGGCCGCTGTAATATGACTGAGGAAATGTTTAAAACAGCGTTAAACCCCAACCAATCAATCAATCTATCAATCAATCCAAAAAATTGTTACCAAAGTGTTTCCTATGAACTTTTAGAAATAATTAGTCCTTTGCTGCTGCTATTAATACTATTAAAACATATTTATCACAAAACCAATCAAATTGAAAGAGCCAACCAATTTGGCATATATATGACACCATATACTCTGTCAAAAATCCAGCTTCACAACATAACATGCAGGTAAAAAATCCTTGGTTTGCTACTCAAAAATAAGTCATGGCAATATAGTCTCTGTATCGCAGTCCTACAGGAGCAGCTTGATCGTGCAGGTTGGCTGGTTGACCACCATCATCGTCATCATTATCGTCATTGGCATTAGGCAGAGGAATTTGTTGCATTTTGCAAATATTGTGCAATACTCCACAGGCAGTGATGATCCTATTACAGAAAAGATTAAATGTTATTCAAACCAGGACATGGAGTTATAAAACTCGAGTACACACTATCCCTCTCAGCTTGTTTCAGCCAAGCGCTAAAGCTCGGTCGAATGCGACGTGGGGTTGTGAGTTTGAATCCCAGCTCAACCAACATTCTTTCCGAAGTTTGACAAAATTCATTGTGACCTGCGTCATTCGTCTTTCACCAATGGGCTGTTTAACAGTCTATGTGGAAAAGCAGCCAGTTGATTGGAAAGTATGTTGTGTGGTGTACTGGTGTGGGAAAACCAGGAAACATATATGAAGGTGAACTGGTCGCCGTGATATGCCTAAACAATTGTTGAAAACGGCGTAAAACCCAAATCAATCGACCCTCTCAGCTTTTAGAGATAAAGTTATTGTCTTCAAGTATATTTACTTAAAAGTAAATGTGATATATACAATTTTTGTGTCACCTGCGTAGCGTCCGTCACACTTTTTCATCACACTTTTCCGTCACGTTTTTAAATAAATCTTTTCCTACTCAAAGGATAACATTGAAACTTCTGACAAATGTTTATATCAATGTGTGTGATTGGTTCACAAAAGGGGGATAATCCGATCAGAGTTATTGCCCATTTTCTGTCAAAAATTAAAATTTTCTGACAAGGCCCCGGCAGGTGACACACATGCTCTGGGGAGCACTCCATTCTAGTTGGTGTTTTAAAATTATTCATTGTTCAATATTTAGTAAGTTTTGAGTACAGAGATTTTTAATCTCAGGGCCTATTATATTTTTATCCAAGTTCATCTCGGCCCTATAATTTCAAGATTTGAATCTCGCTTAAATTATTTTGAGGCCAAATTTACATATAATGGCTTGATTGAAATTCTCTTTTACCAAGTGCAATGTAACAAATAAAAACATATGTATAAAATATTAGAATTAAGAGGTTAATTATATTGCAAATTACAGCTACAAATTGATAGTCTTTTGTTGAGGAATATGACAGTTACATCTGCTTATCGATACATGAAAGTCTTTACCTGCATGCCTTTTCTGGGGTGGTGCGTATTTCTCCATGCAGAATCCCAAACCTCCTCTTGAGCTGCCCAATTCCACGCTCAACTTTGGCTCTAGTAACTTTGTGGGCTCTACAAAATATTGTTACTTAATTGTGTTGTGCTGATGATTAAATTATAAAAGATTATACTAGTAGATCGGAAAAACTAATAACTGTAGATCCATCGGTATCTTAATCAACTTCAAAGATATTTCCTTGTAACCCTTTCCCTCATACGACAATTCTGCAGCAGACGCTCACCTTAATTATACAATGTACTGCAATGCAAAACACATCAAGACAATTATTCTGAATGCAACCTCCACAGTGTTAACAATATTTTCCCATATATGACCCATATTCCAACATGGACTAGATATCATCAAGACAACATTCTGACAAAGTTTCAACTTGCTCAAAGTAAAAATGCAGCCTCCGGAGTTTGAACAATATTTTCCTTTATCGACCTAGTTTCTGATCCAATATGACCCATATTCGAACTTGACCTAGATATAACTCAGACAAACATTCTGGTCAAATTTCAAGCTGCTGAAGTAAAAAATGTGGCATCCAACGTGACTTTCCTTCAATTTGATCTAGTGACCTAGTTTTTGACACTGCATAACCAATATTCGAACTTGACCTAGATATTTTTAAGACAAACATTCTGATAAGATTTCAAACTGCTGAAGCAAAAATTGCGGCCTCTGAAGTGTTAACAAGATTTTCCTTCAATTTGACCTTGTGACCTATTTTTTGACCCGACGTGACCCATGTTCGAACTTGACCTACATATCATCAAGACAAACATTCTGATAAAGTTTCAACATGCTCAAATTGAAACTGTGGCCTCCAGAGTGTTAACAAGATTTCCCTTCAATTCAACCTAGTGACCTAGTTTTTGACCTCATATGGCCCGGTTTCGAACTTGTCCAAGATTTTATGAAGATGAACGTTCTGATAAACTTTCATGAAGATTGGATGCAAAATGTTGACAACGCACTACGCACGGACGCCGGATAAAATGTGATCACAATAGCTCACCTTGCACTTCGTGCATAGGTGAGCTAAAAATAGAAAATCTCCATAATTGAATGGATAACCTATGACCAAAAGTGGAAAACATTGTGGCAAAAGGAGAAATTGCACATTTTGTTCAATTTCTTCTTTTGTTACTATGTTTCAAAAACGTCTGCTGCAGAGGCGTCAGAAAGCGTCTATATGAGGTGAAGGGTTAAATTAAATATTGTAAATTTAAACACCAAACTGCTTTTGTTGTTTTTAATTTTCAATTCTGACTTGGATAGTGCTATCGACTGCATATTAATACAGCCTATAATTGTCAGTGCAACAAGAGATGTCGGAGGACAGCACGCTCGACTATTTCACCGCTTATTTAAGTGACTGAGATAATGGTCTCTTAATGTAGTTGCATGCACAACTTCAACCAGAATTTGTAAGTCCAAAAAGGGCCATAACTTGCATAAAATGCAGGATAGACTTATTTAACTTGAAAATCAACATAGATCTGATAGTTGGGAAGGGTTGTATAAAGTTTCAAAGCAATGCATGAAGTAAATACTAGGATATCGACTCTTAATGTAGTTGCTTGCAAAACTTTAACCAAGTTTCTAATTGACAAGAGGGCCAAGATGGCCCTAAATCGATCACCTGAATGATAGTAAATTAGAAGCAAATATTTAACTGCAAATATCTGTGAAAATTTAATCAGAAGTTCAAATAAAACTGCAAGGAGTGGACACTCAGTAAAAGAAATAGTTTATCAGTAAAAGCCATTTGTATCTTGAAATCTATCAAGAACTTTAATAAGAATGGAATTATAAAGTTTTGTCATTTTGCACCTTTCCTGATGCGGCTTTGCTGCCCTGTTTGTCAACGAAATCAATATGGCTTGAACAGTGTTTGTAGAGAGTCACTCAAAGAACATTTCTGCCAAATTATCTTGGAATCTGACAAATGGATTATGGAGATGGAGGTTTTTAAAGTTTGGGTATTTTTCTCAATTTCTGATGCCGCAGCAACAAAAGTTCTACATAGAATGTAAGTCTTTGAACAATTTTGAAAGAGGACCATCAAAGGAACATTCCTGTGAAGTAACGTTGAAATTGGTCGAGTGGAATGGTAGGAGTTGTCATTTGTAGCTAAAAGTTCAATTTAACCCTTTTGTGATGACGCGAGGTTGCTATGATTTTGTAATCAATCAATACGACTTGTAAAAATCAAGTAGAGGATCACTGAAGTAAGATTCCTATTCAATTTTCTTAATATCAGACAAGGACTTGAAAAAAAATGGAATTTCGAAATTTTGTCATTTTGCCACTTTTCTGATGCCTCCTAACTGCCATGATTTTCAACCAAACAGTATGCCTTGAACAATCTTTGTAGAGGGTCACCCAAGGAACATTTCTGCTAAACTATATTGGAATCTGACATGCAGATTCAGAGATGAAGATTTTTAAAGTTTGGACATTTTGCCCCCTTTCTGATGCCGCAGCAACCAAAGTTCTCAATGGAATTTAAATCTTAGAACAACAATGCAATAATCTATTTCAAAATAATACAATTAATTGAAACTCATCACTACTAATTGCTCATTTTGAGCAATTTCTTCTTTTGTCGCCATGTTTTCAAAAAGTGGTCTGCCGCAGAGGTGTCAGAAAGCACATAAATGAGTGAAAGGCTTAAGATACCTGTTATATGAACTTTGAGGTCCAGCCTGTGGGTGAAGGTATGGCGTCAGCAGCCATCGACTGCAAGGGTACCCACTGTCGCCCAAAAGATGGTATCCGGCAGACACAACACCCCTCTCAAACAATTCCTTGAGCCCACTGTTATGCAGTATTTTGCTGTATTGGGTAGAGCCTGGCCAGTGCGCAACAATATCTACTAATTTATCACTGGCATTAAAGATGACCTGCAGTATATGCAATGATACAATTGTACATGTATAAAGTCTAATATGGTAAACACTGTAAACATACCATTAGCTAGGAAGCAAAAAATACAAAACAAATTTGTGATAAAACATACAAATTTCACTGAAAATGTTGGTACATCTATACATTATGTACCCTGGGAGTGGGTATGCTTGTGAGACAATTAACTGTTGGGACTAGGGATTGAACTTTTCACCTTAGGGTAGGAATGGGAAGATATCTGTCATTATCTGACATGTTTATATCTGGTTTTCAATCAGCTTTCTGTCCATGCCATGTAGTGTTTGACTCAAGGTCTAAACTTAAAGTAAATGAAATTCAAGCACTCCATTCTGTATTGATCTGCATAAACTTGAAAGCATTAAACTTATATTCACCTGTACATTTATGCTGTGATAGCCTTTCCTGTTTACAAACAACTCCTCCTCAACTGATGGCGCAATGATCCTCACCTGGGTTCCGTCAATAACCCCTACCACCTTTGGAAAACCTGCTACACCACCAAACTCTTGCACCTGCATGTCAAGGTCTGCTGGATCTGTGGGGAAGGATGTAAATTGCCGAATAATGGCAGGAGATATCAGAGCATTTACAACGGCAGTCACCACCTTTGAAACTGTGGACTGGGCAACATGGTGAAGATCGCCATCATTGAGCTGAATCTCACCGGTAGCCAGGAACCTCAATGTTATCAAAATCTTTTCCGACACTGACAGACTGTTGTGCCTGGCAGTGGGAGATTCGAGATCAACCCGTAACAGGCCCGTCAGGAACTCAATACCTCTCCTATCAAATCGGTAGCGACGTAGAAGGTCATAGTTCGTCAGTTCCGCTAGTATGTCTGGGCGAGCTGCCATTCCTATAACAAATTAACACAACATTTTAAATCTGTGCGTCGTTGAATTGACAAGGCGAAAAATGAATAACAACATGTTATATCGATATCATATACGAAATAACACTATTGTTGACACATTCGATGCCCGTCTAAGTGAACTTCGTATTTGGTGTTTCGTCTATATCCGAAATTGAACTAATCCGAACTACTGAAATTACACAATAACACACGAAGCGTTCCTCTGCAGAAAAACATATGTCTGAATTCATAGAATCTCGATTTATTCACAGAATATCCTTCTATTTTCTTTTACACTCCCTCGTGTTTGTGATTCGGATGACATGAATTACTTTGAATATATAATTGTTTATCAGTTGGTTTTTTATAAAGATCTGTAAAGATAACCCCACCCTCCAATTTCACCCAAGTATCCAAGAATTCAATTGTATGCGCATCCCAGCGTAACTCTATTTTAATGTTCCTGTGTATGCTGTTAGCATAATCAGCGAACTTCTCCAATGCTTTGGTCGATCCAAGCCAAATTCCAAATCCATCATCTATGAATCTTTTGTAAAAGAACGGTTTATTTTCATATTCTAACAACTTTTCATCCCATTTCCTCATATATTTCCGAATCACACTAAAAAGGCATTGGCGTGTGGCCTTGGCCTAAGATTGAAGAGAATATGCGAAAAAGAAGAAGACTATACTAAACACCGAATGCAATTGAAATATCAACTTCGGAAGAGGGGTTATAGCCGACGCCATATAGAAAACCAACTTCAAAGGGTTGATAAACTCGACAGCGAGAAATTACTACGACCAGAGCGTAAAGATAAAAGCAATGATCGAGTTCCCTTGGTTTTGACTTTCTCTAAAATGTTACCAGATGTTAGGAGTGTTTTTAAAAAGCATGAGAAGGTATTGTATCGGTCCGAGCGGATGCAGCAAATTTTTCATAAACCTCCGTTACTCGCTTTTAGGAGAGACACCAACATTAGCGATGTACTTGTTCATGGTAAAACTAATAATGCACTTCGTACTCCCAAAAACGTCTGTACGTGCACCATCTGCCAGTGTCTTCATAAAGACGATGTTCTTGATACAAGTGGAAGAATATCGTATAAGGCTGTTAGCAATGTCGATTGTTCAGAGCGTAATGTCGTGTATGGACTGCTCTGTAGGCGATGTAATAAAACGGTGTATGTTGGTGAAACGGAAAGATCGGTAAAAGAACGGATCACCGAACATAAGAGAGATGTTCGGTTGGAGGCAGACAAGCCTATCAATCGTCATTTTGCGGGACATACAGAGGCAGACGTAGGTGTAGCAGTTCTGCAAAGATTACACGGTGAAGGTAAGCAATACAGGCTGTTAGTGGAGGAATCATGGATACAGAAGTTAGACACTAAATTGCCGCAAGGTTGTAATATTAAATCAAATTAATAATGATCTGTAATAATGAGGTTATTATTGTAATAATAGTAGTAATAATAAAAATAATGGTAATAAATATGATATTTATTTATTTATTTATTTATTTATTCCTTTTAATTCCTCCTATTGGAGATCAATAAATAAACATACAAAGTTTTGCTATATTAACAATAAACAATATGAAAAGAAAGGATAGTGCTGGGGCTATATTTACACATGTTATTATATATATAAAAAAACGCCGTTAATGGGCATATTTTATCATTTCTGAACACAGAACTTATATAAGATTTTTCAGACAGCTGTATGCATAAGTTAAACATCGTTTGCAAAGTAGAGCTTTGTTTACTGCATCAATGTTCGTATCAGGTTCCGATCCCAGGACTTTCAACATGAATATATCCGGGGCGTCGGAGCCTAATTCGTCTGCGAGTTCGGTGTTAATGTTTAGTCTTATATCCTGTAACAGCAGTGATCTCGGAAGCAACGATCCTGGACATTCGCAGAGAGCATGTTTAATGCCATCAGGCGTGGACTCCGAGCACAAATTACAATACTGATTTGTATCGCCCGGGATAGCTGTCCATGCTTTGGCTTATCTTCTGACAACTTTTGGGCTTAACTCGGTATACATATCATAAAGTAAGCATGTGCTCATTGAAGTTTGTAGCTGTTGAAATATTATGAAATCCGGGTCGGCACTCATCCTCGACCTCCAATTTTGTGTTTCACATGCATTAACGACATTTTTAACAGCCAATTTCCAACTATATTTAGACGGCAACGTAGCTGAATTATAAATGTATGCATGTAGTATGTGCAGAAGACCGTACTTACTTAGTATGTTCGTTATGTCAGGGATGAAGCCCTTTTTTACTTTTGATGGGTTTTGCATATATGACAAGCATCTGTTGAGGAATACATTTTTACTCAACGATCCGTTTTTAAGACTGAGAAGTTTGTGCAGAAACATCAACTTTCTGATATCAATTCTTGACGATAGACGATGTATGCCGACCATGGATTCACACATATCTGATCTCGTTCTGGTTTTGAAACCCTGTATTGACTTTACAATAAAGTGTTGTACCTTGTCCACTGTATTTGTGTCAGCCTGTGACATCTCATTCCAAAGCTCACACCCGTATAATGCTGTAGGTACAATTATGCTATTATATAGTTTAATTGATGTAATTGGGTTTAAAGCATCAGACCGCATACCTATATCGGCAAGTGCAAACAATGCATTTTTCGCCTTTTGACACCTTTCTTTAATTCGATTTGTTAATTTAAGTGATGCGTCTTGTCTTATACCAATGTGTACTGCATGATCAGTTTCAAAAATATACGTATCACCAATGATAAGAGAAATTGGCGAGTCATGTTTAGGTTTGTTAAATACGACTATATTAGATTTGCTCGCATTAACTTCGAATTTCCACCTGTTGGTATATCGATAGACAATATCTAATAGGAGTTGCAGCGTGTTCGGAGTCAGGGAAATAAGGGAAAGATCATCGGCGAATGCAGGATTGCCGCATCTGAGGGTATGCCCGATGTTTAAACTATATTGCGAGTCCTCTAGTTGTTGTAAAAGTTCATTCATATATACGAGATAGAAAAATGTAGAAGCTACCCCTTCCTGCCGTACGCCTTTCTGTATATTTACAGTACATGAAGTCGCGCCGTTTACACGGATACGGCACGTTAATTTCTCATATGAATTGATTATGATCCTTAGGATTTTACCTTTTAGTCCTAATTGTGTTAGTTTAAAGAAAAGGCCTGTATGCCACACAGAATCGAACGCGGCCTTAAAATCGAGAAAGGCGACGTACACCCGACTTTTCTTTTCGGATATGTCGTATATGGTTTCTTGTAGATTGAAGGCTGCTGTCATGCAACTTAGATCTTTTTGGAAACCTTGCTGTTGTACGTTTGGGAACGGAGTGTTTCTAGACCGTAAGAATGTCTCTATTCTGCATAAGAGTAGCTTTTCGAATAGTTTACAAAAACACGGGATTAACGATATAGGTCTATAACTCGAAGGGTTGTTTTTATCCTTTCCCTTTTCTTTGTAGATAGGAACTATAAGGCTTTCTCTCCAGTCTTCTGGAATAACCTCTTGGTCTAACACACAATTAAATAAGTCCGATAAACTTTTATAAAGTGTTTTACCGCCGTGAATAATATGCTCATTAAGTATGTAATCATGTGATGGACTTTTCCCACGTTTTAAGTCCTTTGCGAGGGTCTCTACGTTTTCCCAATTAAATGGGGCAACCATTACCTTATAATCATAGTCCGCGCTTTTTGCGACTGATCTATCATGCTTACTATGTTCGATCAATGCTTCTAAATCGTCAGTAAAGTTATGCCGATTTTTAGAAGTGTGACGGAATCAGAATGTGTCATTGAAATATTCAGAGAAACCGGTTGGTATATTTTCTTCCGTATAAGTTGTATCTTTATACACTATTTCAGAACATTCACGCAAACCTTTTCCCTTCCGCTTGCTGACTAGTTTCCAGAAAAGGTTTATATCTAATTGAGCTACTTTATCAAGTTCTTCGAATGCTTTGTTGAAGAAGTTGTTAGAGGCACTTCGCTGTTTCCTTCGAAAGTTACTTTTGGCAGCTTTGTAATTTCGATAAGATTCGCGTTCGGATCCTCTGGGCCGACCTAGATTAATCCAGACTCGCCTGAGGCGTCTTGATTCGGCATGGGCTAACTTAAGGTCGTTTGACCAATACGGTTTCGTATGTTTATTAAACTTAACCTTAGGTAAACATTCATCGGCTGATCTTAGGATAGACGATATAATGCGATCAGATGTCTGATTTGGGCCATGACTTGGTGAGATGGAATGTGTGTGTAGATAATTCGACAATGTATTTTGAAACTTTTCAAAGTCATTTTCGTTACATTTGTCCCATGCGATACGGATTCGATGTTCATGATTTTCCAGATCTTGCTTTTTCACATTTACCGATATAAAAATAATAATAATTGTTTTTATTAATGCTGATGATAATAAAGGCAACATATCATTACATCTTTTAATTTCAAATTTACTTTATGGCCGGTTTTGTACCAACTGTCTGAGGCGGTGGTTTCAACTCATAGGTCTACAGTATTAAACGATAGGTTAGGAGATGTCACAACTATCCGTAGTAGTGACTTATTTCCCTCTATATATCATTTAGACAAACCATATTTTTAATCTCATTTAATATTGACCTTTAATATGTTAATATTGGTGATGTAATAATATTGGTGGTGAGTTTAAAGTGTTAATTATAATGATGATGATAATGATATCGATTATAGTGATTGTGATGATGATATGATGATGATAATAATAGTGATGCACTAATGCTGATGGTTATGATGATAATACACACGATAATGATATATCGTTGTTGTTATTGTTATAAGTAATTTTAATAATATTGGGTAGTATTAATTGCAGGTTTTTGTTCACATTTTATAACCAAAACATAAAACCATTTGGCCCAAACATGTATGGGATGGGTTAGAACCCTTCCATATATATCATTTGCAGGTTTTTATTAACCAAAAAGATTACTATATTTACCCCAGAGTTCACATTTCTGCCAGTTATCTTTAATTCTTTTCATATGCTGGGTGACTCGGTCCTAAGTCATGAAAAAACGCGTGTGTAATCACAGGAAGGGAAGATATTTGTCCATAGAGTGGCGCATTTCAGCAGATGAAAAAGTACGGGAATTGTATGACGCCGCGACGGAAATGACATATTGTCCTGACGACGTCTCCTCATCACAACTTGATATATTTGAAACAAAGATGGACTGCACATAAATTTCTGTTGTATTTATTTAATCTTGATAAAGACCAAGTGGTCGAAAATTCGATTATTAAAGAGTTTTAATCATATAAAGTGTTTTACTGACTTTCTTCCCTTTGGAAGACATAATATACAAAGAGTTTAAAACTTTTGTTTAGTGCTTTGATATGATGTTTTATTCATGTCTGAAAATCTATACTGAATCAAAGAAATAAACCATGCGCTTTGGTTTTACTATTGTTTTATCGTGATTTTATGAAATAGGTATGTCAAATATGGTACCAAATTTAGGTTAATCATAGGCGTACATGATGTCATGCCCTTTGTCATAATTACCGATATAAAAAAGTGATGTTATGACGTTAAATGAGGTAGGTGTCCAAACTAAATTTTATTTTTCAATTCTTAACTTTTAATTTGTCTGTGCTATTGTTTTAAGAATTTTGCTATAAATATGTTTGAATTGCTGTATTGAGTTCAATGCTAAGTGTGTCCATCTCCATAATGAATTAAGGCAGCGACACTTGACCGAATCTCGACCGGACGTAATGTCGAACGACATCATTTCGAGCATTTGTAAGAAAAGAATGCTATTGATTACATTTATTTTTCTTTCAATGCTTTCCAGAATGTCTAATATTGTACCATGTACTGCGAGCCAGCCAGCCATTAAAACTTATTAACGTTCTGCCTGGCAATGTTTTTGTGTAAACCGACCCATTTGTAGCCCTGCATTATAATGCATTTGTATACGCAGATGCTGTATCGGAATAACAACTGGAAGGACATCGTTAGGCATTGACATTGTCATGGAATACAACCAGATCGTTTTTTTACTACCACCCATTATCCGGCCCCAAACAATAACGTTGCTCCAACCAAATAGATCCCGCTTCAATAAACAAAAAGGTATCTGCAAAGCGTTATCCTCGGCGGCGAAAAACGCGTATCCTACCACCAGCAGAGCTGAGATTGAAACGGGATGCATCACTAAACCACAATCTTGCCTACTCGAATCCAACGTACATGACGTCGAGCCCAAAGCAATCAAAGATTACGATAACGATGGTTAATAATGTTCCCAACGTAACGGTCTGTCTCGATATGCCATACTCAATCTTGGTACATGTACCCCTGTTAAATCGGTTACTTAGATGGGTTAACGTAATTTACCGATCTTGACGTGCAGTCCTTATTTTATGCCTGCCTGAACAAACTGACACATCCATTAATAATGGTGTTGCAATGACAGTTAAAGTAAAAAAGGCTGAGACCCGAAGCAAGACGTACACTTGCTTGAACTCTGTCGTGTTCGAGAAGCCGTGGCATCTTAGAAACTAACTGAATTCAAAGCGAAATGTGAGTTTGGGATTGTATGGAAGTTCAGTAAATCGGTCAGTGATAAACAAAACTTGCAAACCATGACGATTAGCACACGATAAGGTGTAAGACGAGTTAGTGCAATAAACTGCCAGATCACACTTATGAATTCTAAGTAGTTATTCAAAATATAGAGAACAATCTTTAAGTGCACAGTTTCGATTTCACTTCAGTACAGTAAAGAACATTTAATCCATTAATTAATTTGGACTAATGTGAACATAAAAGCTTTGGACAATCCATTCCTGTGACAAGATAACTTAAGTCTCCCCATGACTGTCGATAATTCACGCGAGTTGGTTGTAAATCTTCTGAATATACTCCTTTATAAATAATTAATGTATTCATAAATTTAGCCGAGTCGCATGAAAACTGACCTTTAAAGTAAAACCCAGTTACGATCAAGTTTATACTTGTTTGTTTGTCTTTGGTTTTACGTCGCTTTCAACAGCTAAGATCATATCGCGGCGGATTGAAATATAAAATTGGTCCCACACCTTATATTTACATCCAGATTGAAATATATATGGTATTAAACCAATGCCTTCCTAACTGCTGGAGCTCAAAAATTACATTGACTCCAATCGTTCAGACCCATTTAGCCGGCTCTTACGGTTAAAATAAGGGTCATACTATGGCTGCCATTTTTATTGAGCCTCCCCAAGCCAGAGAAGCAATTAATTATACTTGTAATTTCAGTTTTGTATAGTCAATATTCTCCCTTTGATGAGTTAATGATGATTGTGTGACTAAATGGTGACCAGACAAGATCCCGATCACAGTAAGCGGAGGAGTCAATGATGATTATGTGACTAAAAGGCGACCAGACAAGACCCAGATCACAGTAAGCGGGGGAGTCAATGATGATTGTGTGACTAAATGGTGACCAGACAAGACACCGATCACAGTAAGCGGAGGAATCAATGATGATTGTGTGACTAAATGGCGACAAGACAAGACGCCGATCACTGTAAGCGAAGGCGTCAATGATGACTGTGTGACTAAAGGGCGACCAGACAAGACCCCGATCACAGTAAGCGGAGGAGTCAATGATGATTGTGTGACTAAATGGCAACAAGACAAGACGCCGATCACTGTACGCGAAGGCGTCAATGATGATTGTGTGACTAAAGGACGACCAGTCAAGACCCCGATCACAGTAAGCGGAGGAGTCAATGATGATTGTGTGACTAAATGGTGACCAGACAAGACTCCGATCACAGTAAGCGGGGGAGTCAATGATGATTGTGTGACTAAATGGTGACCAGACAAGACCCCGATCACAGTAAGCGGAGGAGTCAATGATGAATGTGTGACTAAATGGCGACCAGACAAGACCCCGATCACAGTAAGTGGGGGAATCAATGGTGAATGTGTGACTAAATGGTGACCAGACAAGTCCCCGATCACAGTAAGCGGAGCAGTCAATGATGAGTGTGTGACTAAATGGTGACCAGACAAGACCCTGATCCCAGTAAGCGGAGGAGTCAATGATGAATGTGTGACTGAATGGCGACCAGACAAGACGCCGATCACAGTAAGCGGAGGAGTCAATGATGAGTGTGTGACTAAATAGCGACCAGACAAGACCCCTATCACAGTAAGCGGAGGAGTCAATGATGATTGTGTGACTAAAGGGTGAACGGACAAGACCCTGATCACAGTAAGCGGAGGAGTCAATGATGAGTGTGTGACTAAATGGTGACCAGACAAGACCCTGATCACAGTAAGCGGAGGAGTCAATGATGAGTGTGTGACTAAATGGTGACCAGACAAGACCCCGATAACAGTAAGCGGAGGAGTCAATGATGATTGTGTGACTAAAGGGCGACCAGACAAGACCCCGATCACAGTAAGCGGAGGAGTCAATGATGAATGTGTGACTAAACGGGGACCAGACAAGACCCCGATCACAGTAAGCGGAGGAGTCAATGATGATTGTGTGACTAAAGGGCGACCAGACAAGACCCCGATCGCAGTAAGCGGAGGAGTCCATGATGATTGTGTGACTAAATGGTGACCAGACAAGACTCCGATCACAGTAAGCGGAGGAGTCAATGATGATTGTGTGACTAAATGGCGACCAGACAAGACCCCGATCACAGTAAGCGGAGGAATCAATGATGAGTGTGTGACAAAATGGTGACCAGACAAGACCACGATCACAGTAAGCGAAGTAGTCAATGATGATTGTGTGACTAAAGGGCGACCAAACAAGACCCCGATCACAGTAAGCGGAGGAGTCAATGATGATTGTGCGACTAAATGGCGACGAGACAAGACTCTGATCACAGTAAGCGGAGGAGTCAATGATGATTGTGTGACTAAAGGGTGACCAGACAAGACAAGACCCCGATCACAGTAAGCTGATATGGATCTCGCTGGTCGAAGTCGGGTTTTATATGACGAGGCTCAACTGTTTAAAACATTTTTTAGGTTTTCTGTAAAGTTGATCCGGGTAAACGATATACGCAAACACGATATATTGCAAACGCCTTTCGGCGAAGTAATTGTCTTTTGATAGCGTGATAACAAAAGGAGAAACTGTTACAAAGACTCCTTTCGAGACGATGTTTATACTCTATTCATGTATTACGCAGTCATATGAAGATATTATTTGCCAAGAAGAATAAAAATATGAAAAGGAATCAGTCAATTAGTGCACAAACCATCAATTACATGTAATTACCATGTCCTACTTCACAATGTACCTATATTGTTCAAATAACTGGCAAATGATATCTAGTTAGGTGAAAACAACATTGCCCCCGGTTAAATCAAACATGTTGAACAAGTCTTACTTTGCCAACCACCAAACTCTTGCACCTGCATGTCAAGGTCTGCTGGATCTGTGGGGAAGGATGTAAATTGCCGAATAATGGCAGGAGATATCAGAGCATTTACAACGGCAGTCACCACCTTTGAAACTGTGGACTGGGCAACATGGTGAAGATCGCCATCATTGAGCTGAATCTCACCGGTAGCCAGGAACCTCAATGTTATCAAAATCTTTTCCGACACTGACAGACTGTTGTGCCTGGCAGTGGGAGATTCGAGATCAACCCGTAACAGGCCCGTCAGGAACTCAATACCTCTCCTATCAAATCGGTAGCGACGTAGAAGGTCATAGTTCGTCAGTTCCGCTAGTATGTCTGGGCGAGCTGCCATTCCTATAACAAATTAACACAACATTTTAAATCTGTGCGTCGTTGAATTGACAAGGCGAAAAATGAATAACAACATGTTATATCGATATCATATACGAAATAACACTATTGTTGACACATTCGATGCCCGTCTAAGTGAACTTCGTATTTGGTGTTTCGTCTATATCCGAAATTGAACTAATCCGAACTACTGAAATTACACAATAACACACGAAGCGTTCCTCTGCAGAAAAACATATGTCTGAATTCATAGAATCTCGATTTATTCACAGAATATCCTTCTATTTTCTTTTACACTCCCTCGTGTTTGTGATTCGGATGACATGAATTACTTTGAATATATAATTGTTTATCAGTTGGTTTTTTATAAAGATCTGTAAAGATAACCCCACCCTCCAATTTCACCCAAGTATCCAAGAATTCAATTGTATGCGCATCCCAGCGTAACTCTATTTTAATGTTCCTGTGTATGCTGTTAGCATAATCAGCGAACTTCTCCAATGCTTTGGTCGATCCAAGCCAAATTCCAAATCCATCATCTATGAATCTTTTGTAAAAGAACGGTTTATTTTCATATTCTAACAACTTTTCATCCCATTTCCTCATATATTTCCGAATCACACTAAAAAGGCATTGGCGTATGGCCTTGGCCTAAGATTGAAGAGAATATGCGAAAAAGAAGAAGACTATACTAAACACCGAATGCAATTGAAATATCAACTTCGGAAGAGGGGTTATAGCCGACGCCACATAGAAAACCAACTTCAAAGGGTTGATAAACTCGACAGCGAGAAATTACTACGACCAGAGCGTAAAGATAAAAGCAATGATCGAGTTCCCTTGGTTTTGACTTTCTCTAAAATGTTACCAGATGTTAGGAGTGTTTTTAAAAAGCATGAGAAGGTATTGTATCGGTCCGAGCGGATGCAGCAAATTTTTCATAAACCTCCGTTACTCGCTTTTAGGAGAGACACCAACATTAGCGATGTACTTGTTCATGGTAAAACTAATAATGCACTTCGTACTCCCAAAAACGTCTGTACGTGCACCATCTGCCAGTGTCTTCATAAAGACGATGTTCTTGATACAAGTGGAAGAATATCGTATAAGGCTGTTAGCAATGTCGATTGTTCAGAGCGTAATGTCGTGTATGGACTGCTCTGTAGGCGATGTAATAAAACGGTGTATGTTGGTGAAACGGAAAGATCGGTAAAAGAACGGATCACCGAACATAAGAGAGATGTTCGGTTGGAGGCAGACAAGCCTATCAATCGTCATTTTGCGGGACATACAGAGGCAGACGTAGGTGTAGCAGTTCTGCAAAGATTACACGGTGAAGGTAAGCAATACAGGCTGTTGGTGGAGGAATCATGGATACAGAAGTTAGACACTAAATTGCCGCAAGGTTGTAATATTAAATCAAATTAATAATGATCTGTAATAATGAGGTTATTATTGTAATAATAGTAGTAATAATAAAAATAATGGTAATAAATATGATATTTATTTATTTATTTATTTATTTATTCCTTTTAATTCCTCCTATTGGAGATCAATAAATAAACATACAAAGTTTTGCTATATTAACAATAAACAATATGAAAAGAAAGGATAGTGCTGGGGCTATATTTACACATGTTATTATATATATAAAAAAACGCCGTTAATGGGCATATTTTATCATTTCTGAACACAGAACTTATATAAGATTTTTCAGACAGCTGTATGCATAAGTTAAACATCGTTTGCAAAGTAGAGCTTTGTTTACTGCATCAATGTTCGTATCAGGTTCCGATCCCAGGACTTTCAACATGAATATATCCGGGGCGTCGGAGCCTAATTCGTCTGCGAGTTCGGTGTTAATGTTTAGTCTTATATCCTGTAACAGCAGTGATCTCGGAAGCAACGATCCTGGACATTCGCAGAGAGCATGTTTAATGCCATCAGGCGTGGACTCCGAGCACAAATTACAATACTGATTTGTATCGCCCGGGATAGCTGTCCATGCTTTGGCTTATCTTCTGACAACTTTTGGGCTTAACTCGGTATACATATCATAAAGTAAGCATGTGCTCATTGAAGTTTGTAGCTGTTGAAATATTATGAAATCCGGGTCGGCACTCATCCTCGACCTCCAATTTTGTGTTTCACATGCATTAACGACATTTTTAACAGCCAATTTCCAACTATATTTAGACGGCAACGTAGCTGAATTATAAATGTATGCATGTAGTATGTGCAGAAGACCGTACTTACTTAGTATGTTCGTTATGTCAGGGATGAAGCCCTTTTTTACTTTTGATGGGTTTTGCATATATGACAAGCATCTGTTGAGGAATACATTTTTACTCAACGATCCGTTTTTAAGACTGAGAAGTTTGTGCAGAAACATCAACTTTCTGATATCAATTCTTGACGATAGACGATGTATGCCGACCATGGATTCACACATATCTGATCTCGTTCTGGTTTTGAAACCCTGTATTGACTTTACAATAAAGTGTTGTACCTTGTCCACTGTATTTGTGTCAGCCTGTGACATCTCATTCCAAAGCTCACACCCGTATAATGCTGTAGGTACAATTATGCTATTATATAGTTTAATTGATGTAATTGGGTTTAAAGCATCAGACCGCATACCTATATCGGCAAGTGCAAACAATGCATTTTTCGCCTTTTGACACCTTTCTTTAATTCGATTTGTTAATTTAAGTGATGCGTCTTGTCTTATACCAATGTGTACTGCATGATCAGTTTCAAAAATATACGTATCACCAATGATAAGAGAAATTGGCGAGTCATGTTTAGGTTTGTTAAATACGACTATATTAGATTTGCTCGCATTAACTTCGAATTTCCACCTGTTGGTATATCGATAGACAATATCTAATAGGAGTTGCAGCGTGTTCGGAGTCAGGGAAATAAGGGAAAGATCATCGGCGAATGCAGGATTGCCGCATCTGAGGGTATGCCCGATGTTTAAACTATATTGCGAGTCCTCTAGTTGTTGTAAAAGTTCATTCATATATACGAGATAGAAAAATGTAGAAGCTACCCCTTCCTGCCGTACGCCTTTCTGTATATTTACAGTACATGAAGTCGCGCCGTTTACACGGATACGGCACGTTAATTTCTCATATGAATTGATTATGATCCTTAGGATTTTACCTTTTAGTCCTAATTGTGTTAGTTTAAAGAAAAGGCCTGTATGCCACACAGAATCGAACGCGGCCTTAAAATCGAGAAAGGCGACGTACACCCGACTTTTCTTTTCGGATATGTCGTATATGGTTTCTTGTAGATTGAAGGCTGCTGTCATGCAACTTAGATCTTTTTGGAAACCTTGCTGTTGTACGTTTGGGAACGGAGTGTTTCTAGACCGTAAGAATGTCTCTATTCTGCATAAGAGTAGCTTTTCGAATAGTTTACAAAAACACGGGATTAACGATATAGGTCTATAACTCGAAGGGTTGTTTTTATCCTTTCCCTTTTCTTTGTAGATAGGAACTATAAGGCTTTCTCTCCAGTCTTCTGGAATAACCTCTTGGTCTAACACACAATTAAATAAGTCCGATAAACTTTTATAAAGTGTTTTACCGCCGTGAATAATATGCTCATTAAGTATGTAATCATGTGATGGACTTTTCCCACGTTTTAAGTCCTTTGCGAGGGTCTCTACGTTTTCCCAATTAAATGGGGCAACCATTACCTTATAATCATAGTCCGCGCTTTTTGCGACTGATCTATCATGCTTACTATGTTTCCAGAAAAGGTTTATATCTAATTGAGCTACTTTATCAAGTTCTTCGAATGCTTTGTTGAAGAAGTTGTTAGAGGCACTTCGCTGTTTCCTTCGAAAGTTACTTTTGGCAGCTTTGTAATTTCGATAAGATTCGCGTTCGGATCCTCTGGGCCGACCTAGATTAATCCAGACTCGCCTGAGGCGTCTTGATTCGGCATGGGCTAACTTAAGGTCGTTTGACCAATACGGTTTCGTATGTTTATTAAACTTAACCTTAGGTAAACATTCATCGGCTGATCTTAGGATAGACGATATAATGCGATCAGATGTCTGATTTGGGCCATGACTTGGTGAGATGGAATGTGTGTGTAGATAATTCGACAATGTATTTTGAAACTTTTCAAAGTCATTTTCGTTACATTTGTCCCATGCGATACGGATTCGATGTTCATGATTTTCCAGATCTTGCTTTTTCACATTTACCGATATAAAAATAATAATAATTGTTTTTATTAATGCTGATGATAATAAAGGCAACATATCATTACATCTTTTAATTTCAAATTTACTTTATGGCCGGTTTTGTACCAACTGTCTGAGGCGGTGGTTTCAACTCATAGGTCTACAGTATTAAACGATAGGTTAGGAGATGTCACAACTATCCGTAGTAGTGACTTATTTCCCTCTATATATCATTTAGACAAACCATATTTTTAATCTCATTTAATATTGACCTTTAATATGTTAATATTGGTGATGTAATAATATTGGTGGTGAGTTTAAAGTGTTAATTATAATGATGATGATAATGATATCGATTATAGTGATTGTGATGATGATATGATGATGATAATAATAGTGATGCACTAATGCTGATGGTTATGATGATAATACACACGATAATGATATATCGTTGTTGTTATTGTTATAAGTAATTTTAATAATATTGGGTAGTATTAATTGCAGGTTTTTGTTCACATTTTATAACCAAAACATAAAACCATTTGGCCCAAACATGTATGGGATGGGTTAGAACCCTTCCATATATATCATTTGCAGGTTTTTATTAACCAAAAAGATTACTATATTTACCCCAGAGTTCACATTTCTGCCAGTTATCTTTAATTCTTTTCATATGCTGGGTGACTCGGTCCTAAGTCATGAAAAAACGCGTGTGTAATCACAGGAAGGGAAGATATTTGTCCATAGAGTGGCGCATTTCAGCAGATGAAAAAGTACGGGAATTGTATGACGCCGCGACGGAAATGACATATTGTCCTGACGACGTCTCCTCATCACAACTTGATATATTTGAAACAAAGATGGACTGCACATAAATTTCTGTTGTATTTATTTAATCTTGATAAAGACCAAGTGGTCGAAAATTCGATTATTAAAGAGTTTTAATCATATAAAGTGTTTTACTGACTTTCTTCCCTTTGGAAGACATAATATACAAAGAGTTTAAAACTTTTGTTTAGTGCTTTGATATGATGTTTTATTCATGTCTGAAAATCTATACTGAATCAAAGAAATAAACCATGCGCTTTGGTTTTACTATTGTTTTATCGTGATTTTATGAAATAGGTATGTCAAATATGGTACCAAATTTAGGTTAATCATAGGCGTACATGATGTCATGCCCTTTGTCATAATTACCGATATAAAAAAGTGATGTTATGACGTTAAATGAGGTAGGTGTCCAAACTAAATTTTATTTTTCAATTCTTAACTTTTAATTTGTCTGTGCTATTGTTTTAAGAATTTTGCTATAAATATGTTTGAATTGCTGTATTGAGTTCAATGCTAAGTGTGTCCATCTCCATAATGAATTAAGGCAGCGACACTTGACCGAATCTCGACCGGACGTAATGTCGAACGACATCATTTCGAGCATTTGTAAGAAAAGAATGCTATTGATTACATTTATTTTTCTTTCAATGCTTTCCAGAATGTCTAATATTGTACCATGTACTGCGAGCCAGCCAGCCATTAAAACTTATTAACGTTCTGCCTGGCAATGTTTTTGTGTAAACCGACCCATTTGTAGCCCTGCATTATAATGCATTTGTATACGCAGATGCTGTATCGGAATAACAACTGGAAGGACATCGTTAGGCATTGACATTGTCATGGAATACAACCAGATCGTTTTTTTACTACCACCCATTATCCGGCCCCAAACAATAACGTTGCTCCAACCAAATAGATCCCGCTTCAATAAACAAAAAGGTATCTGCAAAGCGTTATCCTCGGCGGCGAAAAACGCGTATCCTACCACCAGCAGAGCTGAGATTGAAACGGGATGCATCACTAAACCACAATCTTGCCTACTCGAATCCAACGTACATGACGTCGAGCCCAAAGCAATCAAAGATTACGATAACGATGGTTAATAATGTTCCCAACGTAACGGTCTGTCTCGATATGCCATACTCAATCTTGGTACATGTACCCCTGTTAAATCGGTTACTTAGATGGGTTAACGTAATTTACCGATCTTGACGTGCAGTCCTTATTTTATGCCTGCCTGAACAAACTGACACATCCATTAATAATGGTGTTGCAATGACAGTTAAAGTAAAAAAGGCTGAGACCCGAAGCAAGACGTACACTTGCTTGAACTCTGTCGTGTTCGAGAAGCCGTGGCATCTTAGAAACTAACTGAATTCAAAGCGAAATGTGAGTTTGGGATTGTATGGAAGTTCAGTAAATCGGTCAGTGATAAACAAAACTTGCAAACCATGACGATTAGCACACGATAAGGTGTAAGACGAGTTAGTGCAATAAACTGCCAGATCACACTTATGAATTCTAAGTAGTTATTCAAAATATAGAGAACAATCTTTAAGTGCACAGTTTCGATTTCACTTCAGTACAGTAAAGAACATTTAATCCATTAATTAATTTGGACTAATGTGAACATAAAAGCTTTGGACAATCCATTCCTGTGACAAGATAACTTAAGTCTCCCCATGACTGTCGATAATTCACGCGAGTTGGTTGTAAATCTTCTGAATATACTCCTTTATAAATAATTAATGTATTCATAAATTTAGCCGAGTCGCATGAAAACTGACCTTTAAAGTAAAACCCAGTTACGATCAAGTTTATACTTGTTTGTTTGTCTTTGGTTTTACGTCGCTTTCAACAGCTAAGATCATATCGCGGCGGATTGAAATATAAAATTGGTCCCACACCTTATATTTACATCCAGATTGAAATATATATGGTATTAAACCAATGCCTTCCTAACTGCTGGAGCTCAAAAATTACATTGACTCCAATCGTTCAGACCCATTTAGCCGGCTCTTACGGTTAAAATAAGGGTCATACTATGGCTGCCATTTTTATTGAGCCTCCCCAAGCCAGAGAAGCAATTAATTATACTTGTAATTTCAGTTTTGTATAGTCAATATTCTCCCTTTGATGAGTTAATGATGATTGTGTGACTAAATGGTGACCAGACAAGATCCCGATCACAGTAAGCGGAGGAGTCAATGATGATTATGTGACTAAAAGGCGACCAGACAAGACCCAGATCACAGTAAGCGGGGGAGTCAATGATGATTGTGTGACTAAATGGTGACCAGACAAGACACCGATCACAGTAAGCGGAGGAATCAATGATGATTGTGTGACTAAATGGCGACAAGACAAGACGCCGATCACTGTAAGCGAAGGCGTCAATGATGACTGTGTGACTAAAGGGCGACCAGACAAGACCCCGATCACAGTAAGCGGAGGAGTCAATGATGATTGTGTGACTAAATGGCAACAAGACAAGACGCCGATCACTGTACGCGAAGGCGTCAATGATGATTGTGTGACTAAAGGACGACCAGTCAAGACCCCGATCACAGTAAGCGGAGGAGTCAATGATGATTGTGTGACTAAATGGTGACCAGACAAGACTCCGATCACAGTAAGCGGGGGAGTCAATGATGATTGTGTGACTAAATGGTGACCAGACAAGACCCCGATCACAGTAAGCGGAGGAGTCAATGATGAATGTGTGACTAAATGGCGACCAGACAAGACCCCGATCACAGTAAGTGGGGGAATCAATGGTGAATGTGTGACTAAATGGTGACCAGACAAGTCCCCGATCACAGTAAGCGGAGCAGTCAATGATGAGTGTGTGACTAAATGGTGACCAGACAAGACCCTGATCCCAGTAAGCGGAGGAGTCAATGATGAATGTGTGACTGAATGGCGACCAGACAAGACGCCGATCACAGTAAGCGGAGGAGTCAATGATGAGTGTGTGACTAAATAGCGACCAGACAAGACCCCTATCACAGTAAGCGGAGGAGTCAATGATGATTGTGTGACTAAAGGGTGAACGGACAAGACCCTGATCACAGTAAGCGGAGGAGTCAATGATGAGTGTGTGACTAAATGGTGACCAGACAAGACCCTGATCACAGTAAGCGGAGGAGTCAATGATGAGTGTGTGACTAAATGGTGACCAGACAAGACCCCGATAACAGTAAGCGGAGGAGTCAATGATGATTGTGTGACTAAAGGGCGACCAGACAAGACCCCGATCACAGTAAGCGGAGGAGTCAATGATGAATGTGTGACTAAACGGGGACCAGACAAGACCCCGATCACAGTAAGCGGAGGAGTCAATGATGATTGTGTGACTAAAGGGCGACCAGACAAGACCCCGATCGCAGTAAGCGGAGGAGTCCATGATGATTGTGTGACTAAATGGTGACCAGACAAGACTCCGATCACAGTAAGCGGAGGAGTCAATGATGATTGTGTGACTAAATGGCGACCAGACAAGACCCCGATCACAGTAAGCGGAGGAATCAATGATGAGTGTGTGACAAAATGGTGACCAGACAAGACCACGATCACAGTAAGCGAAGTAGTCAATGATGATTGTGTGACTAAAGGGCGACCAAACAAGACCCCGATCACAGTAAGCGGAGGAGTCAATGATGATTGTGCGACTAAATGGCGACGAGACAAGACTCTGATCACAGTAAGCGGAGGAGTCAATGATGATTGTGTGACTAAAGGGTGACCAGACAAGACAAGACCCCGATCACAGTAAGCTGATATGGATCTCGCTGGTCGAAGTCGGGTTTTATATGACGAGGCTCAACTGTTTAAAACATTTTTTAGGTTTTCTGTAAAGTTGATCCGGGTAAACGATATACGCAAACACGATATATTGCAAACGCCTTTCGGCGAAGTAATTGTCTTTTGATAGCGTGATAACAAAAGGAGAAACTGTTACAAAGACTCCTTTCGAGACGATGTTTATACTCTATTCATGTATTACGCAGTCATATGAAGATATTATTTGCCAAGAAGAATAAAAATATGAAAAGGAATCAGTCAATTAGTGCACAAACCATCAATTACATGTAATTACCATGTCCTACTTCACAATGTACCTATATTGTTCAAATAACTGGCAAATGATATCTAGTTAGGTGAAAACAACATTGCCCCCGGTTAAATCAAACATGTTGAACAAGTCTTACTTTGCCAACGGTTTTTGGCCACCCAAAAAGTCTCATCTTAATCGAAAAGTTGGCGAAGTGAGACGACACCGTTTACTTGTTGATCAAATCAAAGTCTTGTAATTCGCCAGTCATAGAAAAGGTAATATCGAAAAATGTCATAACCCCTATCCCGCTGAAATGTACATACTGTACGCATCACAGCGCGCCATTACACATTTTTAGAATGTTTTGTATAATAACAAGTCGTGGGAATTTACTGAGCCACGACATCCTCCTGATTAACCCAGTTTCGTAACGGAACAGTGACTTCTATATGTGTCCACACAAGATAAACCATTGCTTCTAGTCGTAGACAGCGAACTCGGTTCTGTTGTTCATTAGCACGTCTTTAGATTTCCGGTAAATCGATCCATTGACTTACTTTGAGGGTATGAATTAATTGAAAACAAAATATAGACAAACAAAGACACACATTTATTAATATAAGGTAATACAGCTTCTAATCATATAGGCGATTCCATAGTTGTTTAAGTAACAAACCACTATACACAACACTTTTTTATCATTTCTCATATTCGCATTTCCTCTTGGAAGTGTAACTTTCCGTAAAGTTTCATTGCATTCCAGGTGGTGAGTGGCTGAGAAAAGAGTTCGGACTTGAAACAAGAACGGATAGTCCAACGCCCGTTCAAACAGACACCATGTCGACTATGTGTTTCCTCGAAAGTTATAAACGACATTTTAACTTGAATTCACATTTAAAAATTACTCATTAAATCTGTTGTTTCTATTTCAATGTTGTCTATTTCGGAAGTCCTCCTTTTTATTGGCACTTTACCAAACATATCTTCCAAAACATGTTTCTGAAATGAAAACAAATATTGGTCATCCACATGTCTCAGTGGCGATGTACACAGGCTAACAATACACGATGTAATCAGGGTAACTGTAAATCCAATCAAAGAGAAGAACATAAACGAGATTGAAAATAGTGTCTGGAGAAACGACTTCTCATGAATCACTTCCGCTGTGGTCAAAGAAGGTGCCAACCATATTGTTGAATTTTCTACTTCATATAAAGCTGTAGAAGTTGACAGATATGTGCTATTAACGGCAACAGAACACGCTGACACCGATGGAGGCGGAAGAGCGTCCGAAGATGGAACTGCTATCATGATCTGACCCAGGTTAAATACTAGTGTTACTATCATTCCTGCTATTGTTCCGATCACTACTCCTTTCGTCGTAGCTCTCCTGGAAAATGTTGAAACTATAAATAAAGCAACCAGTGGTCCCTCGATGCAGGCGATTAGAGCGAGACATATCTTCAATATTGAACCTGGTAAAGCAGATTTTAAAAACGTAAACCTCATTGCAACGATCCCATAGAAGAATACAAACGCTTTGGAAATGTTAGTGGCTGTCTTTGGCAAAAGATTCGGATATTTTACACGAATGATGTCATCATATGTTATTGCACCAAGACTGCTTAAACAAGATGACAATGTACTCAATGCAGCACTTGATAATGATGCGAGAAAAAGGCCGGAGAGTCCAGGGACCTTTGAAAACAAATCGGATATTGCCAACGGGATAAGCTCGTTGATTGTGTTAATTCTTCCTGAAGAAATCGGATCGCATTCTATATACGAATAATACGCAAATATTGCAACGCCCTCAAAACACATACTAAACGTCACTACGGATTTGATAATAGATGCCAACGCGAAAACAGTCCTCGCAGATTTAATGATTGGCATTGATCGAATTCTCTGTATTCCAGGTTGATTTTAACAATCCACTAAGTTGTTTGCAAAACGAGCAAATGTCATGTTCCAAAATGTGTAGCGTATTGTTGGGTCGACACCGAATGCATTCATGTCAAATCGGGATTATCGTATAGATTAAGATAGTTCCCCAATATGGAATTCCCATTAGAACTTCCAGTGCAACGCACGTCCCAAACGTTACACTTCCCATATAAAACACGAGATAAACAACGCCCATTGTCAACGCTAGATAACGAACGGTGTTGTCCTGGTATCGAAGCTCGAAATATTTGTAAACACTGGTTATCTTCAACGGATGACAGACCGGAATGACGCAGAATATAGCAAAGCCATAGCTAATCCAGTATCCAATAACGGATTTGATAATAGATGCCAACGCGAAAACAGTCCTCGCAGATTTAATGGTTGGCATTGATCGAATTCTCTGTATTCCAGGTTGATTGTAACAATCCACTAAGTTGTTTGCAAAACGAGCAAATGTCATGTTCCAAAATGTGTAGCGTATTGTTGGGTCGACACCGAATGCATTCATGTCAAATCGGGATGATCCGTAATTATACAGGTCTGGCATACCTCCAACATGTAATACACATTTAATGATAACAGCAAGTACACCTGTCGTCATGATGATCATCTGAAACACATCTGTCCATATCACGGCTTTCATCCCTCCGACTGACGTATAGATTGCGGTGATTATCGTATAGATTAAGATAGTTCCCCAATATGGAATTCCCATTAGAACTTCCAGTGCAACGCACGTCCCAAACGTTACACTTCCTATATAAAATACGAGATAAACAACGCCCATTGTCAACGCTAGATAACGAACGGTGTTGTCCTGGTATCGAAGCTCGAAATATTTGTAAACACTGGTTATCTTCAACGGATGAAAGACCGGAATGACGCAGAATATAGCAAAGCCATAGCTAATCCAGTATCCAATAACACGGTACGCAAACTTGAGTCCGTATGCGTAACTCTCAGCCGGAACTCCGATTATTGACAAGGATGACTGGTAAGTTACAACGAGGGACAACGTGGTCGGCAGAATCATACGTTTTCCGTTGGCGAGAAATAATGGTCCACATTACTAACACCCCGGCAAGCAAAGAATATACCGATGCTAACAGAGACTGCAACCGTACCAAACAACACGATCGCATCGTATATAGAAAACCTGTTGATCAAATCCATGTTGCCCTATCGAAGGCCGCGGTGTATTTGCGCTTTAAAGTATACATCTGTGTTTACTTGATATCGTACAGGCGAAAACGGGGTTCCCTAACAGGTAAGTAGGTATATCGTTAGGCGATTAGAACATAATAGAAGATATTTCATTGAACTAAACAACACACATATATCTCGTCATACAACACATATCCATATATGAATGAAAGCTAATCAAACACGTCAAAACCTAAACCCTTAGTAAGGCTGTTGTTTAAATACTTTATACTACACAAAGGATGAATAATTTCTAAAATTACTATACTCTTAGCTATGTTAAAGATGCATATATTAATGGTGATCCATGACTCCACACAGCTGTCTTTCCAAAGTAACTGGCTGCTTTTCCACATACATTTATAATTCATTGGTGAAAGGCCACAGCCCCCCTATTGACAGTTCACAGACAGAGCTACCGGAGATTGGATGTTGTAAACACTTCGGTGTAACTGACGAAAACACTACAAGTGTAGCCTCACGATTGTCATTATATCAATTTGTCTTTATACCTTAATGCGGCTTAATTGAAAACAGATCATTCACATATATCGTCCTCCGGCCCAGTAAACATACTTATACTTTTAAATAACAAAGATGAGTGACAATGATAAAGTGTATATTTTAAAATAGATACCATAAATATAACCTTTTAGTCAATTTTTCTCCTTCAAACTTATAACAACCTAATTCAAGTGATATATTCCCTATTTACCGATGTATATCAATTTATTATTAAATTAAAGGATTGGACAATTTAAATTACATTAGTATGCTTTGTCAAGTCTCTTTCATTCGTTTCTAAACAACTGGAAAACCGAAAGTTGAACTGACGCATTCAAGTTAGATACTCCTCTGGAACGAAAGATGAACTGACCCATTCAAGTTCGATACTCCTTTGGAACGAAAGATGAACTGACGCATTCAAGTTAGATACTCCTTTGGAACGAAAGATGAACTGACGCATTCAAGTTAGATACTCCTCTGGAACGAAAGATGAACTGACCCATTCAAGCTAGATACTCCTCTGGAACGAAAGATGAACTGACCCATTCAGGTTAGATACTCCTCTGAAACGAAAGATGAACTGACCCGCATATTGGTAAACAAGATAGAGATAAGCGTATATCATGATGATAATTACTCACAGGTGCAGTATAATCATTGCCTACACCGATTGTTGCATTTGATGACGACAAGTATATCAAGTATTATTCGTCATAAAATACACAATTTACATAGCCCTATGATCATAACGTTCAGATATACATCAGTTAAAACGATATGCATGAGTAAATAAAGACATTAATGTATATCTATGGAACGCCGTAGCTGTCTTATGTTGAGACATCTCATGTTATTTTGTCAAAGTGCCATGCTATCTTGTCAATAGAACATGTTATTTTATTATACCTCACTTTTGTCTACAATGGTAAAACCCCATTACCCGAACAAGAGATATTTTGACTATCAGAAACATTTTCAACCTTTTTGACACGTGACCAAGCGAAAATTGACTGTCAGGTCATGTGACCGCAGTGATATTTTGAATGTCATATAAGGGCAAATAACTGCTTCAATATTTTAGCTAAATCATGACGTGATTGCCTCCCTTATACACATACAGCAGTGACGTCACTTAATTTTGTTCGGTATAATAAAATAAATATCATATGGCAGCATGTGTGACATTGATATTGTCAACCCTCGAAACAGAATGTCACCCTCGGCTTACGCCTCGGGTGACATTCTGCTCTCGGATTGACAATATCAATGTCACACATGCTGCCATATGATATTTATATAATGTCAAACGTTCATGTTATTATGTCAAAGTGTCATGGTATCTTGTCAACATGAGGTGTTATTATGTCAATCACTCGTGCGATTTTGTCAAAATGACGTGTTATTATGTCCAACTGTCATGGTATCTTGTCAATGTGACGTGTTATTATGTCAAACGCTTATCCTATTATGTTAAAATGCCATGTTATCTTGTCAATATGACGTGCAATTATGTCAAACGATTATGTTATTATGTCGCAATGTCATGCTATCTTGTCAATATGACGTGTTATCATGTCAAACACTCATGGTGTCAATAGAACGTATTATTATGTCAAATGATCCTGTTATTATGTCAAAGTGTCATGCTATCTTGTCAATATGACGTGTTGTTATGTCAAAGTGTCATGCTAGCTTGTCAATAGGGCGTGTTATTATGTCAAACGTGCATGGTATCTTGTCAATATGACGTGTTATAATGTCAAACCCTCATGTTATTATGTCAAAGTGTCATGCTATCTTGTCAATATAACGTGTTATTATGTCAAACCCTCATGTTATTATGTCAAAATGTCATGCTATCTTGTCAACATGACGTGTTATTATGTCAAACGTGCATGGTATCTTGTCAATATAACGTGTTATTATGTCAAACCCTCATGTTATTATGTCAAAGTGTCATGATATCTTGTCAATATGATGTGTTATTATGTCAAACTCTCATGTTATTATGTCAAAGTGTCATGCTATCTTGTCTAAGTGGCATGCTATCGTGTCAATATGACGTGTTATTATGTCAAACGTGTATGGTATCTTGTCAATATGACATGATATTATGTCAAAAGCTCATGTTATTATGTCAAATTGCCATGCTTTTTTGTCAAATTGACTTGTTATTATGTCAAGTCATTTAATTTTCAGTCATATCACGGCGGCAAAGCGATTTGGGATCTTGCTTCCGTTTGTCGACAGTGAGGACTTAGATGAGCCTGTTCACCGCACAGTATCACCATATTCTTCACCGTCTGCCCACATCACATCCTGCCGAACCAGCAACATTTGACAAAAAACTTGAAATGTTCCCAAAACTACTAAATCAGGATGGGGTAAACTGGTCTTTTCCCCACAATATCTCTCTTGTGACTCAACTAAACCCTATGTTAAGGGTATCCGCAACATACGGTTTGAGGGTCATAAAAGGATTTGGGAAAGAATTGCGGAAATTTGCCCGCCACATATTGTGTCGCTTTCCGCCATTTTGTATTGTGGTTTCGCGCCAATAAAAAGTTCGTCAACAACATAACGTCGTGTGAACATAATACCATACTTGTTTAACAAGATGGTACAGTCAGAGAACAACATGATCGTTTAACATAATAACAAGTCATATTGACAAGATAGCATGGCACTTTGACATAATAACATGAGCGTTTGACATAATAGCATGTTCTATTGACAAGATAGCATGACAATTTGACATAATACCATGAGTGTTTGACATAATAGCATGTTCTATTGACAAGATAGCATGACAATTTGACATAATAACATGTTCTTTTGACAAGATAGCACGACACTTTTATATAATAACATGAGCGTTTGACATAATAACATGTCATGTTGACATAATAGCATGAAACTTTGACATAATAACATTAATTGTTGACATAATAGCATGTCCTATTAACAAGATAGCATGACGTTTTGACATAATAACACGTCATATTGACAAGATACCATGACACTTTGACATAATAACATGTTCGTTTGATATAATAACACGTCATATTGACAAGATACCATGACACTTTGACATAATAACATGATCGTTTGACATAATAACACGTCATCTTGACAAGAAAGCATGCCACTTTGACATAATAACATGACTGTTTGACATAATAACACGTCATTTTGACAAGATAACATGGCACTTTGACATAATAACATGTGCGTTTGACATAATTACATGTTCTATTGACATAATAACATGTTCTATTGACAAGATAGCATGACACTTTGACAAAATAACATGAGATGTCTCCACATAAGACAGCTACGGCGTTCCATATATATCTATTGAAACGTATCTTTACTCTATGAGTTGCTTCGATCGACGTACTAGGTCAACACACCATGTATGTTTTTTCAGTGGCTGAGCTACGATCTACGACCAAGATCAACAAATATTCTCTTTGCTTTGAATGGCTGAAATACGTTCTACGACCCAGATTAACTAAGACGCTATGAGTTTTGGGCGTTTGACCTACGAGCTAGGACCCAGGTCAGCCATTCTCTATGAGTTTTGAATGGTTGATGTACGATCTATGACCCAGGTAAACCAACGTGCTAGAAGTTAGGAATGTTTGAGCTACGATCTACGACCCAGAACAACACACATGCTAGGTCTTTCGAATTGTTGGGCTACGACCTACGACCCAGATCGATCAATTCTCTATTTGTTTTGAATGGTTGAGCTACTATCTACGTCTCAGATCAACCAACTATGTATGGTTTTTTCAGTAGCTACAATCTACGAATCAGGTCAACCAACAGTGAATGCTTTCAGTAGCTGAGCTACATTCTACGACCCAAATCAACCAATTCCAATTGTTTTGAGTGGTTGAGCTACGATCTTCGACCCCGATCAATCAAATCTCTAATTGTTTTGAGTGGTTGAGCTACGATCTACGACCCAGATCAACCAAATCTCTAATTGTTTTGAGTGGTTCAGCTACGATCCTCGACCCATATCAACCAAATCTCTAATTGTTTTGAGTGGTTCAGCTACGTTCTACGACCCAGATCAACCAATACGTTGGTGTGTTAGGTGGTTTAGCTACGATCTAAGACCCAGGTCAGCCATTCTCTATGAGATTTGAAGGGTTGAACAACGATCTACGACCTAGGTAAACCAAATATGTATGTTTTTTCAGTGGCTGAGCTACGATCTACGACACAGATCTACAAATTCTCTTTTTTGTTATTGGTTGAGATACGTTCTACGACCCAGATCAACCAATACGCTAGGTGTTTTGGGTGGTTGAGCTACGATCTAGGACCCAGGTCGGTCATTCTCTATGAGTTTTAAATGGTTAATCTACGATCTATGAACAAGGTCAACTAACTTTCTAGAAGTTAGAAATGGTTGAGCTACGACCTACGACCTAGATCAGCCAATACGCTAGGTCTTTCAAGGGGCTGAGCTACGACCTACGACCTAGATCAGCCAATACGCTAGATCTTTTGAGTGTTTGAGCTACGACCTACGACCTAGATCAGCCAATACGCTAGATCTTTTGAGTGGTTGAGCTACGACCTTCGACCAAGATCAGCCAATACGCTAGATCTTTTGAGTGGTTGAGCTACCACCTACGACCTAGATCAGCCAATACGCTAGATCTTTTGAGTGGTTGAGCTACGACCTACGACCTAGATCAGCCAATACGCTGGATCTTTTGAGTGGTTGAGCTAAGACCTACGACCAAGATCAGCCAATACGCTAGATCTTTTGAGTGGTTAAGCTACGACCTACGACCAATATCAGCCAATACGATAGATCTTTTGAGTGACTGAGCTACGACCTGCGACCAAGATCAGCCAATACGCTAGATCTTTTGAGTGGTTGAGCTACGGTGTACGACCCAGGTCAAACAACTACATTTTGTTAATGGTTTACCTACGCTAACTTCACACACTTAGCTGAAAAGGTTTTATAATGTATAAAAAACATACACAGTTTATGACGTACATATTCCTCATTATTTAATGTAGGTTTAAGTCAATACAAAGCATTTTCAGGAAAGATTATTATAGAAGGAATCATTATCATAAATAAGAAAACAATATCATTTGGTCACACGAAAAACGACCTACGGTCATTTGCGTCCATTGAGGATTAAGATAAATATGCGCACTTTTCGACATGCAATCACGGAATCCTTGATAGAGCTGTTTTGATCACAATCATACTAAACAAGTATGCAGTTTGATCAAAGTTGCAGTCAAATTTAAAATTCCGAGGTCTGTTTTGGATTAAGTTTAGTATAAAAAGAAACTCGAACCATAAAGAAAGCCCATGGTTTTTTTCAACTACCATCTAGGAAAAGCAGCCAATTGCTTGGAAAGTTTGTTATGTGGAGTAGTGGAGTACTGGTGTGAGAAAACCAGGAAACACATGAGTAGGTGAATTGGCCGCCGTGATATGAGTGAGTGGGTAGAGGTCATCCACACTCACACCTTACAAGCTTGATACATATTACATTAGTATATACATGTACGATCAGTTCTCCTTAGACTACGGACCCCGTCGACACACTAAACAAAGCACAGAGAGGACCGTATATGCACGATAAAATAGCGAAATAACGTTTGATTATAGAGCCAGGCAGTGAAGAAATTATAAAGGTGCAGCACATTTCAACAATACCCTAGACGAACACAGACAATTTAGATGCGTTTGTTAATGCCTTTTGCGACATATTGATATTGCTGCTATGAAAAGGCCAGATGAACCAGGCACGCTAGAGAAAAGGTCAGACACTGTAAATGGAACGAGTTGATTGTAGCTATTAATTCTGCCTGATGCAATCGGATCACACTCAATGTATGTATGCATAGAATGCATATACTGCAACACCTTCATAGCAAACAGCAAATGTTTATACAGCTTTTGAAAAAGCCGCAAAAGCAACTCGCGGAACTAATTGATGGCATCGCGCGTAGTCTTTGAATTCCAGACTGGTGGCAGATGTGTGGCAATGGGAGCAATCGCCATGTAAAGAAATATATATTTCGTCGTTAGATGCAATATCGAACGCGTCCATATCGAGACGGCTAGATCCAAATTGCAGGAAATCCGAGAGTCTTCCAACTTTCACTGTAAATGAAAGGATAATATCAAGCCCCCCTGTGGTCGTTACGACATCGGAAATACATCCGTCTATACTATCGAAGTATCTATTATTTTCAACGGACGGATAGAAAATCGGAATTATACAACATATGGCATATCCGTAACTGATAAAAAATCCAATTACCCTAAAAGCATAAAGGCCTCCTCGCACATAGACAATTTGGCATCTATGGTCAGCTCATGGTTGAGCTCAGATAAGAGAAGATCCTAGAACTTTCAAGAAATTCCTCTGCATGCCAACTGAAATGTATGATGCAATATTCGAGAGGGTCCGTCATCGCCACTGGAAACAACATACCTGGTACAGAGAGCCCTTGGATCCAGGCCTCAAGTTAGCTGCCACTCTACGCCACCTGGTTTCTGGTGCCAAGTACTCAGACATGCAGTACTCCTGGCGGATCGCTGAGAATACTCTCTCTGTAGTGGTCAGAGAAGTCTGTCATGCTACATGTATATGTGAGGAATATGTTGATGAGGTTATGACAGCCCCCTCCACACCTGAAGAATGGAAACATCTGGCTGATGGTTTCCTCAAGAAGTGGAACTTTCCTAATTGTGTTGCTGCCATGGATGGCAAACACATAGCCATCAGAAAGCCTGCCAGCTCTGGTTCTTCGGGTTTCTCTGGCTCTACAGCAACGGCCTTTTTCGCTCTCGCTCTAAATATTTTTCCTCTCCCCCTTGGCATACTTTTGCAATTACAAAACTTCAAAAAAGTTGAAAATCAAACAGCAATACGACGTGGTGTCGAGTCGGAGAAAGTTAGAAGGCAAATGACCCCCCGCCTCTTCTTCGCCAGTCTTGTATAGCGTCCGGTAACGGCCGGATGCGGAAATAGAAATAGAAAGAAATAGCTTCAGACGGCTTCGGAAGCATGCGTAAAGTTGCGCTTTGGTTCGCATGTTTGCGTTAACGGAAAAAACGAAAATTGTTTGCGCGACCCAACGCATTCTTGGGAATAACAGTAACCGTTCGTCACACTTCGTAAATCATTCGCAACAAATAGATTCCCTACGTTTACCTTTCGTTATATTTCAAATTATGTAACACATTTTAAAACAGTTTCGGTCAAAATTCGCCAGACTTGACACATTTACCCAATTTGCCAGGCTGCGTTTAATAGATTCGCCTATGTGTGAGGAGGCCCTAAAGGCCTCCTCACACATAGGCGAATTCATTAAGCCCATATGCGTAATTTTCAGCTGAAACTCCGATTATTGATAACGATGTATGTCACAACTAAGCAGAAAGTGGTCGCCACAATCGAAAGCTTTTGGTTTGCGAGAAAGTAATGAGTGGTGTTACTGACACAGAATACTTTAATGCCTGTAGAGAACAGCACAAGCACATCGTAGATTAAAAACCTACTGATTATATAGATTTTAGAAATATGACTCTTACATATACTATACTATTCAAAGTACTAAGTCACAGTACTTATTGTTTGCATTGCAACATAAAAGTACTCTTTGTAATAGAATGCCCACGTGTGCATGTATTTAATAGGCTTGTGTAGAAGAAATCATGTATTATAGTGACTTGTGCATACGTTAACAAATATGAAGCACAATTACAATACAATTTGCCACCCCCCGCCTAACGGGCCTATAAGTCACCTGAGAATAAATCATAACACAATGAATATATACATATAAATATGATAGAAAGATATACAAATAGTTGAGTGGTGGTCTATGCCTGCTGATTATATAAGGAATTCCGGCGTTTTAGTAAGCTTTAACAATATATCTGGCTACCTGGTGTGTGTTCCTTTTTTAACAATATATCTGGCTACCTGGTGTGTGTTTCTTTTTAACAATATACCTGGCTACCTGGTGTGTGTTTCATTTTAACAATGCTTTTAATGTGTAACTCAATATTCAGGAGTGTATCTTTGCAGGCAACTTTGCTGACTCCAGCATGTCTTGATCCTGTCTGAATACAGCACGTTAGACTCTTTCCAACATGACCTCTACACATACTGATGCATGTACGTCGCTATATCATAGGTGACGGGTTTGGAACTGGCTTGTAAAACGGTTTGGACGACCAACTAGTTTTAATTAGCCATTAGTGTGGCACGCATGTTCATGGATTTTGTTCAAACTTCACACATTTTCTCAACTTGATGAAAAAAATGGAAAATGGCAAAAAAAACTTTGCTATAGACTTTGGTTGCCATAGCAATCGGCTCTCGTTTTTTATAGAACTGATTTCAATGGGAAATTCACTAAATTTTCCAATCAGTTTTTAACATAAATGAAGATATATATGCAAAAGTTAATATTTTCTACCAAAAGTCATCATTTGATGAAGGAAATTAAGTTGAAAACAATTGATTATCAAATTGTTAAATGTGGTCCCAAACCCTTCTTTACAAATGGTGTTTTTTACGGGAACCCCCCCCACTTTTTTTGCCATTTTTTGAATGGTTATAAAAAGTTAATGCGGCCATATGGATACAAAAGAACAATGGATGCATGAAGGTCAATATCTCTTCTAACAAAGAATGAAAAAAAGCTATGGGGAATAGTGCCTCTAAAATAAGTTACCATGGATACAAAATGTAGTATTTTAAAATTTAAAAAAATAAAAAAGATTTTTTTTAATGTATATTTAAATATTGCCAGCACGTGGGTTAAAACAAATGGATCCATTTATATCATCACCTCTTCCAACAAATAATTTTTAAAGTTGTCAGGGAATTTGGCTTTTAAATGTATTTCCAGTGCTATGAAATATACTATTTTTCTAATATTCGAAAAAACATTTTATTTTCATGTTTTCAATAAAAACTTAAATGTTTTTTAAAATGACAATGAACAAAATAATTTGAGATAATGAATGTTGTTAGACAAATTCGAGAAGTAATGACAATGAAATACAGTAAATATTAATGTTTCCATGGTAACAAATTGCATAGATAGACATCTCAAACTATTTCATAAACCAAAAAACGGATTAAAAAAAAGTAAAAATGTGTTATCATGCAAGATAATGTATTCATATGATAGTTTTCTGCGCATGTATCCCAATAAATGTTCAAAATATCCTTCTAAATAGCATTGCTTAGGAAACAAAATATGTTCCTTTTATTATGTTGTGTGCTTGTTGTTTTATTTTTCAAAATACATATTGAAATAATGAAGTTCTCAACAAAGCAAGATAAGCTTTATGACACATGTCCAAAGTACTTCATATATATAATGTATATAAATCAATAAAACAAAACCATAGAGTATTTGTGTTGATGGTTGCCTAGCAACTTACCTATAACATGTTAATATAGTGAAGACCGCAGAGAACGTTCGTACATCCCATCAGTACTCAGTATGTGCGTAGAGCCGTATATCCTAAACAATTTTGAACCCATGTTTATAAAATAATTTGTACCTAACCTCATTGTCAATAAGACTCCAAACAAGATCGCCGCCTGCGGGTGCCTCACACTTGTCTGATATTATCCTTTTACGGTTTATTTATTTTATATAAAAAAAAATCAAATTCGGAATGAATATTTACATATTATAATGACCGCACACAACTTCTATTTTTCAAGTATTAAAACAAGATTTACCGTGTGAAAATAAATCCAAGTTCATATACAAGAAAAGGAAGATTTTCACGTTGGACGACTGTCACAATCAGTCAAGATCCTAAGCTGAGTATTGTGTATGCATTGGACAGGCAAATGAGATGGTCAACTGTAACGAAAGATATTGAATATATTACTGTTTTCATATTTTTAGTAACAGTGACCTTGACCCCAAAAACACAATCTGATTGAAGATATTCATAATACGTTTGAAGTACATTATGTTTTTATTATTTGGGGCAAATTTGAAATCAATGTAAAAAAAAGTGAAGAAACTATGTTCAATTCTCATAAATAACCCAAATACATAAAAAAATATGTTTTTACCCTAAAAAACATGCCCGCTCAGCCTCTTTATCATTCAATGTGAAGAAGGTTATTAGATGCACAAGTTTTCCTAATGTTAAAGTAATGCAACATTTAACCAACTATGTCCAATTTTCCATGTAAGTGACTTAAACGCAAAAATTAACCAACACCGCCAATTCTCAAAATCAACCAAAATTCATCAAAATTTATGTTTTTTACTCCAAAAAACAGACAACACTCAGCATCTTAAGAATACAATGTGAAGAAGGGCAGTAGACGAACAATTTTTTCAAGTTTTAAAGAATTAGGTTTGATAGTTTCCATGTAAGTGACCTAAACGTAAAACTTAACCAACTATGTCCAATTCTCAAAATCAACAAAAAAATCATCAAAATTTATGTTTTTTACCCCCAAAAAACAGGCTACACTTAGCATCTTCAGCATACATGAACAAGTTTTCCAAGTTTCAAAGTATTAGGTTTGATAGTTTCCATGTAAGTGACCTAATCGCACAACTTAACCAACGCCGCCGACGACGACGAAGACGACTACGACGACGACGACGATCAAGTGACGACAATAGCTCGTCTTTTTCCCCCCAAAAAATCAGACGAGCTAAATATCAAAATAGAAGGAGAAGCTAGTGATATAAAACATGGAAAAGTGTAATCTTCAAACAAAGTTATCATTAGTTGTTATGATTCAAATGAAGAAGTATATTATTTTACATGTCAGGTTGGGTGATGCATTTTATACGTGAAAGTAATGTTCATCTTTATTTGTATTAATGTATAATATATCTTTAAGAAACAACACTAATACACTTTCCAAAAGTGTCTATCATTGACCCCGATAAAATATTTATTTATAAAATACTATTGGAAAAAGAGCATTCGTTTTTTGCAAATAAAAACATGTACAGGTACAGCAAAAGTATGCAAAAACACTTGAAGGGTTTAACCCTTTCCCTCATATAACAATTCTGCAGCAGAAGACTTTAAACATATTTGACATGTCTTAAACTTTGTCCTAAACCTACAAAATAGATGAAGTAAAATGGTATAAGGAAATTCATTGGTTATACATCTGATAATTTCTGTTCATGTATCTCCAATATAGGTTCGAATGTTAAGCGTCAGTGATTATGAACCTAGAGTCACAGGTTTGATCCAAAAAGTGCTCCGCACCAATTATGGTGGAGTACCCTTGGGCAAGGTGCAGTTCCTTGCATAGTACTAGTTTGTTTACCCAGGGATCACAAACAAGTGAATTGTGGCTGTGATATTACTGAAATAATGTTAAAACGGCTCAAAACCCCAATAAAATAAAGATCTAAAATTCCAAGGGAGGTAATTCATGTTTATTTTATTTTTCTAAACAACTAAGGGAGGTAATTTGTATTGTTTGGTGATGAGGTATTTTAAAATCTTATTTATGCAAAACCGATCATATGTTCCCCATAGCTTTTTCTTGCGTTTGATTGAGCAAATGTTCATCTATCTATTTATGTAATTCACTTAATTGGAAATGGCTGCATTTTTTTAAGTAAGTGGTAAATATTGCGTTTTTCATCAAAAACTCAACTTTGCACACTGTTTCCATGGCAACAGGGCAATATTTGGAATTTCTAACATTAATTTTCTGAATAGTTCACTGATATCAATATGTGGAATAAGTTGAAGCAAAATCCGTGACTATGCGTGCCGAAAAAGTTTAAATGCTTACAGAGAATAGCTGTTAAAGTCCAACCCATTCTCTACCCCTACCTATTCCCTTGCAATAATACAAAATGTGTAGTTTCTTACAATAATGATACATTGATATTTTAGCATTGTTTTAACTTCAAATACTATTTTAAAATGGTTTTAATGACAAATGCAAAACAAGATTTTAAAATCACAAACATTTGCCTTCCTTCAAGCCAACAGATCACCGATAACGACAATGTAGAACAAATATGCAAATATTGCAAAACCTTCAAGGCAAACAGCAACAATTGCAACACCTTCCTGCAGCCAGCAAACAGCAAATATTGTAACACCTTCAAGGCAAATAGCAAATATTGCAACACCTTCAAGGCAAACAGCAACAATTGCAACACCTTCAAGGCAAACAGCACATATTGCAACACCTTCAAGGCAAACAGCAAATATTGCAACACCTTCAAGGCAAACAGCAAATATTGCAACACCTTCAAGGCAAACAGCAAATATTGCAACACCTTCAAGGCAAACTGCAAATATTGCAACACCTTCAAGGCAAACAGCAAATATTGCAACACCTTCAAGGCAAACAGCAAATATTGCAACACCTTCAAGGCAAACAGCAAATGTCAATAGAGCTTTAACCAAAGCTTCAACAGTTAATATATTCCTTGCGGAACTAATTATTGAAGATGAGTCTAGAAAAACTTTCAGACACTAATATATTCTCTTACTTTTTTGATGGCTCCCTATCACTTATGTAAAAACAATTTGTCAGCAATGACTCCAGTAGACGTTCATTTGTTGGTTTCTCTAAAACTTTTGTTATATTGTCTAAATGAACTTGTTGCAAAAAGACTTAACAAAGACACTATACATGTACACATTGTTATTTTATTGTGGCAGAAAATGGCTATGGCTTTCTCAAACAATATATGTCAACTCAAAAGACAAAATAGTTCAAATAGAAGGTAGGCATATGAGCCTTGGGATTAAATGTTGATAGCCCTTTAAAGAAAATTCCCTCTAAATGGATGCCGCAATCCAGGGACAAGCGCCATAAACGCAAATCTTGAAGAAAGGAACTGTAAAGCCACGGCACTATATGCTGAAGTCAGCCAGTTGTCATGTTGCTTTTTCGGTTGTTCTAAGAATGAACTTTAATTTAATACAGGTGTATGTGTTAATTCATTTGATATTAACGAACCATAACCCATGCTATAATGGTCGCCTATGGAAAATGAATTCCGTCCCTTTGACCTAATTATCCAGCTGTCTGGTTATGATCGTATCGGTTGTCTACCTTGAATGAGCATCACGAACGTCTCTAGGGGAAATTTAAACACCAACTGAGTTTTGGGCTTTCTCGAAATCCATATCTAAATTTCGGAAGGTCGATGTTTGTATGTCAGTGCCTGTATAACCTTGTCAAACTTCAAGCTGAATAATATTTCACATATTGTATTGTTTAAGAATTACCGTTTCCCCGGGGTAATTTCATCAGTTCGCTAGCGGCGAATATCGTCAATTGTTGATGACTAATACAAACATATTGTATCAATATCAGGCCCATAGTATTTATCGATAGTTAGATTTTAAATCAGCAAAACATGTGAAAGAATACATATTTTTACAAAGGTGTTGCAGGCGAAAACGACTAAGAGTCACATGATACGATTTCTATAAAATAGCAAAACCGAGAGATATCGCTGCCTATGAAGGTAAATGTTTTGGATACTTACATCCCTGGTATTATCTCATGAATTCAGAGAATACTCGTTAAATAACACCCACTGTTCTAAACTACACCGTCTACATAAGATGTATTCTTGAAGTTCGCTTTTGTGATCATTATTTGTATCTCTGGCTTCATCGAAATCTTTAAAAAGAGACATACAATGTATCATCCTATACTTGATGTGTCAAGTTTGAGTTGTCTTCAGAGAACAATCGTGCGCATCATATGGGGGATGCTATGTGTAAACCCAGCATTAGCACAAAAGGTTCACGTGATAAAATAAATACCTGCCTGTGAAGCTATAGTAAAGGATCCCAATGCGCGGTTACGCTGGCTGTTTGTGAAGGTATAGTAAAGGATCACAATGCGCGGTTACGCTGACAGCCTGTGAAGCTATAGTAAAGTATCCTAATGCGCGACTACGCTGGCTGCCTGTGAAGCTATAGTAAAGGATACCAATGCACGGTTACGCTGGCTGCATGTGAAGCTTGTGTAAAGGATCCTAATGCATGGTTACGCTGGCTGCCTGTGAAACTATAGTAAAGGATCCCAATGTGCGGTTATGCTGGCTGCCTGTGAAGCTATAGTAAAAGATCCTAACGCGCGGTTATGCTGGCTGCCTGTGAAGCTATAGTAAAAGATCCTAACGCGTGGTTACGCTGGCTCCATGTGAAGCTATAGTAAAGGATCCCAATGCGTGGTTACGCTTGCTGCCTGTGAAGCTATAGTAAAGGATTCCAATGCGCGGTTACACTGGCTGCCTGTGCAGCTATAGTAAAGTATCCAAATGCGCGACTATGCTGGCTGCCTGTGAAGCTATAGTAAAGGGTTACAATGCACGACTACGCTGGCTGCCTGTGAAGCTATAGTAAAGGATTCCAATGCACGGTTACGCTGGCTGCCTGTGAGGCTATAGTAATGGATCCCAATGCACGGTTTCGCTGGCTGCCTGTGAGGCTATAGTAATGGATCCCAATGCGTGGTTACGCTGGCTGCCTGTGAACATATATTAAAGGATCCCAATGCGTCGTTACGCTGGCTGCCTGTGAACCTATATTAAAGGATCCCAATGCGTGGTTACGCTGGCTGCCTGTGAAGCTTGTGTAAAGGATCCCAATGCGCGGTTACGCTGGCTGCCTGTGAAGCTATAGTAAAGGATCCAAATGCGCGGTTACGCTGACTGCATGTGAAGCTTGTGTCAAGGATCTCAATGCACGGTTACGCTGGCTGCCTGTGAAACTATAGTTAAGGATCCCAATGTGCGGTTATGCTGGCTGCCTGTGAAACTATAGTAAAGGATCCCAATGCACGGTTACGCTGGCTGCCTGTGAAACTATAGTAAAGGATTCCAATGCAAGGCTACGCTGGCTGCCTGTGAAGCTATAGTAAAGGATCCCAATGCACGGCTACGCTGCCTGCCTGTGAAGCTACAGTAAATGATCATAATGCACGACTACGTTGGCTGCCTGAGAAGCTATAGTAATGGATCCCAATGCACAGCTTCACTGGCTGCCTGTGAGGCTATATTTATGGATCTCAATGCACGGCTACACTGGCTGCCTGTGAAGCTTGTTGTAAATGATCCTAATGCGTGGTTATGCTGGCTGCCTGTGAAGCTATAGTAAAGGACCCCAATGCGCGGTTACGCTGGCTGCCTGTGAAGCTATAGTAAAGTATCCTAATGAATGGTTACGCTTGCTGCCTGTGAATGTATTGTAAAGGATCTCCAATGCGCGGTTATGCTGGATGCCTGTGAAGCTACAGTAAAGTATCCTAATGCACGATTACGCTGGCTGCCTGTGAACCTATAGTAAAGGATCTCAAATGCGCGGTTATGCTGGATGTCTGTGAAGTTATAGTAAAGGATACCAATGCACGACAACGCTGGCTGGCTATGAAGCTATAGTAAAGGATCCTCATGCAAGGTTACGCTGGCTGGCTATGAAGCTATAGTAAAGGATCCAATGCGCGGTTACGCTGGCTGGCTATGAAGCTATAGTAAAGGATCCCAATGCGCGGTTACGCTGGCTGGCTATGAAGCTATAGTAAATGATCCCAATGTACGACTACGCTGGCTGCCTGTGAAGCTATAGTAAAAGATCCCAAAGCTCGGTTACGCTGGCTGGCTATGAAGCTATAGTAAAGGATGCCAATGCACGACTACGCTGGCTGCCTGTGAAGCTATAGTAAAGGATACTAATGCACGGTTACTCTGGCTGGCTATGAAGCTATAGTAAAGAATACCAATGCACGACTACGCTGGCTGGCTATGAAGTTATAGTAAAGGATCCTCATGCAACGTTACGCTGGCTGCCTGTGAAGCTATAGTAAAGGATCCAAATGTGCGGTTACGCTGGCTGGCTATGAAGCTATAGTAAAGGCTACCAATTCGCGGTTATGCTGGATGCCTGTGAAGCTATAGTAAAGTATCATAATGCACGATTACGCTGGCTGCCTGTGAACCTATAATAAGGGATCTCAAATGCGCGGTTATGCTGGATGCCTGTGAAGTTATAGTAAAGTATCCCAATGCACGACTACGCTTGCTGCCTGTGAAGCTATAGTAAAGGATCCCAATGCGCGGTTACGCTGCTTGGCTATAAAGCTATAGTAAAGGATGCCAATGCACGACTATGCTGGCTGCCTGTGAAGCTATAGTAAAGGATACTAATGCACGGTTCCTCTGGCTGGCTATGAAGCTATAGTAAAGAATACCAATACACGACTACGCTGGCTGGCTATGAAGCTATAGTAAAGGATCCTCATGCAACGTTACGCTTGCTGGCTATGAAGCTATAGTAAAGGATCCAAATGTGCGGTTACGCTGGCTGGATATGAAGCTATAGTAAATGATACCAATGCACGACTACACTGGCTGCCTGTGAAGCTATAGTAAAGGATCCAAATGCGCGGTTACGCTGGCTGGCTATGAAGCTATAGTAAAGGATACCAATGCACGACTACGCTGGCTGCCTGTGAAGCTATAGTAAAGGATCCCAAGGCACGGTTACGCTGGCTGCCTGTGAAACTATAGTACAATATCGTAATGCACGGTTACGCTGGCTGCCTGTGAAGCTATAGTAATGGATCTCAATGCACGACTACGCTGGCTGCCTGTGAAGTTATAGTAAAGTATCCAAATGCACGACTACGCTGGCTGCCTGTGAAGCTATAGTACAATATCGTAATGCACGGTTACGCTGGCTGCCTGTGAAGCTATAGTAAAGGATCCCAATGTACGACTTCGCTGGCTGCCTGTGTAGCTATAGTACAATATCGTAATGCACGGTTACGCTGGCTGCCTGTGAAGCTATAGTAAAGGATCCCATTGTACGACTACGCTGGCTGCCTGTGAAGCTATAGTACAATATCGTAATGCACGGTTACGCTTGCTGCCTATGAAGCTATAGTAAAGGATCCCAATGCACGACTACGCTGGCTGCCTGTGAAGCTATAGTAATGGATACCAATGCACGGTTACGCTGGCTGCCTGTGAATCTATAGTAAAGGATCTCAATGCGCGGTTACACTGGCTGCCTGTGAAGCTATAGTAAAGGATCCTAATGCACGACTACGCTGGCTGCCTGTGAAGCTATAGTAATGGATCCCAATGCACGGCTACACTGGCTGCCTGTGAGGCTATAGTAATGGATCCCAATGCACGGCTACGCTGGCTGCCTGTGAAGCTTGTGTAAATGATCATAATGTGCGGTTATGCTGGCTGCCTGTGAAGCTATAGTAAAGTATACCAATGAATGATTACGCTTGATGCCTGTGAATGTTTTGTAAAGGATCTCTAATGCGCGGTTATGCTGGATGCCTGTGAAGCTGAAGTAAAGTATCATAATGCACGATTACGCTGGCTGCCTGTGAACCTATAATAAGGGATCTCAAATGCGCGGTTATGCTGGATGCCTGTGAAGCTATAGTAGTGGACCCAAATGCACGGTTACCCTTGCTGCCTGTGAAGCTATAGTAAAGGATCCCAATGTACGACTACGCCGGCTGCCTGTGAAGCTATAGTAAAGGATCCCAATGCGCGGTTACGCTGGCTGGCTATGAAGCTATAGTAAAGGATGTCAATGCACGACTACGCTGGCTGCCTGTGAAGCTATAGTAAAGGATCCTAATGCACGGTTACTCTGGCTGGCTATGAAGCTATAGTAAAGGATACCAATGCACGACTACGCTGGCTGGCTATGAAGCTATAGTAAAGGATCCTCATGCATGGTTACGCTGGCTGGCTATGAAGCTATAGTAAAGGATCCAAATGCGCGGTTACGCTGGCTGGCTATGAAGCTATAATAAAGGATACCAATGCACGACTACGCTGGCTGTCTGTGAAGCTATAGTAAAGGATCCATATGCGCGGTTACGCTGGCTGCATGTGAAGCTATAGTAAAGTATCCCAATGCGCGGTTACGCTGGCTGCCTGTGAAGCTATAGTAAAGTATCCCAATACGCGGTTACGCTGCCTGCCTGTGAAGCTATAGTAGTGGACCCAAATGCATGGTTACGCTGGCTGCCTGTGAAGCTATAGTAAAGGATCCCAATGCACGACTACGCTTGCTGCCTGTGAAGCTATAGTAAAGGATCCCAATGAGCGGTTACGCTGGCTGGCTATGAAGCTATAGTAAAGGATGCCAATGCACGACTACACTGGCTGCCTGTGCAGCTATAGTAAAGGATCCTAAAGCACGGTTACGCTGGCTGGCTATGAAGCTATAATAAAGGATACCAATGCACGACTACGCTGGCTGGCTATGAAGCTATAGTAAAGGATCCTCATGCAAGGTTACGCTGGCGAAGCTATAGTAGAGGATCCAAATGCGCGGTTACGCTGGCTGGCTATGAAGCTATAGTAAAGGTTACCAATGCACGACTTCGCTGGCTGCCTGTGAAGCTATAGTAAAGGATCCAAATGCGCGGTTACGCTGGCTGCCTGTGAAGCTTGTGTAATGGATCCCAATGCACGGTTACGCTGACTGCCTGTGAATCTATAGTAAAGGATCACAATGCACGGTTACGCTTGCTGCCTGTGAAGCTATAGTAAAGGATCCCAATGTACGACTACGCTGGCTGCCTGTGAAGCTATAGTAAAGGACCCCAATACGCGGTTACGCTGGCTGCCTGAGAAGCTATTGTTAAGGATCCCAATGCACGACTACGCTGGCTGCCTGAGAAGCTATAGTAAAGTATCCCCATGCGCGGTTACGCTGCCTGCCTGTGAAGCTATAGTAAAGGACCCAAATGCACGGTTACGCCGGCTGCCTGTGAAGCTATAGTAAAGGATCCCAATGCGTGATTACGCTGGCTGCCTGTGAAGCTATAGTAAAGGACCCCAATGCGCGGTTACGCTGGCTGCCTGAAAGGCTATTGTTACGGATCCCAATGCGCGGTTACGCTGGCTGCCTGAGAAGCTATTGTTAAGGATCCCAATGCAAGACTACGCTGGCTGCCTGAGAAGCTATAGTAAAGTATCCCAATGCGCGGTCACGCTGGCTGCCTGTGAAGCTATAGTAAAGGATCCCAATGCACGACTACGTTGGCTTCCTGAGAAGCTATAGTAAATGACCCCTATGCACGATTACGCTGACTGCCTGTGAAGGTATAGTAAAGGATCCTAATGCACGGTTACGCTGGCTGCCTGTGAAGCTATAGAAAAGGAAACCAATGCGCGGTTACGCTGGCTTATTTGGATATACAGTGCTCGCAAATACCTTACATATAGTTTTCACAGAGCGCCGGTCTGATATTTTGTGTTGTATGTCGTCTGTCTTCTTCAAATGTTTGAAGAGAAATAGCTCCCTCTATACTGCTGAGTAAATGTTGCTTTATCTCCAGAGGTATGTCCTAATGCCACCCCACAGGAACTTAATTCTAATTAGAACTCTGGTGACAATTTAAAGGTATGCAATCGTCAACAGATTTGTTCTCTTTATGTCAGTTAGTTTAAACTTATTTATTTTAAATCGATTGCGAAACAAGCTTTAAGCTTATATTAATCACGCTCGATGTCTGCTTCCTGGATACTTAACCAGTACTCGCGCCGATTGTGTGGAAAAATCCCAAAGTTAGGACCCGCTCATCACGGTACTCGAACTAGGGACCTTTGATACGAGAGGCCGACGCTCTACCTCTGCACCACTGTCTTCCACTATGTCAGTTCATCTTGACATATTCGGTAGATATACTAGATAAGAATTGGGAGATTATCTTCTGTAACCAACATACGGGCATTTACGAACAGTGTAGATTATGATCAACATTCATATCCGTGCCATTTGATTATTTTGCTCTGCATAGTTAAGCATCCAGCAACAGAGTGTCTCAAGATACAGAGTGTCTCACGATACAGAGTGTCTCAAGGTACAGAGTGTCTCAAGGTACAGAGGGTCTCAAGATACAGAGTGCCTCAAGATACAGAGTGTCTCAAGATACAGAGTGTCACAAGATACAGAGTGTCTCAAGATACAGAGTGTCACAAGATACAGAGTGTCTCAAGATACAGAGTGTCACAAGATACAGAGTGTCTCAAGATACAGAGTGTCTCAATATACAGAGTGTCTCAAGATACAGAGTGTCTCAAGATACAGAGTGTCACAAGATACAGAGTGTCTCAAGATACAGAGTGTCTCAAGATACAGAATGTCACAAGATACAGAGTGTCTCAAGATACAGAGTGCCTCAAGATACAGAGTGTCACAAGATACAGAGTGTCTCAAGATACAGAGTGTCTCAAGATACAGAGTGTCACAAGATACAGAGTGTCTCAAGATACAGAGTGTCACAAGATACAGAGTGTCTCAAGATACAGAGTGTCACAAGATACAGAGTGTCTCAAGATACAGCGTGTCTCAGGATACAGAGTGTCTCAAGATACAGAGTGTCACAAGATACAGAGTGTCTCAAGATACAGAGGGTCTCAAGATACAGAGTGTCTCAAGATGCAGAGTGTCACAAGATGCAGAGTGTCTCAAGATACAGAGTGTCTCAAGATACAGAGTGTCTCAAGATACAGAGTGTCACAAGATACAGAGTGTCTCAAGATACAGAGTGTCTCAAGAAACAGAGTGTCTCAAGAAACAGAGTGTCTCAAGAAACAGAGTGTCTCAAGAAACAGAGTGTCTCAAGAAACAGAGTGTCTCAAGAAACAGCAAGAAACAGAGTGTCTCAAGAAACAGAGTGTCTCAAGAAACAGAGTGTCTCAAGAAACAGAGTGTCTCAAGAAACAGAGTGTCTCAAGAAACAGAGTGTCTCAAGATACAGAGTGTCTAAAGATACTTCTGTCAAGCATTTCAATTCGGATACGATCTCATGGAAACACAGTCTTTATGTACGCATGTTATATTTACCCTAAAGTTGGTTTTACTGGTGCACAGCTCAACGGAATATAGCTCATCAATGTTTACCAATGGCTTTCGTAAAACAAATAGGCTTAACTTATTACTTATGGACTGGACTCAAGTTAGATAATAAAGGATTGATATAATGAAAGTCAATACTTTATTATCTCCCTTTAACCTCATAATGCCTAAAATGTATTTCATTGAAATTTGTTTTTGACCTTTATATGAATATAAATATGAACCACGAGCGATTTTGGGTCTTAATACATTTGCAGTGATTGAAAACACTGTGTATGGTCTTACCGGAGTCTTCACTGTCCGTCTACATATCATTTAGTTTTACGTGTTACATTTGGTTAAAATACTATAACTGCAACCCAATACTTTTACGCAAAATAGGAATATCTATTTAACTCTATAAAGAGAAACATGTATATGTATTGTTTTACGCAAATGTATAGGAATATCTATTCAATCTATAAAGAGAAAATGTTCACGCATATCAAGCAAACGAATTTTGAGAACATGGCGGGAAAAAAAGGAATTATTCTTAATCACAAATTTCTGCCTTTAATTGCTTTCAGTTTTATTCAATAATTACACTTTCGTTTATTATTTTTTGTATGTATCTTAAGCAGAAGAGTTTGGAAAATATAGTTGAAAAAGGAGTAAATACGCATAATGACCAGTTCTCCCTTAAATACAATGCTTTGAATACTTATCTCGCAACATCCTTAAATTGTTCATCATTGTCCAAATACGTAAAGGTTAGAAAGTGTTTTAGTACCCGTGGATGCGACAAAGGTATTGTATTATAAGCTCTCTAAATGTATTTCAACCATTATTCATGAATGAACGATAAATCAGGATATCCTTTCTTTGGAAAGAATATACAATTCATTTATCTATAAATCAAAACGTGTGAAGACAGAAATTGGAAAGTACCGACAATATTTTTTTAGAGCAACACTAAAAGTGTCAGTTGCCAAGAAAAGACAAGCAATTAGCACACGTTTAATCCTTTCCTACGTATGTTTTGATGCCTCTGTAGCCGATAGCTTTTAAAAACATTGTGACAAAAGGAGAACTGTTTCATAAAGAGCATTTTTTCCTACGGCTATTTTATATTGCGGAGCTTTTCACCGATTTTAATTATATCACGGCGTTTCTGTAGTCAATAACCAGTACTACAGGTATTATTTATGATGACACAGGTGCAACAGTCGTGAACACTTTATCCGAAACCCTGGGCGGCAAGGATATAAGCCAAATCTATCGTTTCTAAAAACCCGGACGGGTATCGAATTCCGATCTCCCACCCAAAGGCTATACCATCTCACCACAGAGACGGTCCTTCCGACTAGTAGCATCTTCACGGGTTCTTTAAAACATTTCTTTTGCGAACCTTCAGGCTGATTTTGGTATTCATTTCTAGCTAATACGATTAAAAGTTGTGTATACTGTTTGCCTAGATGGCGTTCAGTCGACCTGTTTCAATGAACAATTTACGACTTTTGGAAACATTGAGGCAACAGTAGAAATTGCATATAATGAGCCATGTCTCCTTTTTTATCGGCCAAAATATGCTTAAATCTGTTCAATAATTGATCTTTCATTTATAGATAATTTTCTGTATGTTTGTAGATGTTTTAAAAGACGTCTGCTACAGGTGTGTTGTATAAGTAACATGGTTAAAGTCGTACATAGTGGGATAAGGGTTTATAATGGACGCTAATCCAATTAGATTAAACACTCATTTGTTCGTAAGTTCCCGTTTCTTTTAGACCAAGATCAGTCTGCAGATACGAGTTGATGGTTAAAATTTCAAGACGCACGGGGAACACTGATTTATCATGTTAATTACGTTCACACTTCCGAGATATAAGTATAGGCTGTAAACAAACGGAAACAAATTACGTTCAAAACAATTTCGGTTTGACGGTTTTATTTTCCATGTGTCCCGTCATATCTAGAGATGAGCCACGTCTAGCTATTTGGGGTCTTATTGATTCTCCGTACTGGCATCATATATATACATGTAAAGGTAATTTGGCTTAAACAAATGGGCTACAGATATAGCCATTAGTCAATAGATGTTAAATGATATGTGAACGGATAGTCAAGATTACGGTGAGACTGTGCATAGACTCACCCGTTCGCCCGTGTCTTCACTGCTCGCGGATTTGTTCAGAGCTTAAATCGCACGAAGCGGCTCATCTTTATATTCATAGCCGGTATCATATTAATGACTTCCGCGAGAAGCTATTTTTGCAAATAAATAAAAAAACAAATTGGTTATAGTTCGACTTCTGCTGATCTTTAGCTACAGGTTGCTTTACTTTTCTTTCTTTTTTTGGCTCTTGTTCACTGTCCTAAAACAAAAGAGACAAACGATTTCTCACCAATAGCGCGCAATGTGTTCTTTGTTCGCAGTCATACACATACACGGTGAACGTTTCTGGTTCCGTTGACGTATGCGGCAGTAGGAAATAGTCCTGCAATATGTACAAATGTAAAATGAATGCACATTATGCGGAAACTGAAATCAAATATAAACAACATGCCTCTCTGACATCTCTTCTCAATGAAACAGTGTTACTTCAACATTTCAAAAGGGATTATTTTAGGGTACTCTGACCGGAACCGATTTATTTGTGGTGTTTCAACATATAAACGTCGTCATATCTCTAGTTGTTATGTCAAAATATGGATATAAGCGCCAATTACATGTAGAGGAATATTGAAGGCTCTGGTCAGACTGTGTGTGAATCGCTAGACGCCGCTCTAATCTTAAAACATGAATTACAGGTTTAGATCCCGTAACAACATTCAGAATCAATTTCAACCAAGAAGTCTTTAAGACCAACTAGTTTAGCGAAGCATCTGAATCTCTTTAAACCTTTAACTAGCAAACCCTTTATTGGAAACAATTTCTCTGGAGTGACCTGCCCTTACCACAATAGTAAATGATCAGGCGTACACCAGTAATGGCTGACCCTTTGGAAATGGTGCAGCAAGCAGAAGGTTTTAGGAACACCATTTCTGTATACCAAGTCTTTCAAACTCCGAAAATAGTTTGTTTCCATATGTATGTATTGATTCCAAACCTCAAATTGTATTTGTCCGCTTAATAGTCGATAACAATCAAGTGTATACTTGCTAATATACTTGGTATGCGATTACAAAATACGTATACGGGTATGTGACCAATCAAGTGTATACTTGCTAATATACTTGGTATGCGATTACAATATACATATAAGGGTAGGTGACCAATCAAGTGTATACTTGCTAATATACTTGGTATGCGATTACAATATACATATAAGGGTAGGTGACCAATCAAGTGTATACTTGCTAATATACTTGGTATGCGATTACAATATACGTATAAGGGTAGGTGACCAATCAAGTGTATACTTGCTAATATACTTGGTATGCGATTACAATATACGTATAAGGGTATGTGACCAATCAAGTGTATACTTGCTAATATACTTGGTATGCGATTACAATATACATATAAGGGTAGGTGACCAATCAAGTGTATACTTGCTAATATACTTGGTATGCGATTACAATATACATATAAGGGTATGTAACCAATCAAGTGTATACTTGCTAATATACTTGGTATGCGATTACAATATACGTATAAGGGTATGTGACCAATCAAGTGTATACTTGCTAATATACTTGGTATGCGATTACAATATACATATAAGGGTATGTGACCAATCAAGTGTATACTTGCTAATATACTTGGTATGCGATTACAATATACATATAAGGGTAGGTGACCAATCAAGTGTATACTTGCTAATATACTTGGTATGCGATTACAATATACATATAAGGGTATGTGACCAATCAAGTGTATACTTGCTAATATACTTGGTATGCAATTACAATATACGTATAAGGGTATGTGACCACTCACGTGTATACTTGCTAATATACTTCGTATGCGATTACAATATACATATAAGGGTAGGTGACCAATCAAGTGTATACTTGCTAATATACTTGGTATGCGATTACAATATACATATAAGGGTATGTGACCAATCAAGTGTATACTTGCTAATATACTTGGTATGCGATTATAATATACGTATAAGGGGAGGTGACCAATCAAGTGTATACTTGCTAATATACTTGGTATGCAATTACAATATACGTATAAGGGGAGATGACCAATCAAGTGTATTCTTGCTAATATACTTGGTATGCGATTACAATATACATATAAGGGTATGTGACCAATCAAGTGTATACTTGCTAATATACTGGTATGCGATTACAATATACGTATAAGGGGAGGTGACCAATCAAGTGTATACTTGCTAATATACTTGGTATGCGATTACAATATACGTATAAGGGGAGGTGACGAATCAAGTGTATACTTGCTAATATACTTGGTATGCGATTACAATATACGTATACGGGTATGTGGCCAATCAAGTGTATACTTGCTAATATACTTGGTATGCGATTACAATATACGTATAAGGGGAGGTAACCAATCAAGTGTATACTTGCTAATATACTTGGTATGCGATTACAATATACGTATAAGGGGAGGTGACCAATCAAGTTGTCATTATTTGTTCATGCCAGACATACTAGTTTATTACAGTACCCCGAGTACCATAATAGCGGTAACCAATCGTGTTGTCATTGATGGTTTATGCCAGACGTACTTTTTTACTAAAGTAGGCCAGGCACCAGACCAACGGACATGTTTGCAGCCTAAGAAAACGTAGATACATTTTGACATTACTGAACAGTGTTTTTCAGATATTTAAACAAGCTTGTAACTCGCTCATGTTAGCAACACATGAACGGTGTATATCTTGGTTAGAATGTGCATTTAAACAATCGGATCTGGCTCTACAATGTTTACAAAACCAAACCCATTTCTTTCATGTAATCTGAACTGAAAAGTGAGTAGGCCGATATGTGCAGAGATGTGTTTTATCAACAGCAATTGCACACCACGTGACTGTGTCCGTGATTATTTCACCACAAAGGCACGTTCCTCATTTCAGTGTTATCAGTTAAGCGAGCAACTTCTTTTTTTGTTTGTTAAGTGGGTGCCTGTTTAATATATACCTGCATTGCAACTAGATTTCCAAAGCGCAGCAAAATAGTAATTGGGTCAGCACAAAATGAGCTCTTGCGCTGACAAGCAGCACATTTTTCAAATTCAGATTCAAAAGTTTATTTGTAAAGAAAGGCCAGCCCATATTACACTATACAAAATACAATAACATTAAATATTGATTTTTGTTTTCTTATAAAAATAATTTACAATTATTCTTTATCTTCGTGTTTCATTATTTCTTTAACGAAAACATGTTTTATATTTTGTCATCCTTTAAACTTTGCATTAGAGATTTATAACATTTTGGAAATACTCTCTTCCATTATACCAGATATAAACTTATAACTGCCTTTCTTGACTGTATTTATAACATTTAAAGAATACATGGAATTCGTCTTCTACACTTCTGATTTGAAAATTTACAAACCAATACCTACAATTTCGATTCTCTCTCGAAATCTCCAAATGCCGACTAGTATCAATGAACAATTTATGACTGGAACTTCGAAAACTCGCTAACGATTATCTTACATAAAATGGTAAATTTGTACATTTGTACTGCATCTGCATACCACGTTCAACCTTACATATGCCCTATCATAACATTAAAGGTTCAAGCATACACAAATAATTGGCAGCGCCCTTTTGACATGGCGTAGCAAGCCAACGCCTAAAAGAACAACATTCTTGTTGACAAATCGGTGTCACCTTCGTCACCGAGGCAGTTAGTACAATAGAGCCGTCCCACGAAAAAAACAAACAACGTTATGGTATCTGCGTAATGTATTGACCCAGATCAGCCTGCGCAATCCATTCAGGCTAATTCGGGCCGACACATTCCGTCACAGGGGGATAGATGTATAGAGTAATGATTCCTGAAACTGAAAAACCATAGGCGGCGAAATGTGTCTGTCCGGTTTAGCCTGTGCGGCATGCTTTGGCTGATCCGGGTCGATACTTTACGCAGAGACCACAATGTTGGTTTTCTCGCGGGACGGCTAAATTATGAACATCCAATACTATTGTATGTGATGCCATAGCAGGATAAAAAGCGAATCCCTCTACGCCTGAAACATATTGCTTTAGTTCTATATTTAGAACACTACGCTTTTATTGACCTATATTTGATTCTACCTACACAGTCATTATTGCGTGAATGAAGATGTGGTCCCTAGTTGTGTATATCTACTCGTGTGTTACATGCAAGGACAATATGTCATTCTTATGTTGCTTTCAATATTTCTTTTCAGTTACATCACGTTGTTTCCTGGCTAAGTTACGATGCAGTCGTGATGCAATCCTGAACGAAAAGGAGGGCAGCGATTAACACCATTTGTTGAAGTCTGTGTTATGACGTTGCTGGAAATTGAACCCGCGACATCCACTACACCATCGAACTGGTGTGTTATCCTTATGAAAAGTGTTTCGGTGTCCTTTGTTTTATATTTTCTTTTCAATTTGTATATAAAATCCTCCACATTTTATTAGCTGCTTCAGATGTCAATGTTTCGATAAGTCTGTTTATTTGTAAGTTAGAAGAAAAACAAAATATCTTTTTAACGATATTTAACTGAAACAATGATTGACTATGTATACCTGAACCCGTCCATTGGAAAATATGCAGCTTGTTTTTTGTGGACAGTTTAGTTCCATTATCCGTGTGTGTATCCACACAGTCTTACCAAGATGTACACTATTTACGTTTTACTACTACAAGCGATTGGAAACGTCTCTCAACTTTCTATGATTGTTATGGAACGGAGTAGATGAACAGGCTGATCTAAACTTATACTGTTCAGTAATGTTATACTGTTCATTATGCGAACTTGTACCTTTTCCCATTTCTTAATCTGATTCTGCACATAACTGTCGTATCTTTCCATGTAAATTGTTGAAATACATCCTTTTTACTAACTGTTTTCAGGAAAATAAATAGAGGGTCTTACATGAGTGCTTATTTGTTATTGATTTTATGAAACGAGTCGACTGAAATAATATGACGCGAGGCTCTGCCGAGCGTCATATTCGTTTCAGTCGACGAGTTTCATAAAAACAACATCAAATAAGCACGAATGTAGGATTCTATTTATCACATAACACCATAAAAAGATTGTTTTCAATCTTTAAATCGATCTTTCTTCGTCCTCATATAAACAGTGACCGAAGTTCACCCCGAAGTTCTAATGCATACTTCCACTGTAAAAAGTAGTACCTATCAATAACCTTTTGATTTTATACACAATTAGCAACAAGGCACTTATAACATTTCATTATCGAGATTTTTTCTCTTTAAACAATATTTTTTAATAAATGCTGAAATTCAGAACAATTTGTAAACATTATGCTGTCATTTAAAGTGACGTCACACTGGAGTGACGTCACACGCGTGCTGTGAATCGGCTATTTTAGTTTATGTCACTCCTGGAGTGCAAGTTATGTGATAATATAGCATAGAAAACCGATACATCCAATACATAAAACTAAAAAGGAACGGTCACAGACGGATAATTTAAACATCATGAGGAATGGTCTTAGAGTCATTGGGGTTTAACGCGTTTTCAAAGATTTTTCAGTTATATCAGGAAGGCAAGTTCATCTAACCTATGTTTCCCAGCTTTCTCGCACCAGTCACCCACAAAACATTATACCTATATTACTGTCTACATTCACTTTAGAGACTAGTTTGCCAATTGGCCTAACGAATGACTCTCGTCGCAATGACCTTGATCAATCATCAGAAAGAATGATTTGCCCAATCAAGGTTCGAACCCAAGAAGCCTAGATTGATAGTTTTAGCCGTTATCGATAAAGCTAGCTCGAATCTACTGGTCGTAGACATGTTAACATTTCCGCCTTCTACCAATAAACTCAAGATTACATACTAATTCAAGACACAGGGTCCGTATTAATCAATTAACACCATACAACACGATAACACTGTTACAGGTTTACGGCAATTTCTGTTGGCGTAGTCTTCATTGGAAACAGTCTGTGTTACTTAAATTGGGGCGTCGACGCAAGAAAAATGACCTTCTGTTATCTCCGAACCGTGTGGATCCAGACATGATGTATACTGTTCGCCAGTCAATCGATGATCGATAGATCATGATATACACGTTGGAGAAGCACCAGTAAGACTGTGGTAACGGGTCGCATGGACGTTCACGGAACCAGTAAGACTGTGGTACCGGGTCGCATGGACGTTCACGGAACTAGTAAGACTGTGGTACCGGGTCGCATGGACGTTCACGGAACTAGTAAGACTGTGGTACCGGGTCGCATGGACGTTCACGGAACCAGTAAGAATGTGTGTGGTACCAGGTCGCATGGACGTACACGGAACCAGTAAGACTGTGGTACCGGGTCGCATGGACGTTCACGGAACCAGTAAGACTGTGATACCGGGTCGCATGGACGTTCACGGAACCAGTAAGACTGTGGTACCGGGTCGCATGGACGTTCACGGAACCAGTAAGACTGTGGTACCGGGTCGCATGGACGTTCACGGAACCAGTAAGACTGTGGTACCGGGTCGCATGGACGTTCACGGAACTAGTAAGACTGTGGTACCGGGTCGCATGGACGTTCACGGAACCAGTAAGACTGTGGTACCAGGTCGCATGGACGTTCACGGAACCAGTAAGACTGTGGTACCGGGTCGCATGGACGTTCACGGAACTAGTAAGACTGTGGTACCGGGTCGCATGGACGTTCACGGAACCAGTAAGACTGTGGTACCGGGTCGCATGGACGTTCACAGAACCAGTAAGACTGTGGTACCAGGTCGCATGGACGTTCACGGAACCAGTAAGACTGAGGTACCGGATCGCATGGACGTTCACGGAACTAGTAAGACTGTGGTACCGGATCGCATGGACGTTCACGGAACTAGTAAGACTGTGGTACCGGGTCGCATGGACGTTCACGGAACCAGTAAGACTGTGGTACCGGGTCGCATGGACGTTCAAGGAACCAGTAAGAATGTGGTACCGGGTCGCATGGACGTTCACGGAACCAGTAAGAATGTGTGTAGTACCAGGTCGCATGGACGTTCACGGAACCAGTAAAACTGTGGTACCGGGTCGCATGGACGTTCACGGAACCAGTAAGAATGTGTGTGGTACCAGGTCGCATGGACGTTCACGGAACCAGTAAGAATGTGTGTGGTACCAGGTCGCATGGACGATCACGGAACCAGTAAGAATGTGTGTGGTACCAGGTCGCATGGACGTTCACGGAACCAGTAAGACTGTGGTACCGGGTCGCATGGACGTTCACGGAACTAGTAAGACTGTGGTACCGGGTTGCATGGACGTTCACGGAACCAGTAAGACTGTGGTACCGGGTCGCATGGAAGTTCACGAAACCAGTAAGACTGTGGTACCGGGTCGCATGGACGTTCACGGAACCAGTAAGACTGTGGTACCGGGTCGCATGGACGTTCACGGAACTAGTAAGACTGTGGTACCGGGTCGCATGGACGTTCACGGAACCAGTAAGACTGTGGTACCGGGTCGCATGGACGTTCACGGAACCAGTAAGAATGTGTGTGGTACCAGGTCGCATGGACGTTCACGGAACCAGTTAGAATGTGTGTGGTACCAGGTCGCATGGACGTTCACGGAACCAGTAAGAATATGTGTGGTACCAGGTCGCATGGACGTACACGGAACCAGTAAGACTGTGGTACCGGGTCGCATGGACGTTCACGGAACCAGTAAGACTGTGGTACCGGGTCGCATGGACGTTCACGGAACCAGTAAGACTGTGGTACCGGGTCGCATGGACGTTCACGGAACCAGTAAGACTGTGGTACCGGGTCGCATGGACGTTCACGGAACCAGTAAGACTGTGTGTGGTACCAGGTCGCATGGACGTTCACGGAACTAGTAAAACTGTGGTACCGGGTCGCATGGACGTTCACGGAACTAGTGTAACATGTCAAACGGCCCCTTTTCCCATATCGAAACTTACCATTACTTGTGTTTGTTTCTAATAGGGAAAAGTAACTGTTGGTCAGTCACGATCAATTGGTCCTATCTAGGTTGGATTAATTGATTGGAGTTAAACGTTGTTTTCAATGGTATTTTATTTATATATTGTGTTACTGTTGTTGTCAATGATTGATTGATCTATTGTTTTATTGAAATTTTACGCAGTTTTCAACGATATTTTAATTATATCACGGCGTCAAACTCATGTAGCGTGGGTTGTTTTTTTGATGACTTTCGCGCTCCAGTAGTCCACACTAATAATATTTCTAGGCAACTGGCTACCATCTGTCTACCGACACAAAATCAACATCACGACTCGACAGTTATCTAGATCTAATTTATCAATATATGTGGAAGACAGTGGTGGAGAGGTAGAGCGTCGGCCTCTCATACCAAAGGTCCCGGGTTCGAGTCACGTGATGGGCCGGTTTTGACATCGGGAATTTTTCCACACAAACGGCGTGAGTTAAGTCTCCAGGAAATAAACATCGAGGTTGATTAAAATAAGCTGAAAGCTTGTTTTGCAATCGATGTAAAATAAATAAGTTTACACTAATATATTGTTCAGACTAGCCAATAGGTGAGTAACGACCGGTCACACCCGGGAGTGCCACCTCTAACCGTTTGGACTATCAAATATAGAGTGATCCAGTGATTGTATTTTGAAATGTGTTGATCTTAATCCAGTTTTATTGTTCTAGTTCTTGTTTTGAATAGTACTGTTTATTAAATATAAGGTAAAACAAGTCACAACACACAATTCGCGCATTATCTGTTCTCTTTTATATAAAACATTCACAGTGAACATCTACGCTGAACTTGATTACCCTTTCAGCTTTTAGGCATCGGATAACACACAAATAGTCCGGCAATGTATACAAATGAACGTATTTAACTGTACAGTCATGAATGATGAAACTGAAAGCAAATCAAATAAATATACCTCTCTGATTTCTAATCGCATTGGAACAGTGCAAGAGAAGTATAGTACTACTTCAAAATTCCCAAAGGAACTACATTAGGGTAATACGATGTGGAGCTTGTTCCGTATTGATGTTACAATAGGACCCGGATATGGAGTGACATCATATCACTGAACAATTGTTGAAAACAGTGTTAAAATCAATAAACTTGAGAACGGCAGATCAGCTCCCGATTCAATGTCGGGTCGTTGAAACTACCTTACCTAATTGAAGGTAATGTCTTCATTGTTGGCACTCAGACTGGCGGAGACAGCATTATGACTGATGGATCGGCGTCTAGGTATTACACCAGCAGTATCACGGAGTTTCCTGGGTAAGTAACCATTAATACTGGTCCATTTATCCTAACACCAGTCAGTCAGTCGTATTGTAGTTTTACGCCGCTTGCAACAATTGTTCAGTTATATGAAGGCGTTTCCTGGGAAAGTTACCAGTTCTACTGGTCTATGTATCCTTCCACCAGCCAGTAATGCTAACGCTGCAACCCTAAAGGTCAAAGAGGGCTGCAATTACCACCATTTTTAATGTCTTTGGTATGACCCAGCCGGGGAGTGAACCCGCGACCGTCCGCCCCTGAAGCGGAAGATCTACCACTACACCACCGTTGCGGGTTAAGGAGAAACTCGATTGATACCGAGTACTGAATATCTCATATACATGTAGCAATATAAATCTGGCGCGTGTCTCATATACATGTAGCAATATAAATCTGGCGCGTGTCTCATATACATCTAGCAATATAAATCTGGTACTCGAATACAGTTTTATAACCTCTGTGGCTCAAAACGAAATTTCTAAACGATTAATAACCCCTGAATCAAAAGAATACGCCCACTTGTCCAGAAGTAACCCGTGCTGCTTTCAAAGCAGACTATGCAGAAAGCTCAAATCAATAATAAGCCATAATAATCATAAAATGTTTGTTCGTTTAACAAAAAATCTAAAAAAAAAGCTATCATACAGTTCAGATAGTAGTAATGGTATTCCCTCATTGGCTCTCAGAATTGTGGGGTTAACATTACGACTGATTCTCTGGTCTTAGGACAATTGGACCAGTAATAATGGTGGGTTACCAAAGAATTGCCGTTATATACCTGGTAACTGAAACACTATTGAAAACAGCGCAAAACACTGCACGCAAACAAATAGAAAACGTAAATTATGTTTGATAAACATATATTACAAGCAAACAATGTAATCCGAGGTCAAACCGCATGGCGTATGTATTCGCAGTTGTAATGACAATTCACATCTCAGAATACGCGAATTGTGTTTGATGATATATGGTAAGCGAACAATGAAGTCCAATGTCAAACCGCATGACGAACGTGAAGGCTCATCTTTGTATACAGTATATATGTTCGCAATTGAATTTCAAATCCTGAACACATAATGCGTACACGTTGTTTAAAGATCAAATTACGCCAAATACATCCGCGGACATGCTAGTCCCTAAACAACCTCTGTTTGCTTAAAAATGAGTGTAAACCTTTACAAAAATGCATTGAATATATGATATTGAGATTATATTCATTGTATATATGTGTAAGGCACTAGATTGTTTGATTTGATCATTTTTAGGATTTTGACCTTGTTTGAAATTGAAAAAAAAAGTATGTGGAAAACCAGTTTTGTCCCAGCCCGATTTCATTCAAGATGACAGTAACGCGGTATGAATTATTCCTTGCATAATACATGACCCCACCCCCTCCCAATTTCTTTGGACTATTTGAAAGCTTAGGGGTAACTCTTTTCAATGACATAGCGTGTTCCTACCTGTAAAACGCTAAAAAAATGTGACAATTGAGGGTTGAAACTGGTTGATTTACATGGAAACACAGTTGTTGGATTGTGACCTAAAGCGGTGAATAGTGGGTTAAGGATAACGATCAGACACTCTGGCTACTTTATAATAATTAATAAACAAAAACTTGGGGAAAAGATTAATCTGGATTAAGTCAGCGTGTAGGATAAACGATCCCGGTGGATTAATAAGCCTTTGAGAAATAACTGTGACAAACCACTTTAAGAGTATCTAACACGTTCAAAGCGAATATTGTGAAACCCATTTATCTGAAGCTGGCAACTTTGAAAACAGTTAAACAAACACATAGAGCATTTTTATTTATAAATATTAGCATGAGTTTTGAAAATATATGTAGGCAAATGGGACTAAAAGGCTACCGACCGACCTTCTGACGTTTAGCGGGGATTCGAAGTCTAACTCAAGAGGTTGTTTTTTTTTTAAAAAAAGAATTAAACATTTAGAGCAATTTAGGAACTATATTCGGCAAGAACACCGTTGCAAAATTCAATCTGATATCGATGTTAACTAAATAACTAATGATTTACGTCACTGATAGTGGGCATACACATTTGGTTTGTTCGTAGTAATTATTCATTAAAATATGCCTTAAAGATCTATCAAAGATCTATCAAAGATCTATCAAAGATCTATTAAAGATCTATCAAAGATCTATTAAAGATCTATCAAAAATCTATCAAAGAATACAAATAGTGGAAATGGTTTTGCTATTCTCTTTATTCACTATATCAAATATGTATTTTAACCCTTTCCCTCATATAGACGCTTTCTGACGCCTATGCAGCAGACGGATTTTTGAAAACATAGTGACAAAAGAAGAAATTGCTCAAAACGAGCAATTTCTCCTTTTGACACAATGTTTCCCATTTTTAGTCATAGGTTATCCATTCAATTATGGAGATTTTCTATTTTTTGAGAAAATATGTTCAAAGTCGTCTGCTGCAGAATTGTTGTATGGGGGAAAGGGTTAAGTAGAGAGACAAGCGCAACAGTTAAACCGACCAGATTAAGTTTAAATTTATTTATTTTACATCGGTTGCGAAACAAGCTTACAGCTTATATTCATCCCGTTCGACGTCTGCTGTCTTGAGACTTAACCAGTACTCGCGCCGTTTGTCTGGAACAATCCTAAAAGGGAGAACCCGCTCATCACGGGATTCAAAGCCGGGACCTTTGTTACGAGAGCCCGATGCTCCATCACTGCACCACTGTCTTCTATTGCATTATAATGTAATTGTATACTCTGCTTTATTTCGTAAACCTTTTACTTCCTAATTGCAAACGTATATGCAGCAGACTACTTTTGAAAACATAATGGCAAAAGGAGAAATTGTTTATGCTGAGCATTTCCCCCCTATGCCGCAATGTTTTAAATTTCTCTAAAAAGAAATCATGTACATTTTCAAAGATTTTTAAAATCTTAACAAAGATGTTTTATAAAGACATCTGAACATATGTGTGTTGTATGTGTGAAAGTCTTATTGAAAATGAAATGAAACCAAGAGCAACGTTTTGTTGTGACTCTAGGGAGCGTGATTACCACGTGACGTGGACCGATTCTTTGTTTTTCTTTCTCGAATATTAGACGCGTATTTATTACACGACAAACAGTTTTGACTATAGGAGCCTGTAAAGCAGATTAGCCCCTGTTTCCCACATAGATAACTCTGGAGCAGACAACGTTGGAAACATTCTGAATGAAAATATAGATAACTCTCTAAAAATGAATAGTTAATAATTAAATAAAACTGATTGTGGGCATAAGGGAGATTTCTCATACTAAGCAATGTTACCGTATGCCACACTATTTTCAAAAAGTCGTCTGATAAAGATACATTAACAATTCGTGCGGATGTGTGAAAGGGTTACGGTAAAAATCGTTGAGATTGTCATGACGGTTAGTAGCGGGTCTGTTTTGAAAACAGGAATGCCATTCATTGGCTGCCATAATTCTTCACATTTTCCGACTCTTTACTTTGTTATACGAACCAGTCCATCAGATAAATGACCAAATTCATATATCTGAACGGTGTAGGTTCGGATTATATTGTCCACCCGTTTAATCTGATCAGAATCTACACAAGTTGACAGAATCTTCTACCAGATGAACAGTGTAGATCTTAATCATTCAGTACGGATATATACAGTTAACAGAAGGCAAGGTGTACCATATATCATGTACTCCCTCATTAGCTTGTCTGTTTATTGAAGAACAAATCGGGCTATTGTGATACTCTTGGCGTCCTCGTCTGCGACTGCGTCAAAAACATTCAACCTTACCTCATAACTCCAAAAACAGTTACACATATTCAAATGAAACTGTGTACACCTGTTCTTATATACAATACGCATGTCTATACCAAGTCACATAACTCTGGCTTTTATAATCATTCAGGTTTTTTTTGGACTAAGAAATTCATGAAAACAGTTTAAATTTGCCCATAACCGAAAAACCGTTCAACATTTTGAAATGAAACTTGGTACACATGTTTCTAGAAACACTACGCATGTATATACCAAATTACATAGCATTTCGACTTAGACAAAACAGACCGACGTTGATATTCGCTCCACGGCGCTCTTGTTTAATATTTCTACGGACAGCGAATAATGTATTCCTCTATAGTATAGTGGCCGGGTCAGACGATAAGGTTTCATTGAAGTCACGGCGCTCAGGTCGGTGGTATAGTGGTAGAGCGTCCGCTCGGGACTAACTGAATGTTGTCAGGATAAATGGATCAGTAGAAACCTGTAACCTAAAACATCTCGATATGATTGTTGAAAGCGGCGTAAAACACCAAACAATCAATCAATTAACCTGATGTGTGTTTCTTGGTTTTCTCGCATCTGTACTCCGCAAAACATACTTCCAATGTATTTTGATACCCTCCACATAGCATGTGGAAGAATTGTTCCACCCGCCAAGCATTATCGGCCATTAGTATATAGGCGTATTGACGATAACTTGTCTTATCACATGACAATGCTTGTATCCGATATAATATATACCCATTACGTATTTCTTTATATGTTACATGTGTAATATAACATGACTGATTCACTCTGTTTGTGTTTATCCGCGAATGTTTACACAATTACTGAGAACGTGTATCCGTTAAACACAAAGGTCACAAATTCACAATAGATGAGGTAAAGGGACCATTGTCGATGATACAAATATTGTTTTTGTGATAAGTTAACAGTTTACTAAGTATTGCATGTTGGGACTATTTTCTTGTTTAATAAAACTTCATATAACACGACAAGTCATGTCAGATCCTATATATAACGCTTTTATCGATTAAGTTATCACTTGGGTGCCAACGGCTTCATGAATTATATATATCTATCTTTAACATGCTGATTTTATTTTCGACAAAAATTGATTTAGATTTTCTTTATTATTGGTTGGGTGGACGCTGTCAATTTCATATAAATAAAGAACAAAATAAAAGTACCATTCTCTTATACTCAATGCATTATGAAATATGATTACAGATTATAGGTATTCCTTTGTTGCAAACGGTCTCGGAAATAACAAGATCATCTACAATGTGATTTTTATCTAATTAAAATATATTAAGATTGAAATTGTCTTTATTATGAAGATGCACATGTATTTGTAACTTCACGATTTTAAATATGTTCATGAAAATTCGAAAATGCTCTCGATTTTTGCTTTCTTTTGCCCATTGGTGGAAGTCACACTGAGTGTTAGCAGTCATCTGACAGAGATGATTACCGAGTCAGGTGAAAAGGGATTCCGATTGTGTAACGTAAAGAGATGACAATACTAAGTGTATATATATATATATCCGCCTCGGTGGTATAGTGGTAGAGAGTCCACGTCGGTGTTATAGTGGTAGAACGTCCACGTCGGTGTTATAGTGGTAGAGAGTCCACGTCGGTGTTATAGTGGTAGAGCGTCCACGTCGGTGTTATAGTGGTAGAGAGTCCACGTCAGTGTTATAGTGGTAGAGAGTCCACGTCGGTGTTATAGTGGTAGAACGTCCACGTCGGTGTTATAGTGGTAGAGCGTCCACGTCGGTGTTATAGTGGTAGAACGTCCACGTCGGTGTTATAGTGGTAGAGAGTCCACGTCAGTGTTATAGTGGTAGAGAGTCCACGTCGGTGTTATAGTGGTAGAGCGTCCACGTCGGTGTTATAGTGGTAGAGAGTCCACGTCGGTGTTATAGTGGTAGAACGTCCACGTCGGTGTTATAGTGGTAGAGAGTCCACGTCAGTGTTATAGTGGTAGAGAGTCCACGTCGGTGTTATAGTGGTAGAACGTCCACGTCGGTGTTATAGTGGTAGAGCGTCCACGTCGGTGTTATAGTGGTAGAGAGTCCACGTCAGTGGTATAGTGGTAGAGCTTCCACGTCAGTGGTATAATGGTAGAGAGTCCACGTCAGTGGTATAATGGTAGATAGTCCACGTCGGTGTTATAATGGTAGAGAGTTCACGTCGGTGTTATAGTGGTAGAGAGTCCACGTCAGTGGTATAATGGTAGAGAGTCCACGTCAGTGGTATAGTGGTAGAGCGTCCACGTCAGTGTTATAGAGGTAGAGCTTCCACGTCAGTGGTATAGTGGTAGAGCTTCCACGTCGGTGGTATAGTGGTAGAGCGTCCACGTCAGTGATATAGTGGTAGAGAGTCCACGTCAGTGGTATAGTGGTAGAGCGTCCACGTCAGTGATATAGTGGTAGAGCGTCCACGTCAGTGTTATAGTGGTAGAGCTTCCACGTCAGTGGTATAGTGGTAGAGCTTCCACGTCAGTGTTATAGTGGTAGAGCTTCCACGTCAGTGTTATAGTGGTAGAGAGTCCACGTCAGTGTTATAGTGGTAGAGAGTCCACGTCAGTGGTAGAGCGTCCACGTCGGTGTTATAGTGGTAGAGAGTCCACGTCGGTGTTATAGTGGTAGAGCGTCCACGTCGGTAGTATAGTGGTAGAGCGTAAACGTCAGTGTTACAGTGGTAGAGCGTCCACGTCAGTGTTATAGTGGTAGAGAGTCCACGTCAGTGATATCGTGGTAGAGCGTCCACGTCAGTGTTAAAGTGATAGAGCGCCCACGCCAGTGGTATAGTGGTAGAGCGTCCACGTCAGTGATATAGTGGTAGAGCGTCCACGTCAGTGTTATAGTGGTATAGCGTCCACGTCGGTGGTATAGTGGTAGAGCGTCCACGTCGGTGGTATAGTGGTAGAGCTTCCACGTCGGTGATATAGTGGTAGAGCGTCCACGTCAGTGTTATAGTGGTAGAGCGTCCACGTCAGTGTTATAGTGGTAGAGCGTCCACGTCAGTGTTATAGTGGTAGAGCGTCCACGTCAGTGTTATAGTGGTAGAGCGTCCACGTCGGTGGTATAATGGTAGAGCTTCCACGTCGGTGGTATAGTGGTAGAGCGTCCACGTCAGTGATATAGTGGTAGAGCGTCCACGTCAGTGATATAGTGGTAGAGCGTCCACGTCAGTGTTATAATGGTAGAGCGTCCACGTCGGTGGTATAGTGGTAGAGCTTCCACGTCAGTGTTATAGTGGTAGAGCTTCCACGTCAGTGTTATATTGGTAGAGCATCCACGTCGGTGTTATAGTGGTAGAGAGTCCACGTCAGTGTTATAGTGGTAGAGAGTCAACGTCAGTGTTATAGTGGTAGAGCTTCCACGTCGGTGTTATAGTGGTAGAGAGTCCACGTCGGTGGTATAATGGTAGAGCTTTCACGTCGGTGGTATAGTGGTAGAGCGTCCACGTCAGGGTTATAGTGGTAGATAGTCCACGTCAGTGGTATAGTGGTAGAGCGTCCACGTCAGTGTTATAGTGGTAGAGCGTCCACGTCGGTGGTATAGTGGTAGAGCGTCCACGTCAGTGGTATAGTGGTAGAGCTTCCACGTCAGTGTTATAGTGGTAGAGCGTCCACGTCAGTGGTATAGTGGTAGAACGTCCACGTCAGTGGTATAGTGGTAGAGCTTCCACGTCAGTGTTATAGTGGTAGAGCTTCCACGTCGGTGTTATAGTGGTAGAACGTCCACGTCGGTGTTATAGTGGTAGAGCTTCCACGTCAGTGGTATAGTGGTAGAGCTTCCACGTCGGTGTTATAGTGGTAGAGCTTCCACATCAGTGTTATAGTGGTAGAGAGTCCACGTCGGTGTTATAGTGGTAGAGCTTCCACGTCAGTGTTATAGTGGTAGAGCTTCCACGTCAGTGGTATAGTGGTAGAGCTTCCACGTCAGTGGTATAGTGGTAGAGCTTCCACGTCAGTGGTATAGTGGTAGAGCTTCCACGTCGGTGTTATAGTGGTAGAGCTTCCACGTCAGTGGTATAGTGGTAGAGCTTCCACGTCGGTGTTATAGTGGTAGAGCTTCCACGTCGGTGTTATAGTGGTAGAGAGTCCACGTCGGTGTTATAGTGGTAGAGCGTCCACGTCGGTAGTATAGTGGTAGAGCGTAAACGTCAGTGTTACAGTGGTAGAGCGTCCACGTCAGTGTTATAGTGGTAGAGAGTCCACGTCAGTGATATCGTGGTAGAGCGTCCACGTCAGTGTTAAAGTGATAGAGCGCCCACGCCAGTGGTATAGTGGTAGAGCGTCCACGTCAGTGATATAGTGGTAGAGCGTCCACGTCAGTGTTATAGTGGTATAGCGTCCACGTCGGTGGTATAGTGGTAGAGCGTCCACGTCGGTGGTATAGTGGTAGAGCTTCCACGTCGGTGATATAGTGGTAGAGCGTCCACGTCAGTGTTATAGTGGTAGAGCGTCCACGTCAGTGTTATAGTGGTAGAGCGTCCACGTCAGTGTTATAGTGGTAGAGCGTCCACGTCAGTGTTATAGTGGTAGAGCGTCCACGTCGGTGGTATAATGGTAGAGCTTCCACGTCGGTGGTATAGTGGTAGAGCGTCCACGTCAGTGATATAGTGGTAGAGCGTCCACGTCAGTGATATAGTGGTAGAGCGTCCACGTCAGTGTTATAATGGTAGAGCGTCCACGTCGGTGGTATAGTGGTAGAGCTTCCACGTCAGTGTTATAGTGGTAGAGCTTCCACGTCAGTGTTATATTGGTAGAGCATCCACGTCGGTGTTATAGTGGTAGAGAGTCCACGTCAGTGTTATAGTGGTAGAGAGTCAACGTCAGTGTTATAGTGGTAGAGCTTCCACGTCGGTGTTATAGTGGTAGAGAGTCCACGTCGGTGGTATAATGGTAGAGCTTCCACGTCGGTGGTATAGTGGTAGAGCGTCCACGTCAGGGTTATAGTGGTAGATAGTCCACGTCAGTGGTATAGTGGTAGAGCGTCCACGTCAGTGTTATAGTGGTAGAGCGTCCACGTCGGTGGTATAGTGGTAGAGCGTCCACGTCAGTGGTATAGTGGTAGAGCTTCCACGTCAGTGTTATAGTGGTAGAGCGTCCACGTCAGTGGTATAGTGGTAGAGCGTCCACGTCAGTGGTATAGTGGTAGAGCTTCCACGTCGGTGTTATAGTGGTAGAGCTTCCACGTCGGTGTTATAGTGGTAGAGCTTCCACGTCAGTGGTATAGTGGTAGAGCTTCCACGTCAGTGGTATAGTGGTAGAGCTTCCACGTCGGTGTTATAGTGGTAGAGCTTCCACGTCGGTGTTATAGTGGTAGAGAGTCCACGTCAGTGGTATAGTGGTAGAGCTTCCACGTCAGTGGTATAGTGGTAGAGCTTCCACGTCGGTGTTATAGTGGTAGAGCTTCCACGTCAGTGGTATAGTGGTAGAGCTTCCACGTCGGTGTTATAGTGGTAGAGCTTCCACGTCAGTGTTATATTGGTAGAGCATCCACGTCGGTGTTATAGTGGTAGAGAGTCCACGTCAGTGTTATAGTGGTAGAGAGTCAACGTCAGTGTTATAGTGGTAGAGCTTCCACGTCGGTGTTATAGTGGTAGAGAGTCCACGTCGGTGGTATAATGGTAGAGCTTCCACGTCGGTGGTATAGTGGTAGAGCGTCCACGTCAGGGTTATAGTGGTAGATAGTCCACGTCAGTGGTATAGTGGTAGAGCGTCCACGTCAGTGTTATAGTGGTAGAGCGTCCACGTCGGTGGTATAGTGGTAGAGCGTCCACGTCAGTGGTATAGTGGTAGAGCTTCCACGTCAGTGTTATAGTGGTAGAGCGTCCACGTCAGTGGTATAGTGGTAGAGCGTCCACGTCAGTGGTATAGTGGTAGAGCTTCCACGTCGGTGTTATAGTGGTAGAGCTTCCACGTCGGTGTTATAGTGGTAGAGCTTCCACGTCAGTGGTATAGTGGTAGAGCTTCCACGTCAGTGGTATAGTGGTAGAGCGTCCACGTCAGTGTTATAGTGGTAGAGCGTCCACGTCAGTGTTATAGTGGTAGAGCGTCCACGTCGGTGGTATAATGGTAGAGCTTCCACGTCGGTGGTATAGTGGTAGAGCGTCCACGTCAGTGATATAGTGGTAGAGCGTCCACGTCAGTGATATAGTGGTAGAGCGTCCACGTCAGTGTTATAATGGTAGAGCGTCCACGTCGGTGGTATAGTGGTAGAGCTTCCACGTCAGTGTTATAGTGGTAGAGCTTCCACGTCAGTGTTATATTGGTAGAGCATCCACGTCGGTGTTATAGTGGTAGAGAGTCCACGTCAGTGTTATAGTGGTAGAGAGTCAACGTCAGTGTTATAGTGGTAGAGCTTCCACGTCGGTGTTATAGTGGTAGAGAGTCCACGTCGGTGGTATAATGGTAGAGCTTCCACGTCGGTGGTATAGTGGTAGAGCGTCCACGTCAGGGTTATAGTGGTAGATAGTCCACGTCAGTGGTATAGTGGTAGAGCGTCCACGTCAGTGTTATAGTGGTAGAGCGTCCACGTCGGTGGTATAGTGGTAGAGCGTCCACGTCAGTGGTATAGTGGTAGAGCTTCCACGTCAGTGTTATAGTGGTAGAGCGTCCACGTCAGTGGTATAGTGGTAGAACGTCCACGTCAGTGGTATAGTGGTAGAGCTTCCACGTCAGTGTTATAGTGGTAGAGCTTCCACGTCGGTGTTATAGTGGTAGAACGTCCACGTCGGTGTTATAGTGGTAGAGCTTCCACGTCAGTGGTATAGTGGTAGAGCTTCCACGTCGGTGTTATAGTGGTAGAGCTTCCACGTCAGTGTTATAGTGGTAGAGAGTCCACGTCGGTGTTATAGTGGTAGAGCTTCCACGTCAGTGTTATAGTGGTAGAGCTTCCACGTCAGTGGTATAGTGGTAGAGCTTCCACGTCAGTGGTATAGTGGTAGAGCTTCCACGTCGGTGTTATAGTGGTAGAGCTTCCACGTCAGTGGTATAGTGGTAGAGCTTCCACGTCGGTGTTATAGTGGTAGAGCTTCCACGTCGGTGTTATAGTGGTAGAGAGTCCACGTCGGTGTTATAGTGGTAGAGCGTCCACGTCGGTAGTATAGTGGTAGAGCGTAAACGTCAGTGTTACAGTGGTAGAGCGTCCACGTCAGTGTTATAGTGGTAGAGAGTCCACGTCAGTGATATCGTGGTAGAGCGTCCACGTCAGTGTTAAAGTGATAGAGCGCCCACGCCAGTGGTATAGTGGTAGAGCGTCCACGTCAGTGATATAGTGGTAGAGCGTCCACGTCAGTGTTATAGTGGTATAGCGTCCACGTCGGTGGTATAGTGGTAGAGCGTCCACGTCGGTGGTATAGTGGTAGAGCTTCCACGTCGGTGATATAGTGGTAGAGCGTCCACGTCAGTGTTATAGTGGTAGAGCGTCCACGTCAGTGTTATAGTGGTAGAGCGTCCACGTCAGTGTTATAGTGGTAGAGCGTCCACGTCAGTGTTATAGTGGTAGAGCGTCCACGTCGGTGGTATAATGGTAGAGCTTCCACGTCGGTGGTATAGTGGTAGAGCGTCCACGTCAGTGATATAGTGGTAGAGCGTCCACGTCAGTGATATAGTGGTAGAGCGTCCACGTCAGTGTTATAATGGTAGAGCGTCCACGTCGGTGGTATAGTGGTAGAGCTTCCACGTCAGTGTTATAGTGGTAGAGCTTCCACGTCAGTGTTATATTGGTAGAGCATCCACGTCGGTGTTATAGTGGTAGAGAGTCCACGTCAGTGTTATAGTGGTAGAGAGTCAACGTCAGTGTTATAGTGGTAGAGCTTCCACGTCGGTGTTATAGTGGTAGAGAGTCCACGTCGGTGGTATAATGGTAGAGCTTCCACGTCGGTGGTATAGTGGTAGAGCGTCCACGTCAGGGTTATAGTGGTAGATAGTCCACGTCAGTGGTATAGTGGTAGAGCGTCCACGTCAGTGTTATAGTGGTAGAGCGTCCACGTCGGTGGTATAGTGGTAGAGCGTCCACGTCAGTGGTATAGTGGTAGAGCTTCCACGTCAGTGTTATAGTGGTAGAGCGTCCACGTCAGTGGTATAGTGGTAGAGCGTCCACGTCAGTGGTATAGTGGTAGAGCTTCCACGTCGGTGTTATAGTGGTAGAGCTTCCACGTCGGTGTTATAGTGGTAGAGCTTCCACGTCAGTGGTATAGTGGTAGAGCTTCCACGTCAGTGGTATAGTGGTAGAGCTTCCACGTCGGTGTTATAGTGGTAGAGCTTCCACGTCGGTGTTATAGTGGTAGAGAGTCCACGTCAGTGGTATAGTGGTAGAGCTTCCACGTCAGTGGTATAGTGGTAGAGCTTCCACGTCGGTGTTATAGTGGTAGAGCTTCCACGTCAGTGGTATAGTGGTAGAGCTTCCACGTCGGTGTTATAGTGGTAGAGCTTCCACGTCAGTGTTATATTGGTAGAGCATCCACGTCGGTGTTATAGTGGTAGAGAGTCCACGTCAGTGTTATAGTGGTAGAGAGTCAACGTCAGTGTTATAGTGGTAGAGCTTCCACGTCGGTGTTATAGTGGTAGAGAGTCCACGTCGGTGGTATAATGGTAGAGCTTCCACGTCGGTGGTATAGTGGTAGAGCGTCCACGTCAGGGTTATAGTGGTAGATAGTCCACGTCAGTGGTATAGTGGTAGAGCGTCCACGTCAGTGTTATAGTGGTAGAGCGTCCACGTCGGTGGTATAGTGGTAGAGCGTCCACGTCAGTGGTATAGTGGTAGAGCTTCCACGTCAGTGTTATAGTGGTAGAGCGTCCACGTCAGTGGTATAGTGGTAGAGCGTCCACGTCAGTGGTATAGTGGTAGAGCTTCCACGTCGGTGTTATAGTGGTAGAGCTTCCACGTCGGTGTTATAGTGGTAGAGCTTCCACGTCAGTGGTATAGTGGTAGAGCTTCCACGTCAGTGGTATAGTGGTAGAGCTTCCACGTCGGTGTTATAGTGGTAGAGCTTCCACGTCGGTGTTATAGTGGTAGAGAGTCCACGTCAGTGGTATAGTGGTAGAGCTTCCACGTCAGTGGTATAGTGGTAGAGCTTCCACGTCGGTGTTATAGTGGTAGAGCTTCCACGTCAGTGGTATAGTGGTAGAGCTTCCACGTCGGTGTTATAGTGGTAGAGCTTCCACGTCAGTGGTATAGTGGTAGAGCTTCCACGTCGGTGTTATAGTGGTAGAGCTTCCACGTCGGTGTTATAGTGGTAGAGAGTCCACGTCAGTGGTATAGTGGTAGAGCTTCCACGTCGGTGTTATAGTGGTAGAGCTTCCACGTCGGTGTTATAGTGGTAGAGCGTACATCGGTGTTATAGTGGTAGAGCGTCCACGTCGGCGTTATAGTGGTAGAGCGTCCACGTCGGTGTTATATTGGTAGAGCGTCCACGTCGGTGTTATAGTGGTAGAGCGTCCATATCGGTGTTATAGTGGTAGAGCGTCCACGTCGGTGTAATAGTGGTAGAGCTTCCACGTGGGGGGTATAATGGTAGAGTTTCCACCTCAGGTTCTAGAGATCGCGGGTTCGATCCCCGGCCGAGTTATACCAAAGACCTTAAAAATAGTAGTATAAACTGCCTTCATTAGCGATCAGGGTTGAGGGGTTAGCATTACGACTGTCAGTGGTGCTGGTTGCTGGTGTCAGGATAAATGGACCGGAAGAACAGGTAACTTATCCAATAACCGCCGTGATATAACTGAACAATTGTTGTAAACTGCGTAAAACACCGAACAATCAAAACTATATGTTTATAAATACATTGGACTCGCGATAACGCTAGCTCGAAATAAACCTAACGTTACTTACGTGTTCGAGTCTTTAGTATGACAAGCAAGCCAGTGGAAAACGGTTTATACCTACAACCGCTACACAATATTGTCTCTTTAGTATGACAAGCAAGCCAGTGGAAAACGGTAATACCTACAACCGCTACAAAATATTGTCTAGAATATGTACTTTTTGACACTATCCGAAAACTTTATAGTCAAAGGCACACGAATAGTTGGCTACGGAGGTTTATCACACACTGGCAATGGTAGCCTTTTGTTTAAGACATCAGGAAGGTGTCGCTGAAGGTATACATGTACAACACATGAAATACAACTTTCGGAGATTCTAAAAGAAATGTCACAAATATCTAAATACTTAAAACTGCTGACGGTTGTGGCTGAAAGTTTATGTCATGTGAAATACAACGTTCGAAGGTTCTGAAATCAATTACAATAATAACCATACAATTACAATAATAACCATACAATTACAATAATAACCATACCATTTAACTTTCAGACAGCCGAGGCCGACACATTACGTCACATGAAATACAACATTCGGAGGATCTGCATCTAATGACAATGATAACCATATACTCTAAACATCTTGTGGTCGTGGCCGAAATACGTAATACAGACTCCATAGTTTCTGGAGGTCAAATGACACCAACTTCATCCGCGGCGCCAAATAGTCCATAAAAACATTTTTTGTTTTAACCTACAAATGAGTATATACCTTCAGAATGAATTGGAAATATGGCATTGAGTTTAAATTTATTGTAAATATGTATAGGATGCACTGAAACTGTTTGATTGGATCATTTTTTGTATTTCGACCTTGTTCGAAAGTGAAAGTAGAGCCTGATTTCGTTAAAAATAACGGTAACCATCTTCGCGGGGTGAATTATTTCTTATAAAAAACATGATCCCCCATTTTTTTTGGATTATTTTGAAAGCTAAGAGGTAACTATTCAATGATATTGGGTTATTCTACATGTAAAACGTTCAGAAAGTCTCGCAATTGAGGGTTGAAACTGGTTGCTTTCGTTGAAACAAAGAAGATACTGATTCGGTCTAACGTGACATTTCGTTTATGACAATTGCAAATATTGCTCTACAACCTCCGCAGGTAGTTGCTTACATCCTTTACAACCGCTACCTTTGAATAGTTACAGAAATGATGCCTATTGAAAAGTCTTTATTTTCTCGCTGTTGAGATCGGAAGATCTTAAAATTCTAGTGTAATCTACATTTTTTTAAAACCCGCAGATCGATTTAAAAGTTTCAAGATTCTAACCATAATCCAAATATACAGTAAAACTTGTTTAAGGCAGCAATCTAAGTGAGAGTCATAATGTGAGTGCTGAACGCAGGTGGCTGCTGAACATAGGTGGAACGCAGGTGACTGCTGAACATAGGTGGCTTCTGAACACAGGTGGCTGCTGAACACAGGTGGGTGGCTGCTGAACGTAGTTGGCTGCTGAACATAGGTGGCTGCTTAACACAAGTCAAGTAAAGAAGAAAATGTTGCTTTTGTTAAACTTCAAGCGGCTGCTTTATACAACGGTTGCTACTTAACAGAGCTGACCGCTAACATCAATTAGACATTAACCAGCCAATGCGAATACCGATCTGCTGTGGTTTACATTGAATGATCTTCATTTATTTCATCAAATATTTTCAATTTGGAAAAATAATGACTTAAAATGTCATGGATGGTTTTTTCCAAAACAAATGTTTCTTCAAAGGTCGCTGGTGTCAGGATAAATGGAATGGTAATCTACCCAGGAAACGCCGTTATATAACTAAATAAGTGTTGAAATCGGCGTAAAACACCAATCAATTCAAAGCAGAGATGCAGTTTAACATCCAAACGAGGAATGTTTAGAGGAATGCGAATAACTGTTTCAGATATAAGACCCCAGTACTTATATCATATAACTTACTAGTTATATTAGTTTACCACGACGAACGACAACCGTCAATTGAAACTCTGTAAGCAGGGGATATCCAGATCAGCAATCATTGTCTCACATTCTGATCCCGATCTTCCCTCTTGGACATAATCACGTATTATTCATCTTCGATTTTATTTCTAAAAATTGTTAGTGACAAAAACCTGTGTGTATACACTGTGTCTATCTAAGTTTGAAATTTGATTATAATTCTTTTCATTTCAAAATCTCAGAGGGTCGGTTTTTGTATGACGCTCCTCAGTCTTGATAGGCCCGCTGATCACAGCAATCTTATAGAAATAAGCGAATATTAAACATTTTGTTTGATCCTTCGGTTTTTGACATGGATGATAAACTATGTTAAATTGCCATTTTATCCCCCACCCTTTAACTTGTATTATGAAACGGTGCCATTCGTGAAATAAGCATTTTAGTAGTATCACAAGATGTCCAGAATCAGATCCTGTTTCATGTATACTATGTTTCACTGAAGCTGGCATGAACAACATTGGTACATACCCGAAACAATGGTCTGTTGCTGCAATATTTACGGAATGTACGATCTTTGTTTACAATTCTGTATGTTATTACACGAGTGAAAGATAGTTTTTGTGGTAATTAATATGACTTATGAGACGGTTATTAGTGTAAATAGAAACACTCATCTAAAACATATTTAAGTGTTAGTTTTATAATTAACTGTGATTTACCGTTTAGTCAGGGGTTTTAGAATATGCAATGGAAGTAATTCTGAGAATGTTGTAACAATTTCATGATGTGTACTGATCTTCACGCCTCTGCAGGCAGCAGACGACTATTATATCATTTAAAGGCGATAGCGGCAGTTTCGATTCTAACGCTAAATGGATATAGTACGTAAACAATAGCTATGTATCATAGACGAAATAATTGTCACATGATGCTTAGTATCCATTGATCTCTCAATGGTCTTTCAATGAGCGCTCAAAAAGCGCTCAATGAACGCCATGGTCGCTCTAAGATCTCTATAGATGGCAATGGAAGATGGCAAACAATTTCATTTTCGTCGCACAACAAACGTACAAGGATCTCCCAAGCATTTACACAGAAACGACTATTTCGGGGTATTGAGAGATCGTCGAGAGATTTGGCCAATTTTGGATCGCTCAATGGTCGCCCATCTCCGTGTGTGTAAAGGGGGTTACATAATTGAGAAGTTGAAAACAATGTAGATATATATCAACCTGCACATATGTGAAGTTTGGTTTAAATATGTGCGTATGCTGATTAGTGAAGGATAGTTTCAGTATATTTTTGTGAATTTAAAATCGGCACATTTCTATACTTCATTACTTGTCATAAACATGCCAAGATGGGGTTTTCTTGGAACACAACTCATACATATATAAGAAGACGTGTGTTTATGTGACATGTAGTAGTGTTTTAAGATCAAGGCTCAGAGTGCTATAATCGGATCACTCGCTGTTCCTCGTCCGTCCGTCTTCCCTTTTTCTGGGTCCATATTTCCAGTCACCTCTAAGTCTCGACCCCACCACCTAAAATAAAACTTTATTTTTTTTAAAAAGAAGTCTGATTACCTGTGAGTTTTCAATCAAACTATGCTAATGCTTAAACATTAAAATAGTGATTTTTAAAACATACATGTAGATGTGTATTCAATTATTTTTAATTATGTTAACTTTTACTACAATGTTAAAGTCTTTGGTGCGACCCGACCGGAAATCGAACCTGCGACTTCCCGCATCCGAAGCGGACGCTCTACCACTGCATCACCGAGGCGGTCATCATGGTTTGATAATGCAAGGAACGCGGATCGTATCTATAATAAAGATTTCAGAGATCTGAATATTCCGACATATACAAACAAAAAGAAAAGGCTATTAACACTAATGGTGTCGATTGGATTAACACGTATCCCGCAGCTGGTATGTTTATTACGAAGTCTTGCATAATTATGGGTTACGTTTTCCTACGAAAAAGTACATAAATGGGGGCTAACTAACTAACTAACTAACAGTGAAAACAAATATAAGACTGTAGTCCTTCTCAATAATTGTTGATTGATTAAAGGGAAAACAGTCAAGTACCTTATCGGGCCCCGCCAAAGCGATTTTTAATTTACATCTCTTACATACGAAAGCCGTTTGACTATGTCCATGCTCATTAACATCATTGTGATTTCTGTCAAAGGCTGCCAATATACGTCTTTTACATACGACCATGGTCACATACTGCAAGGAGTCGGCAAGAATTGATATTGGTATTTCCTGTTTGCAAAGTATCCATTTATCCATGCTCATTGAGCGGTATTGAGTCTATATCAATCACATTCACATCTCTTATAGACGACCGTGGTCACATACTGCACGGAGTCGCCAGCAATTGACCTAGGAATTTACTTATTGCAGTACCCAAACGTAGTTTGCATATGTATATATGTTGGGGCTTCGGTAAACTTTCAGTTTCCCGAGGATATTTCGGTCAAGAGCGAAAGTATTTAAAATGACCCCATTTGTACTCAAAATTATCAAAGTGCAGACCTTAAAGAATGGGCAGAACATATCCAATAACGTAGAGCATTCCAACTTCGTGATCTACCTTAGTTCTTGACGTCATTATTGTCGACCTATTCTCCCATGACTTTGTATAAGCAGTCATTTGACAATGTGTATCTATTTTCAAATGTCTAAAGATTTATTTAGTACTCGACAATGTACTTTATTTTAATGTTTTTGATCAGGACCCGTAGATATAATCTTCTGTACAATCTATACATGTACGTGTTGGTTGAATGGTGTTTAAGGCTACTTCAGTATTTCAGTTAAATCAATGTGTCTCTCGGGAACCCTCATCGACACTGCTTTTAGTCATGACATGCACGCATCAGTCGTAATCTTACACCTGAAATTCTTTGCGCTGCGGACGGAAGAAACTACAACGATTTTGTAACGTTTTCAGTATGACCAAAACCGGGAATCGACACAGGTCTTTCATTCCCGTCACGATTTCCGTTGCATATAATATTGTAGTTTTGACAAATAGGGGTTAATTCATTTATTCAACGGTGTTAATACTTTTCTATATATATATGAGCCGTTCCGCGAGAAAACCAATATTGTTGACTCTGCGTAAAGCATCTACCCGGATCAGCCTAAGCATGCTGCGCTGGCTAACCCGGCGCGACACCTTTCGCTTCCGGTGGATTTTCTGTTTCAGGAGTCATTACTCTATTCCTCTATCCCCCTGAGACGGAATGTGTCGGCCCAGATTAGCCTGCGTGGACTGTTGGTTTTCTTGTGGAACGGCTCACATATATATATATATATATATATATATTCTTTTCTGACGCTTCTGCAGGAGACGACTTTCTGAAAACATTTTACTTACACTTGAAGAGATTTTTCATATTTTTGCCTAGATGTTTTCAAAGTTTTCTCCGCAAATATATGTTATTTGTAGGAAACTGTTACTCTAGACACACATATGGGAAGTTTGTGTGATGAAACATTTAATGTATTCAATTAATTGATTCTTTTTAAGCATTTCCCCTCCTGTCATAATGATTCCATATGCCGTTTGCTGCTGGTGCGTCTGTAGGTGTGTTAGACAGGATTACACTGAGAATACAAACTCGCCACGAGGCCCATTTACGCCTGAAGCGGCTAAACATATTTTCCTCGAACTTCTACGGCACGGACTTAAACCTGATACTGAGACCATTTCGTTTATGACATTCCTTGGGATTCTTATGTTAAGCGTAGATATTCCAAATGACCCCTTTAAAACGTCAATTACTGTAGTCTGAGTCAAAAGAGAAGTATCTACACTTCAAAGAAGAGGTAGTTACACATATCTGGAATTACGGAAGAAATATGCGGTTTAACAACGATACCATCAAAACGGGAAAGCATAGACTGGAATCAGTCCCTACTGTTGAAGTATTATTACAATAACAACATTGGATTACTTTAACCATTTCGCTGATTAACTCTTTCAGCGCCGAATAGTTTAAAGTAGTCTCTTCCATGTTCAAACTCGGACGACTCTTTTTTCATGTTATAGGATTTTTGGAATTTTTTTTAACTCACAGCCAAACAATGCAGATTTCAGGTGAGACAGCTCGTTACGAGCTGACTCACCTGAATCTGTATTGTTTGCAAAAAGCTCAATATTGCCTTTGGCGCTGAAAGAGTTAAGGTGAGATAGATCATTACGAGCTGTCTCTCCCGAAATCAGCCTTTTTAGACATAGACATTACATTTGAACACATTTCCTATTGGACGACAATGGAGTATTCCAATTTCCAACATAGAATATTCGACTTTGTGAAATTCGGCAGTGAAATAGTTAAAGAAGTACCTTAATATCAACATTGAATTACTTTTTTTCAATTTCATTCTATTTCGGGTGCAAGAAATGTCTTGATTTTTGTAGATTGCATCAAATAGATATTTTGGAGATTTTATTCATTTCAAATTGAAAAATTGTCTTGAATTTTGGAGATTTCATTACATCGCAGGTTCAAAGAGATATATCGATGTTTTCTACAGTTCATTCATTTCAGGTTCAACGATGTCTTGATCATTTTAGAATCTATATTACGGATGCATCCCTAACATATTTAAAGGAATGGAGTGATTCCAGTCTAGGTTAAGCCGTACATATCAATAATCCCACTGAGGCTCGAATGGCCTCCCTGTATTTTGACATTCTGTTAACGTTTTGTTTTTGTATATCCCCGCTCAATGGTTTCTTTAGAACGATGTCTGGCGCCAGACAGAAACCTTTGGAACGTCAACAATGCATTATGGGTAGTACGTGGCCCTCCCGCGAACGGCTATGATGTCTCTGGTAAAACAGATTTTAACCGTTACCTTCATCCAACAAAACTGCAGCAGACGAATTTTGAACCATCCCGGTAAAACTATGACAATCTCTATAAATAAATGTTAAATTTCTTACTTGAGTTGTTGTGACAAATAGAGAGAGTTCTCATTACGAGCAGAAGGACCGTCTTATGCCATAACCTTTACATATTCTTTACTCGTATTAGTGTGGCAAAAGAGTATTCATTTTTATTATGAGCAGTATTTCCTAATGTCATAATATTGTCATGTCGTCTGCGGAAGAATACGTAAACACGCGTGTGCATATCGGTAAAAGGTTAAAATATGAAATTGATTTATATAGGACTCCGCCACACAGTGGTGAAGCGTTAAAGCTGATTGAACATGTTGACTTAATGTATTGTCCCACCTATTGAGTGATTGAATGATTGGGGATTATCGTCGTTTTCGACATATTTTCAGTCATATCACGTCGGCCAATTCACATTTGCATGCGGTTCTGCACTTTCCCTCACCAGTACTTCACACAGTAGTCTTTCCAAGCCAATGGCTGCTTTTCCACACATACCGTTCACCAATTTGTGGAATACTAATGTCGCTTGTCGTATTGACTTTTGTGAAGCATCGGAAAAAATGATGTCCGAGCTAAGGGTTCGAACTCTCAACCCGTCAATTGACAGCCCGAGTCGCTACCGACTGAGCTACCGGGACAGGGCTTGTACCAGCTAAATTATTACAACCATTTTCAATAATTCACAACTTCGATAATGACTTCCCTCCTTGGTATACCTGGTGACCGGGATAGCATCGCGATTGATGCACAGCTGTCAAAATAAATAATACCGGTATCTTTCACTTGAAACGCCGTAATATATCTGAACTACTGTTGAAAACGGCATAAAAAAAACATGCAAATAAAAGAAACAAAGAACCCACCCTAAGGGTGTGAATGTCAAATAAGGATATTAGGAGATCCCTGTATACATGTATTTGCCAATAACTCCAGACAGTATTACGATTCCCCAACCTTTGGTTGGGAATCGTATTGTTTTTCTACTGTTTTTTATTGTTTCTTTCTTTATTCTTTTTCTTCTATCCAAATCCTTGTCCGAGCAATATCTCGTGAACGAATGGTCAGATATTATTGAAACTTGCAACAGAGGTAGATGGCAATGTGAAGTTGTGCAAAATACAAGAATTATAACTCTGAGTCAAAGTTATCTCCCCTCTTTCAATATTTAAATCAATTATTGTCCGAGCGATATCTTGTGAACGAATGGTCAGATAATATTGAAACTTGGAACATAGATAGATGGCAATGTGTGCACCTCGCATAAATTAGAACTCTGGGTCACTTTATTACAAAGTTATTTCCCCTTGTTCAATATTTTAATAGTGTAAACTTTGTACATAGCATAACTCATAAACTACTAGATGGAATTGATTGAAACTTGCAACATACATAGATAGCAATGTGAAGTTGTGCAACTTGCAAGAATTATAACTCTGGGCCACTTTGTTTGCAAGGTTATCTCCCCTTGTTCAATAAAATGGCAAGGGAATCGTTCGTACATGTAACTGTTGCTACAGTTACAATCTCTAGTTTGTTCTAATTAGAATTGATATCTTACAAAGTAACATTATTTCTGATTATCGATACGTATGGTAAAGTGAATATGCAATAAGAATGGAAGTCACATTTTGTTCAATGCTTGATTAATTGGGATTTTAACGCCGTTTTCAACAAATTCAGTCATATCCTGGCGGCCAGTTCACATACTCAAGTGTTTCCTGGCTTTCTCACACCAGTACTCTATACAACATTCTTTACAAGCACTTGGCTGCTCCGCCACATAGACTATTAGCCCATTGGTGGAAGACGAATGACGCTTGTCACAGTGACTTTTGTCAAACGTCGGAAAGAATGTTGGCCGAGCTGGGGTTCGAAATTACAACCCGTGGAATGTTTAAGCCGAAAGAGCCGTTTAAATGGGTCTGTGCGATTGGAGTCAATGCAACTGTTGAGCTCGAGCAGGTGGGGTGGCCTTCATTTGATAACTTATATATTTTCATCTCGTTGTAAATATAAGGTTTTGGACCATAATTCTCTTTCCTATTTGCCTTGATATGACCTAAGCTGTTGAAAATAGCGAAGACCTAAACCGACAATAAAACAAATAAAAAACATTCACGTCTATGCCGTCAAATGTAGGTCGTCGTCATTGTTCGCAACGCATGAATTCATCAATATCTCGCACAGACGTTGTCTGGCAGGATCTTGTCTCAAATTTAAGAGCGGCTGCAGATTTCATATACTAGAATGTAGCATGATAAGGGTTTTTAAATATGTCAATTGGTATTGCTTTTCTAATCCTACTCCGTAATCCGCCGTGGCCGAGTGGTTAGCGTCGGGAATTTGTAACAGGGCGTCCCTGTTCCAATCCCCAATAGCGGCGGACATGATGGAGTGCCATTGGGCAAGGCACATTTCCTTGCCCAGTACTGACATGTTTACCTATTGATCTTAATAAGTGAGCTGTCGGTGAAATATAATTGAAATACTATTGAAAACTTATTTAAAACTTTGTAAGAATCATTTGGTTGGAAGGAAATCGACACACAGCATGATATCATGAATGCTTTATTTTCTTTCATGTTATTCGATTACTTCAGTCGGTTTCCATTGACTTATGCCGTGTATGAAGTTGACCATAAACTATGGCGATTTATTACCATCCAGGAATCCCCGACATCCCATTTCAAAGACACATCAGTGAATGTTTTCTTATCTTTTATTGCAAGAGTTGTCTATGATTTAATGTTGTGTTCCACGTGGGACATGGGGGCAATAAAATGATAGAAAACCATTAGAGCAACGGGAGAAAAGAGGGTATGCAGATCGGGTTTATAGATGATGCCAACTGTGACAGTCTAGAGGAGACTGTGTACCATACCTTTATCAGAGTCAACTCCAATGTCATATTGACCTAAATATAACCAAATAGAGATATAAAGGTGTGGCGCAGTATTAAAGCACATTGAGTTGATTTTAATATGCAGTAATTGAAATCTGAAGCCGGAGATATTGTGTGGACCATTTTTTCCTTGACAATATGATGTTTCTACAAATGCTATGCTTGTATTTGGTAATAAATGTATAGCACATGGGATCAATTGTGGATATAATTTGTTGCATGTAAATTCCTGGCAGGTGTTAATGGTGGTATAAAACTACAGTTTATATATGTGTACACTTACCATTTGAATGCTGTTATAAACATCTTCTTTTTCTTTTATCTCAGAACACTTTCCAAAGGGACAATGCGATATCACAACGCGATACGTTCTTTATTGGTATCGTTTATGTTCTATTCGCTATAAGAAAAAGCACCATCTAGTTTTTGGAATGCAACATGACATTATCTTTTCCCTAGCTAAGCATAAGGTTTTCTTAAAACTAAACAGATTCGGTGCTAAGTGTTTATATTTGCTAATATGGCAGCTCCGGTATTGCGTTTTAATCTCACAAAATGTAAGAATTGGCAGATACCGGTGTTAATAGTGATTCCAAAAACCATCCTCCCGTATTTTTAAGATTTTCTAATTAGTTTTAATTACTCTTCACAAAATACTCATACTTTTGAATAACATTTTTTTAAACAATAAAATCGAAATAAAAAGGGCTAGTTGTATCACTTACAAAACCGAAAAAGACTTTTGAGAATTGGCGCCTCGCCAGTCTTGGGAACATAATGTTCCATAAAATGATTGAAATCCTACGAATTTGTAAACTTAGTTCCACCTTTTAAGTTTAACTACATTTTTTAGCGTTTTCATTAATACTTTTCGCTTACATTTTACATGTGACAACGTGATATCTCACCGATGGAATTGGAGTTAGCCGAGAATTTAACGCTTTATGACGCCTTGCAGCAGACGACTTTTGAAATGTTGAAGTAATGCTCAAAACGAACCATTTTGCTTTTGCATACAGTATTTCCAACTTTGTTTTTAGTAAGTATACCTCCATTAGAGACTTTCTGTGTGTTGCTAAGATGTTTTAAAGTTTTCTTGAAAATTAGATGTATGTTGGAAAGGATTAACTTGATCAGCAATTGAACTATGGCCATGGTAAAACGATCAGTGAAGATCGAGATCATATTGTACCTCCAAACAGTCTGCTCAAAATCGAATTCGCCATCTAATCGTAGAGGCAACTTTATGGTCTTTGGAAAATGGTATTTAGTTTTGAAAATTGTAAATACTTGTTTGTAACTTACTATAGGCAAATGTGCTTGAATGTAATAACATGTATTGAATTGATGAAAGACAGTATTGCAGTGGTAGAGCGTCGGCCTCTCGTACCGAAGGTCCCGGGTCGGATCAAACGATGATCGCATAATTTCTGCCTTTGGGATTTGTCCATATGAACGGCGCGAGTACTGGTTAACTCTTTCAGTGCCAAATTGTTTAAAGTAGACTCTTCCAATTTCAAACTCGGACGACTCTATTTTCATGTTATAGGATTTTTTGAATAGTTTTATAACTCACAGCCAAACAATGCAGATTTCAGATGAGACAGCTCGTTACGAGCTGACTCACATGAATCTGTATTGTTTGCAAAAATCTCAATATTGCCTTTGGCGCTGAAAGAGTTAAAACTCCCGCTAGCATACATTTATTGTGATTAGTATAAGATGAAAGCTTGTTCCGCAATGGATTAATATATATATATATGAGTTTAAACAATTAAATAACGGATATTATCTAAAACGCAAATTAACAATCAAGTCATTTCATTATTATTTAAAAACCAGCATAGGTCAGGGTCCTTACGGCTTGGCATATTGTTATATTTTAAAAAACTTCCTCTTTATAATGAGGACACATTGATTAATCGAACAAAATAAACAAAATAGTCTCATATTCAATGTCAAGCGATAGATATAAATTATTAATATGAATATAAAACAATGCATAACTCCCCTAAAATGGCCCGTCTTATTAACACATACTTTATACAGAAAACATTTAAATAACCCGAGTTGAATGACCCGATGAAATAATATCTTAAATGTTAGTACGTAGAAGGGGCTCTGTATATATTCTATGATGACCGTTATAGGTCAAAGCGCTTGCTTTATGTAATATTAGTATTCGCATGTTATTATAAAAACTGAAAATCACCAGCTTTTACTTTCTCACTTGAAGTATGAAATTCAGTGGTAGCAAAGTATATGAAATACCTCATGCAACACAATTTATGTTTTTATATCTGATTGGGTGTTTTGTATCATCTTGTCTTCTCGAAATACTACGCTTTTAATCACTGCATTGAGCATTTAACTGCTTAACTGTCTTACTTCTTTTTAAAAAAAAATGCAATGCGATGTCTTTTTTGCTCAAATATCAATTAGCATAGCAAAGCGAACACTTCCGGGAAGAGGATATTTTTAATCGTCAAGACTACGCAAGCTGATATCCCTTAGGAAAAGGTTTCAGAGACAATTTGAGTTATTTACTAATTCTTTTTTTGCAATTTAGATGTTTCGGAATTCATTTTCTTTGAAGTGGTGCACCGCCCAACAATGCAGTTTAAATCCTTAGAAGCGCTATAAAATGTCCGGGAATATGCAGCAGTAAAAGCTATCCTATTTCATCGCATGCAGCTTCGGAATCGAAGGCACGGTAATTCAATTTGCCGCATGAAATTTCCAAAAGTAAGATAGGCACGTGCATCATAAATGGGGAACACCTGTACGGGTCACGTGACTTTGTGTATTTTGCTTCTTCGCTATTATCGAGAATTATTAGACACGCGTCAAACGAGAACGGCCCATAAGGAATCATCTCAATGGTGTATCACTGCAACGTGTGTGGGGAACATTACATGAAAGTAGTGCAAGCCTTGTCGAAATCCGGCTATAAACGTATATTCGTATTTACATGTATGCGGACATCGAATGCTGAGATGACGATGTGAAGATGGAAGTCTCCCACGACTCCTCGCAGTTCGATAAGGCGACAGGATCCCTTTTCTACTTGTCTAGCATTATTATAAATTTCGCATCACTAATACAAAACATATGAAGAGGTGATTATAATGGCCCTCGTAACCTACCGTATGCGAACGATTAAACCCTCAATCATTTCACAAATACACGCGCTTAATGACGCCTCTGTAGGCAGACGCCGTTTTTAACTGTGGCAAACGGATAAATAGCCCATCATTCCACCATTTGCAATAATGATTAGAGCTCTACATCATTTTTAACTTTCATTTATAGATGTTAACCATATTCTATCCAAATGTTATCGAAGTCGTCTGTTTCTGATGTGTTGTATATGGAAAAGGGTTAAGCCGTGTCTAGGGAGTTGGGCGTCTTATTGCGTGTGCGCACAGTGAAGATCCAGACAAACGTGCGCATACGCACAGTCTCATCAGAGTCTTCATCGTCTATCGGAATTGTGTAAGCACCTGAAAGCATAGTTTTACCAATGAACGTGTTAAAGTGACGGCTCTAGTTTTTAACCTACACTAGTATAAGTCACATTAAACCAGGTTGTCCCTGAATACATAGTTTTACCAATGAACGTGTTAAAGTGACGTCTCTAGTGTTTAACCTACGCTAGTGTAAGTGACGTCTAATCAGATCGTCAATAAGACCCTGAATACATAGTTTTACCAATGAACGTGTTAAAATGACGTATCTAGTGTTCAGCCTACGCTAGTATAAGTGACGTCTAACCAGATTGTCAATAAGACCCTGAATCGCCTGACGAGGCTAAACTAGTTATATTGACATTAACCAAATACTTAGACATCTTAGGCTTATTGTCTCAAACCTTTTCTTTCATTATATAGATAACATTGTATCGATCCAGATCAGCCTAAGCATGTCACGCAGGAATACCCGGGCAGACACTTTTCGCCTCCTGTGGAATTTCTGTTTCAGTAATCATTACTCAATACCTCTATCCCCCTGAGACGGAATTTGTCGGCCCGGATTAGTCTGCCCGGACTGCACAGGCTGATCTGGATTGATACATTACGCAGAGTCCATAATATTGGTTTACTCGCGGGACGGCCCAATTATGTATGTTTATGCATCTGCTTTAAGTAACGATCATTTGATCTCTTTAATCTTTTCCAATACGTAACACATTTACAACGAATGCCTTTAAAAGTATGTAGCTAATATTATGGAAAAACTCTATTTATATATAAAATTAAATACTAATAATAATTGGAAGTAGTGTTTCTTTTGGAGAAATTGGCCATTGTCAGTAAGTTCTCGGTTTGTCGTATTTTCTATTAAATTCGGGTACAGAAACATGTACTTCACCATGGGTCTGCAGAGACGAAAGGGTTACAAAACATGTTTGAACCCCTTTTTCACTCATTTCCAACATAAGAAATTTCTATTTTATTTCATATGTCTTCTTTTATTCATTGAGAGTTTATATTTATGTTTATCTCGATATCTTCAAACATATCTGCTGCATATTTGTATTTATGGTGAAGGGTTAATATCAAATTAAATAACGTCCACAGCAGACGACTCTTGAAAACATTGTGGGAAAAGGCGAAATTTCTCATCTCAAAACGAGCAAATAGGTTCTCCTTTAGCCACAATGTCTTCAACTATTTGTTGATGACTGTTTGTTAATGCGTCTGCGTACAGTGATGACTGTTCATCCGCTCTGTTTCATAAAGTCATAGGTGCATCTTTTGACAAAAACATTATGCTTTTTAATTAATAGAAACTGCACATATTCCTTATAGGTTATTCATATAATTTTATAAGACTTCTAATATTATTTTACGAACAATTGGTGTAAGGTATGAGGGGCTACGACATCTCCATACTTATGGACGTGGCAAATAAAGAGTACAAAAAAAAAAAATAAAAAAAAAAATATATATACATATATTATTGACGAACACATACATTTTGTTACATGTAGGTAAATATTCTCATATACATCTTACTCAAGCTATTGTAATATACGAAATATAACGAATACAAATTCAATATCCAAATTTTGAGTTTTGATTAAAAAAAAAAAATATATATAATTTATTATTGGAATTGGAAGCCCGTTTGTTTTTACGCCAATGTCATATGTTAATAATTTGACATAAACACTATAATTTATCATTGGAATAAGTATTTTATATGACTCGATCGGGGATCAGTCCAGCAAAATGTCATACCCGAGCCGGACACTCTACCAATACAACACCGAGGAGGTCAAAGTTCAATTGTAATTTAAATTATATTTAATTGTTACAAAGTAAAATTAAATGCACAGCGTGTCGTAGCCAGGGATATTGGTACTGACGGCCGACCTAACAAACCCAAAAAGACAATAACACTATTTGCTCTGTCACATTAAATTACCTAAGAATTCCTTCATCGGTTAAATGAAGAACAAGAGAGAGAAGTAAATGTTGAAGATAATAATACCGTCCGTTTTGAAATACATAGTCAAAGCTGTCATAGCAATGCGTGAACGATGCAATAACGATCAAGATAGGGTTTCGTCATGTTACGGGCTTAACCCTTCAGCGTCAATGGCAATATTGTGTGTTTGCAAACAATACAGATTCAGATGATTGAGCTCACCTGATATCAACATTGTTTGCTTTTAAATAATCAAACTATTCCAAAACGCTTGTCATATGAAGAAGAAAAAAAGGAGTCGCCAACATTTGAACATGCGAAATAGTCCTGTTTTAGGAAATTCGGCGCTGAAAGAGTTAACACTAGGGTACACGCCATCCTAAAATGTCTAAATCTTCCGCACTGCAGACTTCAGTGAATGGCTCTGTTTCAGACGAACTACGAGAGGAAGTGTGATTCGTGGAATATATAACAAACACTGTTCATCAAGGTAACTTTAGTCAAAACGAACAATTTCACCTTGTCCTATAATGTGTTCAGGTCTGTAACAAAATTAAACTTCTTGAAATAGACGGTTTATAAACAGTTTATGTACTCATTTACACTTGACGCATCCTCCTGTAGTTTTCCTTTTCATCAGCCATGAGACAATTGACAAGTATGGAGGCATCGCGTGAAAACATATGGAGATACGCATTTTACCCATACCTCGCCGTGCTATAATCGGAAAAGGCAGCTGGTCCTTGTTCCTAAAAAAATACCCCGCAAGTGTACGTCTTTACTGTCCGTTTCCTAGTTATTATATGGCAAATTGTTTACGTATAAGTCGTGCTCATGCAATTGTTGGTTTAAATAAATGTTGAAGTAACATCGCCTTCAACATTTGTTTATCAGTAATATCAGTTATATCAATGCGTTTCCTGTGTACACTACCAGTACTACTGGTCCATTTATCCTGAAACCAGCAAGTCAGTCGCAATGGTAACCCCATAATCACAGTTACCAGTATCGTAGTATAAGAGGCATTTTTTTTTCATTTTTTAGCTATAATATTAACAAAGTATATTTCCTTTTGTACAGCTCTTAACATCACTGATGGGTCATTTGGGTTTCAAAACGAAGTCGGGCAGGATGAATTTGGAGGTGTGTCTCTATCAAAAGTCTATATGAAAAATGGGATGCGGTTCTATCACCCAATGAAATATTTTGACACAAATTGAAAGATTTGACGACAACAAAAATGACCAACTGTATCCAAAGAAAACGATCATGCAGCCGACTTCAGTTAGAATCGTATTCATGCAATTAACTTTCCGGTTTTATTACAAGCAAAATCCAGTATGTATTATTTACCTTTGATTGTATCGATTTTGAATGCTCAGAAACTGTCAGAAACTCAACATATCATCGAGTATGTGAAGCCTTTCATTGTTTATGATCAATCTCCATTCTAAGGTAGGTTGCCAACTAATTATTGATCATAAACAGTAATGAAAATGAGTACTCTTGCCAATCTTTAGTCTTAGTATGTATACAGTGACTTGCATTAAGGAATAATTATAAGATTTGTGAATTCCACATACACTTTCCAAGATGTTTGTCAGAATATTTGAATTTTATTATTTGTCAATAAAACCACAAAACAGACAATTTAAGGTTTGCATGCAATAGCATGTCATTTTACCTTTCCCCTGTTAAAGTCAACATTGGACACCTTTGCAGCAATCTAATTTTAAAACAATGAGAAATGGGTTAAATTGCTGAAGACATGAGTTATCTCTTTTACTCAAAATGATGTTAATATTAAACCAACACAATTGAATAGGCTTTCGTAAATTGTTTATTGTTACCGTATATTTTATGAAAATGAAACTTCCGTTGTTGTTTGCGACAGAGACATATGCACAAGTGTGTGTGAATATGTCTCTGTTTGCGACACTTTGAAACAATAGCCATACACAAGAAGATAGACATTGTCCATGTAATAGTAAAAAGTGACAAAATAAATGTTGATATTTTATTGTTACAATTAAATTTTCTATGTGATACTAAGATGTAATTTGTTTATCTCTTAGGCTACTATACTCGTACCTGTGCCCATAACCATAAGCGCAAAGAAAGTAAAGCCATTAATACTATGTTTTAAAAAGTTTGATATGACCTATCGGGGATCGAACTGAATTACCGAACTCTTCAGCGTATCTGTTAGTTCTTTAGGACTCAAGTAATGAAAATAATAATAACTGAGCTGCATCTGATTTTTTGTTTGTCAAGAATAGAATAGAATATCATATTTTGATAAGCCAATAAGAGCCTTATTCAACGCACGTTAAAATAACAACGTACATACATAAATACACAGTTGCAAACATTATATTTAGCATTATTACATCTCACCCACACATAAGTACATACAATCATACATAGATATATGCATATACGTACACACGTGTCCACTTGATTTAATCAAAGAGTAACTTTCTTTTTTATTCTATATTTATTTTACTTATACATGAAGCCTAAATTATAATTATACAAATTGAGAAATCGAGAAAATGAAATATAGAGTCGTCTCATTACCAAGGTTTAAGAAGTCAGTGCTAATACTAATATCTAAGTCACAGATGCCAGTCTCTACTCGTTTAAAATCTTAAAAAAAAGCATTTTACTATATATTGACAATAAATAGTAAAATGCTATTTTTAGATATTAAACGAGACTGGCAACTGTGATCTAAATGTGACGTATTTTTTATTTTATCAAAACATTCACAATCTTGCTTCGTCGCCCTGTCGTACCATGTATTAGAATGTAATGAGAATCAGTCGAGCGACATTTCTGTATTTTCGAGAAAAAGTTTAAAAATCTTTATCTCATTTTACTACTTATAAGCGATAGGGACTAGCAAGGTTTCTACGTATGCATACGTTTGGTGCAGTTAAATTTCACCACAGCTCAAAACGGTTAGCTGTATGTAACTCTATCCTACATAGATATGATGCAGATCTGCAGCAGAAGATGTTGTAAACATGTAGGAATTAATAGGGAATATCTCCTTAAACGAAAATAAAATCATTGAGTCGGGTTGAAAACGTTGTAGCATGAATGAAAACATGTTCATTGTTAGCCATTGTACGTCTGCTGCAGATGAGTCAAAGGGCATCTACGTATAGAATTTAAATCAGGAAAACCTTTCGCTCTTAAATCCGATTAAATTAAACGATAATAAATGCATGCTAAACTTCAAGTGTCTCTTCAAATTATTTAAAATAATTTGAAGTAAAATCATTTTTCATAAAATAGGGAAAATAGTGAAATAAAAAGGAACAGTTGGGAAGAAAATCGCGTTTTTTTTAAACAGTATTCATCTTTATGCTTACTTATCTAAAACATTTAAAACTTGTTTGTTTCATTATGCGATTTATATTCATTGAACCAATTGACAACACCGTGTGTCTCTCGTTATGTAAACTTGTTTTCCACAATTTACAAATATAGTTGACGGCTTTGAAGCTATGCGGCAAAAGATTATGGTCGAAATCTATCAATTAAAGTTAAGTAAGTGAACAGAATTTAATACAATTCGGCGATAAAAGTGAAATTGCTCATCATGAGCAATATCTCATTTTTTCCACAAATTATCGCAAAAAGTCGTCAACTCAAAATACGTCTACAAGTTGCAAGGGGCGAAATCGAAAAAGCGCTTAAAGTATTGTAAAATTAAGAATCTAATTAAAAACAAGTCCAATTAGTTGTTTTCAAGTGTAAATCGTATTTCCTCAGAGTGTTTTGGAAATGTATTTATCAGGTGGCAATTTTATGATACAGAACTTGAAACAATCCAATAATCATGTAATGACAACAGAGAGATACGCATACGCTTTCCATCTCATCTGCAGCTGACGACATTTTTAAACAGTACAGCAAAAGGAGAAATTGCTCATCGTGAGTTATTTCTCCTTTTGTAGCATTGTATTAGATATTTACAGTTTCATGTTAAAATAGTTTCTATATTATTTACCTTAATGTGTTCAAGGTTTGGTTTATATTAAACAATGTTTTAACATTTTTATCCTATTGTAAGATTGATCTTTTCTAAGTTTTTTTTTAATATTTTTATAGCAGATGACTTGCGAAAATATTACTGGAAAAAGAAACAATGTTTTCATGTTTGTCTCTGTATTATACTTCCATTTTTACAGATAACAGATATTCCCATTACAGTAGCAAACTCTTAAGATCCCTCGGTATTTAAATTCGTATTTCAAATTTACTAAAATATTCTATTTCGCTCCTCAAAATGTTTTCTAAAGCTAAATGATATCGAAAACAACTCAACTTAACTCCGCGGACACTCACTTTGCTCGAAAAAAACACTAAAACAAGACACTTGATTGGTCAATTTCAAGGATCGATTTTCATCTGACCAATCATAATCTTCAGCACATAATCGATCATAATCTACGAACAGGGGATAGATCCATCATTGTATTATAAATCTGTTCCTTGTAAACGGCTTAACCGTTATGCGGACCATTAACCCTTTCCCACATACGATCAAATATGCATCAGATGACTTATGAAACAGATAGGCAAAACATGGGACACTATTTGCAATAAACGTATACTTATTATATCAAGCTGAAAACATTACTTGTTATTGTAAAAATTACAAATTTCTCATCAAAGGCAATTTCTTCTCTTTTCGCAATGTGTTTAATTTATCTGCAGTAGAAGCAAAATCCGCTTGCTTGCTTGTGAGAAAAGGTTAAGTGAAGGAAACCATTCCGTAGTTAGTAATCGAAAACACATGCGAATGCTTCGCTTGAAGTGTGGATTCACTCAGAATAGAGGAGGTTTTTGCTCTCTTCGGCAGAACATCGTTTTATTGTGGTATTCACAGATTTCGGATGACAGACACGTGGATGACGTCTGCTATTGTTTCAAGTATTTACTGATGATTTACGTGTCACGTCATGCCAACGGGTTTATAAACGAATAGCCGCGGGCAGTGGAGGCTAAGAAACCCGTCACCTCTGGGTGTTTGGCTGGTCAAACACTTATACTGTCCTTTAAAATAGTCTATGCATAGTATGCATAAAATATATTAATTTTCTTGTGAAAGGATTTAACAGTTACCCGATCGGTACCGCGGACAGCGAAGATTAAGGCGAACCCGTCATACCTTGGTGTTTGTCTAGGTAGAACATGATTTTGTCCAGGATTTTTGCTACAGGATTAAACCATGTACCCGACTGCTGACCATGCACAGCGGAGGCTAAGATGAACCAGTCACATATGGCTTGATTGTAGAACCATATAGAATCACATACTTTCACATATTCATTACATAACATTTCACCTCATATGTGGCAGCAGACAGCGGATTCTTAAGGAAACCAATCACATACTGGATAGGAATAACTCAAATATTCAATACATTGCATGCGTATATATACAGATTCTGCTATTTGCCGAATATTCGGACAAGGCTATCGTCGACATACATTTCCCAATGATACCGCGATTACAGACCGCACTTCTACTAAAAACAACTTGTCCGACATCACAGACCATTCGCAATCTTCGGTAGACCCATACGATATATATCTAGAGAAGCTGAAAGTAGCCGTGTGAATGTACAAGGCAACTTGTCGACAGCTGAATCAAGAGATGACGCTCTACCACCTCTGCACCTCTATCGTCTAATAATCATAACATCAATTGAAATTAAAATCTAGAAACATAGTTGGGACCATTGTGAAAAAGAAAACAATTTAATTTTGACCAATTTCTAATTTCTTTTCAATAATGTTTTTTTTATTAGAATGACCTGTATGAGGAAACAATCTTACAAGATACATTGGAGATACTCTTCTTAGTTTAGGATGTCAAAGGTCAGAGTTTCTCCAGCCTATTATAATATTGACCAATCAATTCAATTATATTCATTTTGTATTCAGGCCTCCTGAATCGACATTGTTTGCAAAGGACTTTAACTCTCTCAGCGCCAATGGCAATATTGCGGGGTTTTATAGATTCGTAACGAGCAGACTCATCTAAATTAAGCATTATTTGACTTTTTTTTTTAAAAAATAGTAAAAAAAACAGTCAAAAACGTTTATTACACGAGAAATGGTGACGCCGAATTTCCAACATAGAAGAGTCTACTTTAAACAACTCGGCGCGGTAAGAGTTAATTGTCATCGAACGGGTTAAACGATCATGTTATGGAGAGGCAATCAGATTCCGAATCGCCAGAAGCAACATATTTTCTTTCCTTTCCAGGACCGTCATCGAAGTGTAGTGGTTAGGACCTCCGCCCTGGGATCGAGTGACAAAGGTTCGATCACAGACCCAGTTACCGACCGGGTCATACCAAATCATTGGAAGTGATGGCTGCCCTCCTTTGCGCTTAAGGTTGCGTGGATAGAATTACGACTGACGTATTGGTGTCAGGATAAATACAAACCGGTAGTACTGGTAACAAACCGGTAGTACTGGTAATTTATCTATGATATAACTGAAGTATTGTAGAAGGTAAAACACTCTTCAAACAAACAAACTAACACAATTTCCTTTCAAACAAAAGCTAAAGGTAAACTGTTATCCCTCTACGAAATAAAATCAATTTAATTATTAACACACCCGTCTTAGTTTATATTCATTCTCCAACGCTTCCTACCTGCAATTAAATACTTCGTATTTACTTTTATTTCTTCACAAGTTTCCTGCAAACAAAAAATCCTATGATGTTCTATTACATCATTATCGAAAAACAACCTCGTCATCAAAGACAGTGCTGTCTTATAGCGTCGAACTCTTTATAAGCAAAACGTTAAACTCTTTCATTGCTTGATCCTTAAAATGGAGTTGTGAATTTGTATATCGCCAATTACAGAACTACCAAGATAAACAGGTTGAGTTGAGCGGTCAACGGCATCAAGTCTGGTCAAGCGGCACGGATACACTGGGCTGCTCTGGCTCAATATACTGATAGCACAGACTTCACCAAATTGATTGAAGCAGTCAATTCGTTAATATAAAACAAATGGAATTCATTTTAGTTATTTAAGAGTCCTTGTCTTTGAATTTTGGATATTTGCTTGAGGTACAAATTTGAAATCATTGTGGGAAAAAAAAGGAGAAATCGACATTTGAGCTACTCTCTCCGGCTGTGCACATTTATTCTCAATAAGGACTTTTTTGTTTGCTGACGCGGCTATGTGGAAAGACAAAACATGAAAATACTATGTAAATAAAGGTCGACTTATTCACTCCCAGATGAAGATCATTACGAAACACCTGTACGACTAAAACAAGATCCTTCCAATAGCGAAAGAGAGGCGTGAATTGGTAACACATGTATCTCAACTCTTCATTTTGGCTGCTCCGAACATCACTGTATTCAATCAGATACGGTAGACGGAGGCTTCGCCATGTCCATCCATAGGGACACGCCATTAACAAAAATAGAAAATATATATATACTCTATTATAAGAGTATATATGAGCCGTCCCGCGAGAAAACCAACATTGTGGACTCTGCGTAAAGCTTCGACATGGATCAGCCTAAGCATGCCGCGCAGGCTATCCCGGATATACACCTTTCGCCTCCTGTTGATTTTCCGTCTCATGAATGGTTACTCTATACTTCTATCCCCCTGGGACGGAATGCGTCGGCCCGGACCAATCTGTGCGAACTGCGCAGGCTGATCTGGGTCGATATATTACGTAGAGGCCATAATGTTGGTTTTCTCGAAGGACGGCTCATATATAGACAAAGGGATGTAACTACCTCGTCAGCCGGATTTGACCCATGTTTGCTTTTTGGTCCGATACCAAATGGAAAACGAAGGTCAAATAAAGCGCTTTGCGCTAAAATGTGGCAACATATCTAACCTAATCACTGGTCACACTGATATATATAACCTAAATACTGGTCACACTGATATATCTAACCTAAATACTGGTCACACTGATATATATAACCTAAATACTGGTCACACTGATATATCTAACCTAAATACTGGTCACACTGACATATCTAACCTAAATACTGGTCACCCTGACATATCTAACCTAAATACTGGTCACACTGATATATCTAACCTAAATACTGGTCACACTGACATATCTAACCGAAACACTGGTCAAACTGATATATCTAACCTAAATACTGGTCACACTGATATATCTAACCTAAATACTGGTCACACTGATATATCTAACCTAAATACTGGTCACACTGATATATATAACCTAAATACTGGTCACACTGACATATCTAACCTAAATACTGGTCACACTGATATATCTAACCTAAATACTGGTCACACTGACATATCTAACCGAAACACTGGTCAAACTGATATATCTAACCTAAATACTGGTCACACTGATATATCTAACCTAAATACTGGTCACACTGATATATCTAACCTAAATACTGGTCACACTGATATATCTAACCTAAATACTGGTCACACTGATATATATAACCTAAATACTGGTCACACTGATATATCTAACCTAAATACTGGTCACACTGACATATCTAACCTAAATACTGGTCACACTGACATATCTAACCTAAATACTGGTCACACTGATATATCTAACCTAAATACTGGTCACACTGACATATCTAACCGAAACACTGGTCAAACTGATATATCTAACCTAAATACTGGTCACACTGATATATCTAACCTAAATACTGGTCACACTGATATATCTAACCTAAATACTGGTCACACTGATATATATAACCTAAATACTGGTCACACTGATATATCTAACCTAAATACTGGTCACACTGACATATCTAACCTAAATACTGGTCACACTGACATATCTAACCGAAATACTGGTCAAACTGATATATCTAACCTAAATACTGGTCACACTGATATATCTAACCTAAATACTGGTCACACTGATATATATAACCTAAATACTGGTCACACTGATATATATAACCTAAATACTGGTCACACTGATATATCTAACCTAAATACTGGTCACACTGACATATCTAACCTAAATACTGGTCACACTGACATATCTAACCGAAACACTGGTCAAATTGATATATCTAACCTAAATACTGGTCACACTGATATATATAACCTAAATACTGGTCACACTGATATATCTAACCTAAATACTGGTCACACTGACATATCTAACCTAAATACTGGTCACACTGATATATCTAACCTAAATACTGGTCACACTGACATATCTAACCTAAACACTGGTCACACTGACATATCTAACCTAAATACTGGTCACACTGATATATTTAACCTAAACACTTGTCACACTGACATATCTAACCTAAATACTGGTCACACTGACATATCTAACCTAAATACTGGTCACACTGATATATCTAACCTAAATACTGGTCACACTGATATATCTAACCTAAATACTGGTCACACTGACATATCTAACCTAAACACTGGTCACACTGATATATCTAACCTAAATACTGGTCACACTGATATATCTAACCTAAATACTGGTCACACTGACATATCTAACCTAAATACTGGTCACACTGACATATCTAACCTAAACACTGGTCACACTGATATATCTAACCTAAATACTGGTCACACTGATATATCTAACCTAAACACTGGTCACACTGACATATCTAACCTAAATACTGGTCACACTGATATATCTAACCTAAATACTGGTCACACTGACATATCTAACCTAAACACTGGTCACACTGATATATCTAACCTAAACACTGGTCACACTGACATATCTAACCTAAACACTGGTCACACTGATATATCTAACCTAAATACTGGTCACACTGATATATCTAACCTAAATACTGGTCACACTGATATATCTAACCTAAATACTGGTCACACTGATATATCTAACCTAAATACTGGTCACACTGACATATCTAACCTAAATACTGGTCACACTGACATATCTAACCTAACTACTGGTCACACTGATATATCTAACCTAAATACTGTTCACACGGACATATCTAACCTAAACACTGGTCACACTGATATATCTAACCTAAACACTGGTCACACTGATGGTAACCGCAAACGATCGGTTTACGAAAACCAATAATTAAAATCAAGACAATAACGGTGAAATCTGACAGTTTGTTTTAATAGCGTACCAGGCCCCTTTGTGTCTATCTTGACCGTAAAACATATCGTTTTGGCTTGGTAGGGTTATGTAGGTGACGGATTTTGTACCGGTTTGTGTAATTGTTTGTCATTGTCCTACTTACCGTTCCCCCGGCCAGGTTATTCCAAAACTTTGAAACTGTCCCTCCTCCTTTGTGCGCGCTCAGGGTTGTGGGGTTAGCATTACGACGGACTTGCTGGTGTTTGTATAAATGGACCAGTAGTAATGGTTACACCCATGAAACGCCGTGATGTAACTGAACAAGTGTTTAAAGCGGCGGGTTACACCATACAGACAAACTACCCGGTACCATACCAGTCACCTACCAAAACTAAAACAACAAGCTTGTGTAAGGATCATGTTTGAAAAATAACCTTTTGTCACAATGTTTTCCCAATGTTCATGCATTTGCCTAAATGTTTTCAAATGGTCAAATTGATAGCGAGTTCTTCTTTCATAGTAATGCTTTCAAAAGTCGTCCGCTGTATTTTATCTATGTTATTAACGGAATCAACTTTGCCTTCTTTAAGAAAAAATATATATGATACCAGTATTCGCCAGACCAAGGAAGAATATAGTTGCACGTTACACACCATAAAATTATACAGCAAAGATGAAAGAAGGCAAAGTTAATTCCGTTAATAACATAGCTCTAATACAAATTCATACGGATTTATGAATTATACAGCAAAGATGAAAGAAGACGTTTTTGTCACATGGAGATAAATTATTCTATGCGCATGTGCACCGGAAGGCGATAGTACGATGATGATAGCGCGACATTACGATGATGATAACGCGACAGTACAATGGTGATAGTACGATAGTTCGATGATGATAACGCGACAGTACGATGGTGATAACGCGACAGTACGATGGTGATAACGCGACAGTACGATGGTGATAACGCGACAGTACGATGGTGATAACGCGACAGTGCGATGGTGATAACGCGACAGTACGATGATGATACCGCGACAGTACGATGATGATAACGCGACAGTACAACGATGATAAGGCGATAGTACGATACTACGATATTACGATGGTGAAAACGCGATAGTACGATGGTGAAAACACGATAGTATATCGCATTATCATAATCGTACTGTCGTTTTATCGCGTTTTCGTTATCGTACGGTCGCATTATCATCACCGTACTGTCGTACATCAGTTTCACCATCGTTATATCGTAGTATCGTACTGTCGCGTTTTCATCATCGTACTGTCGAGTTACGCGTTTCAGATCAACACATTCACAGGCGATGTGCCTAATGGTATTCCGTATCAGTCTGTTTTTTACCACGAGAAAGGGTTCACGAACAGCCTTCCACTGGACTCCTCTTTCATACAGAAGTGAGTTGCATCTAGATATCCAGATAATATATATATTTATATTTGTTGTTATATAACTTTATCATTTACGTACAGTAAGTGTTTATGATCATTCTTTAAACTAAAAGTTCCGTAACGTGTCTTCTACATGTCTACACACAACAATGACGATACCTTTTCCTAAAATGAATATTTCCACACTAGACGATTAGAATCACAATTTTCTTGAATGTAGTCTTCTGCATGTTTACTATGAGTGATATTTGAATGTCTGTAGCCTGAACTAACTTATAACAACGACTTTCAAATCCAATATAAATATGCATGTTCATAACACGGCGATCGACATACATTTTGACCTGTCGTGTGTACTGAAGCGACGGCCATTCCGCAATACTTACTCTTCTACTAAGAATATGTTCGAGTTAATATTGCAGCGTAAAGCTATTTTGTCAGCATTAACACATTGAGTAATAAAACTCGAGAAATATTAAATTAAAGTCGGAACTCTTTAGCTTCCGTATGTGATAGGTACACAATGTAATTCGGCTTGCATTCATGCGCGCGCGGGACGTCATTCTATTTTGGGTGAAGTCATTTATGAAAAGACTGTTGTAATTTTGTATTTAATTTCTTTAAACTAGATAAGATGTATCTGACAAATTGTTTAAGCGTGCAAGATAAATAGAATATTAGTACGTACTTGACGTGCGATAAGAACTTCATCTGACTTGGCTTGGAGAACTGACAATTGTCCAAATCTTCTAAGATAAAGATCAATGATATCGGACGTAATATCGTAATATTCTCTTTTTATATGTCTCTGTATGCTGTTAACCCTTTCCCTCATACGATAATTCTGCAGCAGACGACTTTGAACATATTTTGTCAAAAAATAGAAAATCTCTATAATTGAATGGTTAACCTATGACAAAGAGTGGAAAACATTGTGGCAAAAGGAGAAATTGCACGTTTTGTGCAATTTCTTTATTTGTCACTGTGTTTTTAAAAAGCCGTCTGCTGCAGAGGCGTCATAAAGCGTCTATATGAGGGAAAGGGTTAAGTTGTATTAAGTGTTGTAGCAACTATGTGTTTGTTCGATCATCCACTGGTTCGTGTAGCGCGTGACAAAGTAAACATGATAATTATGCAACCAATATTTGGTACTAAATGTTCAAGGAATAAGTACACTATTGACAGGTATATGTTATAACATATGTTCTAATGCTGTATGTATGTATGTATGTATTAAACTACGTGCACTTTTTCATTTGACAATTATCTTGTATGCTTATTATCGACCACAATTTATATTCGGTTCTGTTCCGTTTGGTTTGAAGGTGTGGCGATAAACAGTGACGAATTGGTCGGATTTAATGAGCGTCCGTTAATTGCTATCAGCCCATTGGGGTTGTACCGTTCGTTGTTTCATTACCTTAGATTTGGAAGAAATGCTGGAACAAGTAGTACAGTAATTTATAATAATTATTATAAATAATTCAAGAATATAACTATTCTTTCCATGTGTGTGAGGTCTTAAGCTATAAAGCAGTTTATTAGTATATCAATATGTGGCTTATATTTATTGAGCCACTCAAATACGAAACTAAATTTCTAAATGAGTGGCGAATAGAATATGAAAACTCCAATAAATAGCACGGGGAAACACCCCAATGACGTAAACTCTAATTAAATCACCCATAAGCACCTGCGTTTCCTGGCACCAATTTTAACTCCGCATCTGAGAGTCACATAAAGGGACGTTATTACCCGAGAGGCCGCACCAAAAATGATTTCATCGCGCAATTTATGATTCAGTAATTTAGTTTCAAGTTAGTTTGAATGTGCTTAGTGCCTATTAATGACCGCTACCATTATTCGTATGTAATGATTTAAACATTGGTCCGTCCATAACCTCTCGGAATATACATTAAATGAAGGGGAATTTAACAGGCTAATGATTTGTGTAATTGCTTTAGAATGGCCTGGAATTCCGGTGAACGACAATAACGTATCCTGAACTCATAAGGTTTTAATAACGTCCATTAAGAATTAATTATGTGTGAGTAACTGCCTCCGTGGTATAGGTTCAGATCATGTTTCTACCTGCTCAGTCTTATCAGAATCTACACAAATCTTATACTTGTGTAAGTAATACTAATATGTTAATAGGCAAAGCCTAGGTCGTGTGAAAGCAAGAACACATTAATTAAGCACTGTCTGTCCCACAACAAGAAACAAATTAATAGGCAAATTGTAGAAAGTTACAAAAACAGAATTTGAAAAACATATTGAAAAAACTCCGAAACTTAGCATGCATTTAAGTTTAATTTGTACATATATATCTGTTTTATTTTGTATTAGGTCAGGATTGTAACAGACTGTAAGATTTCCAAGGATGTTGATGGAAAACAACACTAGAAGGTATTGAAGAATGTTCTGATTTATTTTTACAAATGCCAGTTATTTGTAAACTAGTAATACATATATAATTGGAAACTGACTCTTACCATGGTTGATTGAATGACTTGCGCTCTTAACATTACTTTCAATGGTACTTCAGTTCACCTAACATTTTCCCCTGGCTTTCTAGAATACTAAAATACTCCACACAACAATCTTCCAAGGCAGATGGCTAATAAACTTTGCATGATCTGGCTGAATGTATAATCTTGAGACAATTTAAGATGAGAACACTATGCATACAGACTGAGAAAACTGTAATTTTTGACAAATATTTTCAAAAGTCCCATTTATAATGATGTATACATGTTGGAAAGGGTAAAGTTTAGCCCCTTGTCTGATGTAAATTACTTGATTTCTGTGACTAATCTGAATACATTGTCGGAATGGTCTAATTGATCCAAAATGAACATATCCAAAATTAACAATATGTTCCTATTCAACAACATTTTCACTTTGAACACCTATCTCCTTTTCTGGTTTTTAATTTGTAAAATATGAAACAGCATCAAATTATTTGTTAATAAGTACCAGACTTAGTGTCAACAACTGATTATATATACATGTATCTGAAATATGTTGTTTGAAAAAAAAATGGATAATGAAAGATCTGATCAATATATTCAATATACATTTTATTGCATAAAACAATAAACAGTATGTTTATAGCAAATAAAGAAATCATCAAAAGTACAAACAGAGAAATGGATTTTCCAGAAGAATTTGCAATAATTTAACATTGTTAGGGATCATGTTAAAATTGCTCTATTATAAAAATATGATGTATAAATTTCGTTAAAACTTTGATATTAGAACGGTTATCAAAGCTGGATCAAACCTTGAACATACATGTACAGATTCTCAGAGTTATCAATGTTGATAACCATTCCTTTTTTTAATTGTTATTGCTCAATTATAAAAGCTTTTGAAAAGGGTACAGGGAGTAAACTATTTTCACTAGAAGCCTGGATAAAAATGTAATAAGTGTTTAAGTAAGACAACTCCCCACAACATAATTGTTTCATGTATACATTGTTAAGTTTAGTTGCTTCTTTCAAAACATGTACCTGCTGTCACTGCTCAGATTTGATCTTAGAACTCTTGTTAGACCAGGTGTTTTACCATTAAACTACAGTATAGGTTTTTATTTTGAGCAGCAGTTCATGAAATTAGGTGTAATTTTATTACCAGTAAAGTATAAGAATTTTTTTGTTACAATGAATGTATACCAATTTAAATTTTACCATTTCTATTGTATAGATTATACAATTTCACACTAAATTATAAAAATGGATTTCACAATAAATTACATAGAAAACATATACATTTCTGTGGTATTTCAGTTATATCAGAGGACAGAACACTTATGTGAGGTCGATGGGTGACTAATATAACAGATATTAATTATGAACTGCCTTATAGCCTTTTTCTGTTGAAAAACAGATGAAGTTTTTTCTTTATTTTTCAACCAAAATGTTTATACAAATTTATTTGAATAAAAAGTATTTTGAGTGTTTGTTGAATTTAAAAAGAGATTGATCCTCTTTATCTACAGATTTCAATGCTCAGTTTGTTTTTACCTTATTTGAGTTTGATATAGTTAGTGTACATTGCCCGGTTTCATAGACGGACCTAAATCGGTGACCGTAAAAGGCTTTTATTTTGCATTTGCTCTTCAATTTGAAGAGTTCTATGACATCATTGGTTGTTGTGCTCCCAAGTATGAAAATAGTGCTGTCAATAGATGTTGAATCTTTTTTAAATGTTGTTTGAATACATACATGCAGAGTATTTAAAATAACCTAGTAGCTCTATAGTGGTAGAGCGTCCGCCTCGGTTGTGGAAGGCCGCGGGTTCGATCCCTCCTGACTTTCAGGTCTTACCAAATGGTAGTAATTGCTGCCCTCCTCCGCGCTCAGGGTTGCGGGGTTAGCATTACGACTGACTCGCTGGTGTCGGTATAAATGGACCAGTAGTACTGGTAACTTACCCAGGAATCGCCGTGATATAATTGAAACATTGTTGAAAGCGGCGTAAAACACCAAACAATCAACAATCATTTTAGCAACACAGTATGTTCAACTCAGTCTGTTTATTTGCTCTGTCTTATCAGACTATTCACAAGTTGACTGAAGCTTCTAAAAATCATATGTAAGTAAGTACAAGTAAGATTGAGACTGTATATTTTGATCAGACTGCGAATGAACAGGCTGATCTGGTTCTACAATATTCTCAAAGGAGGATTTGTACCTTTTTCCCATGGAAGGGCTTATATAAACTGTAAATGAGCAGTTTTCTAAGAGGAGCCCGGTTGCTCAGTCGGTAGCGACGAAGTCAAATTCGTCCATTGAAGATTTGTTTTATGTGGGAAAGGCTTACACATTTACCGCAGAAAATCTGATTTTGTTTTCAGCATTTCAGTCAATCTGCCTCTCATGTACACTTCTATTTATAGATTGTTTGGCGATCTATCTGCCATACTCGGAATTTTCCGTAAATTATTCCGTTGAACTTATTGTGGCAAATGGAAAAAATCTCAAGATGAGCGATTTGTCCTTTTGTCACAATGATTTAAAGAGTTGTCTGCTTCAGGCCTCAAAGGGCGTCTGCATCGACTGAATGCTGCACTTCGTATATTCTGAAAATGGGGTTGGTTGAACTCATTGTGACCAGTGGAGAAATTTCTCAAGATGAGCAATTTATCCTTTTGCCATAATGATTTCAAGAGTTGTTCCTGCTTCAGAAATCAGAGATCGTCTGCATAGACGACATTCTGCATCTCGTCTTTTTAGAAAATGTGTACACTTTTCATTAAGATTGTTCCACACGGCCTTTTTAAAATGGATTAGACGGTGTTTCTGTCATGCTCAGTAATTTCCGGAAATAATTCCGGAGAATGCCGGAAAGTATGATCATCCCCAATGTAAATGCACTGCATATAAAGTTAAAACTACCGCATATAATCAAAGTACCACCACACGTATTGAAGGATAGACTGCATATAATGTTGTGTGTATTGCATATGACGTTGTTTGCACAGTATGTAATGGTTATTCTACTGTATCTACATACTTTTGCACTGCATATTATTAAATAACCACGATATATTATACAAAATGCACTGCATATCATGCAAAATGTACCACGTCAAATGAAATATGTACCGCATGTACATGAAAATGTACTGCGTATAATACAATACAACATAGTAAGACAGTAAAGGCGTTCCATACTATACGGTGAAATTCGCCTTCCGCATTACAAATAATAAATATTGTATGAATGTTTTTAAGACATGCTGCCAATGGTTTTAATTTTATTGAACAATTTCGCGAACATCTGGCTATACCCTCGTACATCGGCTTTCAGAAGCCTCTGCCGCATTTGGGTTCGAAACAAAATTAAAAACGATAATCGACAAAATGCGATATGCACCAGTATGTAGCCAACTATCTACAACAGTTCGGTTTACGAACACCAGACTTTAAATCCGGACACCAACGGTGACATTTGACAGATACGACAAGTGTCTGCAACCGTGCTTCGAGAGCATCCCTGCTTATAAAGTTATGATACAACTAGCACTCATGGGCCAAAATATCCGGCTGACGAGGAACTTAGAGCCCGGGTCGATATATTTAATAGGATATACATATATTTTAATAGCGTGCCAGACCCCTATGGTTTATATATATAATAGAATATACATATAGTTTAATAGCGTCCCAGACCCCTATGGTCTATATATAATATAATATACATATAGTTTAATAGCGTCCCAGACCCCTATGGTTTATACATATCATAGAATATACATATATTTTAATTGCGTCCCAGATCCCTGTCGTTTATATATATAATAGAATATACATATAGTTTAATAGCGTGCCAGACCCCTGTGGTTTATATAAATAATATAATATACATATAGTTTAATAGCGTCCCAGACCCCTATGGTATATATATATAATATAATATTCATATAGTTTAATAGCGTGCCAGACCCCTGTGGTTTATATAAATAATATAATATACATATAGTTTAATAGCGTCCCAGACCCCTATGGTATATATATATAATATAATATTCATATAGTTTAATAGCGTGCCAGACCCCTGTGGTTTATATATATAATAGAATATACATATAGTTTAATAGCGTGCCAGAATCCTATGGTTTATATATATAATATAATATGCATATAGTTTAATAGCGTGCCAGACCCCTATGGTCTATATATATAATAGAATATACGTATAGTTTAATAGCGTGCCAGACCCCTATGGTTTATATATATAATAGAATATACATATAGTTTAATAGCGTGCCAGACCCCTATGGTTTATATATATAATAGAATATACATATAGTTTAATAGCGTGCCAGACCCCTATGATTTATATATATAATAGCATATACATATAGTTTAATAGCGTGCCAGACACCTATGGTTTATATATATAATAGAATATACATATAGTTTAGTAGCGTGCCAGACCCCTATGGTTTTTATATATAATAGAATATACATATAGTTTAATAGCGTGCCAGGGCCCTATGGTGTATATATAATATATAATATACATATAGTTTAATAGCGTGCCTATGGTTTTGCTTAGCCTATAATGATCCCTATATGTGCGATAGCGTGATATCGGGGGAGGTAACCAATCGTTCCGACATACTGACCCGAATCTTACGGTATTCAAACCTGTAACCTATGTTTCACGAGGTTTGAAAGAAAAAATGTTATGGGAAAAGAAGTTATTTCTTATTTTCAGTTAAATCTTATTTTTCATGATGTTTTTAAAGGTCGTCTGCTGCAGAGTTTCCAACAGTCGCCTACCTTAGGTAAACCGTTTAATCATACTTCACGTCTAGACATTTATCATTATTTACGCAATGTTGTTTCGAACAGCCTGTACACTATGCATTCGTTATAACCCATTTTATAAAAGAAAGAAATATTTAGCAGACGGCTTTGAAACCAACGTGTTAAAATAACTCTTAAAAGTGTGTATTCACTGAAACATTTTGGCAACAGGTGAAATTGCTAATCATATATAATGTTTTGAAGAATTCACATTCATCAAACTATATCTGCAAGGCGGAAAGGGTTATACACAATCTTCCGTATTCCATAGAAACGTATTAATTCCTTTTGAAAGTGAGCTATGGAAAGTGTTTATCTTGAGTAGACTACTTCTTTGAAAAAATTGGTCTGCTGAAAATTGGTCTGCTGAAAATTCGTCTGCAACTGGTACGTGTAAACGACCAGAAGACTGTAAATCAGGGAGTATTAATTTACGCACTGTTGTGCTGAGCTATTATAGACTTCGTCGAGAAAACAATTCCATCCAATTTTACAGTCAAGTGACTTTCTGAAGTGTCATTTATCATTTAAAGCATCGGTTTAATAAATACTGTGTCAAAACTTCGCTCATTTTCAGGAAGAATGTCGGCTTTGACATAGTTTGCAAAGATATATTGGATTTTAGTATTGCTCACCAGCCAGACGGCGCGTTTCTATACAATGTACGTATTTAACCATTTCCCATGTGCAACGACTATTAAGTGGAGGGGTAGTTCAGTGGTTAACACACTGGAATGTCAATCCAGAGGTCTGGGGTTCATGTCTCGGTCCGGGTTCTGCACATTTAAGAGGTGCTTTTAAACTAGAGGTCAAGTACTGGTCCAGGAAAAATAACCTCGCGTGTATCGGTGCTATACATCGGGCACGTAAAAGAACCAAGAGGTATCGCGCACGGACTCCCTTGATCTAACTTAGTCCGCCTGCTCGCTAAATAGTTAATTCCGCACGGCGAGGATAAATAAAAACAAACAAACAACTATTATACACGACGAATTTGAAAATACAGCCGCAAAACTAGGTTTTTTTTTTTTTAAATGTAAGTTACTAAATAGAGTTTGAAACAGTGTGTCAAAAAGATCAATATGCCACAATGGTTTTATTAAAAGTAGTCTGCTACATATGCATCAACATATGAGAAACAAGTGTTAACCCTAGTTTCGTTATGGATGTTTATTTATTACTACTGGATATGTTTATGTTCAGAATGAATTGCTACCTTTTTTGGTGTGTATGTGACATAAGCAATGATGTATGTTATGACGTCATTTCATATCATCCGTGTTACTAATAAACATTATTTCTCACCAGGACAATACCTGGGACTTTTGGGGGGAATTTAAATATAGAGTGAAAATGGTTGTTTTCTTACATCTGCTGATTCTTTATCCACAAGGGAATATTTTATATATAATATATAAATATATATTCAAATATATTCTTTTATGTGGTTATTGATATACGTTAAACAAAGTCAAACAAGTTATTTTCTTCGCTGTTCGCAGTCGTTCAAAATCAACGGTGAACAAGCCTTCACCAAACTGCATCGACCCCAAAATTCTAGCATGCCGCAGGTCAAAATAATCTTGCAATATATACAAATAAATGCATATAAATGATACAAGAATGCTATAGCTGAAAGCAAATCAATAAGTTATATATCGCTGACTTCTCATCTCAATGGAACAATGCACGAGAAATGCATTTCAACATTTCAACATTTAAAAAGGGACTATTTTAGGTTACTACGACCCGGAACCAATTCCGGCGTGGTGTAAGACATTTTCATCCTTATACATATACATGACTCTTCTTTGTACATTGGTGCTTAATAAAGCAAGATATGATAAAATGTTCCATATTACAAATTCATTTTCCCATTACCTGCCATGGTAAGAATAAATGAACATTAAAGATGGATAGATTCTATGTTCATCTTCATTGATGAAGACAATGTAACATTACTATGTAATATAGTTTCAGCTCTGAATGGTCATGTATGGAGATATTAAACGCTAATAATGGTTATTTCAAAGCTGATTGCGCGGGTGCCTCAGCATCAGTGCATATATTGGTTGTGTAAAAACTGTCACTGGTGCAATGGGCTTTCGCATGCGCCGTGTTAATCGTCTTGATTGCGCATGCACCGTATTTTATCGTCAGCTCTCGGATATTTCCGTAGCAGTTCGTCACTAGACTGGCTCTCGTTCGAGTTTGTATGAGAGCAGTTTTTTTATAATTAAAATGTAAATTAAAACCCTAGTTTAACGTGTACCGGCGTTAAGCCATCGCGGGTCACCCATCTAGGCACTAACCGCGATGAACGTTGCTTAACTTTACGAAAAGGTAAACCACTCTACCAACGTCGCTATAAAAGCCAGCTTCCAAAGCAAGGCTGTAGAAGTGATATGTATACCCGTTCCCGTTACATTTCTCCCTCTTTTCTCTTGACTCCGACCCGAAGTCACATGACTGAACACAAGCAGTATACCAGAGCGGAGTCTATGTAACATCACTGGGAACCACCGGGGTTTTTATAACAGGAACATGGGAATATTTTCATGAATGCGAAGTTATTGTGCTAAATTTTGTGATTTTAATAATATATTAATGGGGAAAAAGGACGCGCATGCGCAGACAAATATTTACAATAATTTTGGGAGATCGAGGTCAACACGTTGGGAAAAGGTATTTTTGCTTTCGTTTTAGGTATTTAACTAAAAAAATATTGTTATCATATATTTATATCATATATTTAAAAGCATGTTTCGTGTTTTTCGAATCAAACAGTATTTCTTTAGCCATAAAATGCTGATTCCCGCGCTAACTTCTGCATCTTGCAGCAACTCTTCATGATACTTATTTTTCTGGTAAAAATAAATACATATATACCCATTGCAGTGTTGGAAAATGTTGGTTGCGCAATCCGGCCATGTGCTTCATTTATATTTGGTATTGGAGTTTAACGCTGTTTTCAACGCTATTTCAGTTACATCACGGCGTCCATCCTAAGGCAACTGGCTACTTTCCTAAAAAATACTATTTTACCTATTGGAAAGAACGGCAGAACCTGGGTTGAAAGCTCTCGATGTTACCGACTGATCTAACGCGAAGTTGAGTTGATCCAGTGGCTGCAATGCCTTCTAATGATAAATGGTCGCAATTTCCGCGGAGCGTTCCCATTAAAATCCTTATGATGCAATTATATGAACAATAATGTCATATAATAAATGCATCATAAATGAAACAGATAATTCCTAACGCATATCGCCAATGAGTTCTTACCTTTTACCACTTTTTACGGTTTGAAGTTCAAAGGATTTTTGGATGTAAGAATAGTTATTGCGAGTGGGTTGGCTAATGCATGTGGCGTTCACATTTCACATTTCTCTGTTAATATTTGTGCCATTTTCCTTATACAGAGTGCAGTCCATTTCAAAGCAATAGACGATGTTTGAGAGAACATCGTAGAAACGGAGAAAAATCTAAGAATTATACTTTTGGTAGAAATCTAGTTATTGCGAGTGGGTTGGCTAATGCATGTGGCGTTCACATTTCACATTTCTCTGTTAATATTTGTGCCATTTTCCTTATACAGAGTGCAGTCCATTTCAAAGCAATAGACGATGTTTGAGAGAACATCGTAGAAACGGAGAAAAATCTAAGAATTATACTTTTGGTAGAAATCTATTCATGAATTAATTAGATTGGAATGCACGAGCGGGCAGACTAATTGTAATACACGATGTCCGCCTCGGTGGTGTAGTTGAGGATGTGGCCTCGGTGGTGTAGTTGAGGATGTGGCAGGTTTCGGGTTCAATGCCAGGCCGGGTCATACTAAATGAGTTAACAATAGTAGAAATTGCTTTCCCTCCTTTGCGCTCAGGATTGTAGGGTTAGCATTACGAATCTCCTGCTTATGGCCGAATAAATGGAAACACCAGTTGTACTAAAGACTTACCCAGGAATCTCTTTCATATATATTTGAAAGCGGTGTTAAACGCTTTGCAAGCTAAATAAATGATTTAATATATCATTCATGCAGCGCTATGCACGACAAGTATTTTGGAGGCTTTAAATATTAAAATAGAATTAGATAAATGCATCATACAAAAATAAGTCCACAACATAAAAATGTTCAAGCATGTTCGATTGGATTACTACAGAGGTAGACCACACACTCAGAATGTTCATCTCAGCTTTGTGTCTTCGTATATATGGCTTTATGGCTCGGGGGACTGCTATTATATCGTCAGATATAGTACTTGAGACTCCATTCATTAACACGTTACTTCATAATAAACCTTTGAAGTCATGATGCTTAACGCTTAGCTCACTGCACACGACTATGAACAACGTTTACGTATCCTGGTGTGCACGACTTTGTACTGCAATTACAAACAATGAAGACCAAGATCAGCCTGCACTTAGTGTTCTTAAATATCATCTTGGTCTAAATATGTTATGCAAGAAAGAATTCAGCCGGCGAAAATGGTTACCTTCATTTTGAACAAAACTGGTTTTTCACTTTCTCTATTTACACTTTCTAATAAGATCATTATTCAATGCATTCTGGTGAAGGTATATATTCATTTCATCACAAACAAACAAAGGATGTTTATGGACTATTTGTTATCAACATGGCCGCGGATGTATTTGGTGTAATATAACCTTTAACGCCGTTTACATCGATATCACAGTTTGATCACGGCGATCAGTTTACCTAACGCCGTTTACATCGATATCACAGTTTGATCACGGCGATCAGTTTACCTAACGCCGTTTACATCATATCACAGTTTGATCACGGCGACCAGTTTACATGACGTCGTTTACATCGATATCACAGTTTGATCACGGCGACCAGTTTACCTAACGCCATTTACATCGATATCACAGTTTGATCACGGTGACCAGTTTACATAACGTCGTTTACATCGATATCACAGTTTGATCAAGGCGACCAGTTTACCTAACGCCGTTTACATCGATATCACAGTTTGATCACGACAACCAGTTTACCTAACGCCGTTAACAGCGATATCACAGTTTAATCACGTCGACCAGTTTACATAACGTCGTTTACATTGATATCACAGTTTGATCACGGCGATCAGTTTACATAACCTCGTTTACATCGATATCACAGTTTGATCACGGCGACCAGTTCACCTAACGTCGTTTACATCGATATCACAGTATGATCACGGCGACCAGTTCACCTAACATCGTTTACATCGATATCACAGTTTGATCACGGCGACCAGTTTACCTAACGCCGTTCAACTCGATATCACAGTTTGATCACGGCGACCAGTTTACCTAACGCCATTTACTTCGATATCACAGTTTGATCACGGCGACCAGTTTACCTAACGCCGTTCACATCGATATCACAGTTTGATCACGGCGATCAGTTTACCAGACGCCGTTTACATCGATAATACAGTTTGATCACGGCGACTAGTTTACCTAACGTCGTTTACATTGATATCAAAGTTTGATCACGGCGACTAGTTTACCTAACGCCGTTCACATCGATATCACAGTTTGATCACGGCGACCAGTTTTCCTAACATCGTTTACATTGATATCACCGTTTGATCACGGCGACCAGTTTTCCTAACATCGTTTACATCGATATCACAGTGTCATCACGGCGACCAGTTCACCTAACGCCGTTTACATACATAGGACAGTTTGATCACGGCGACCAGTTTACCTAACGCCATTCACATCGATATCACAGTTTGATCACGGCGACCAGTTTACCTGACGCCGTTTACATCGATAATACAGTTTGATCACGGCGACTAGTTTACCTAACGTCGTTTACATTGATATCAAAGTTTGATCACGCCGACCAGTTTACCTAACGCCGTTGACATCGATATCACAGTTTGATCACGGCGACCAGTTTACCTAACGCCGTTCACATCGATATCACAGTTTGATCACGGCGACCAGTTTACCTAACGCCGTTTACATCGATATCACAGTTTGATCACGGCGACCAGTTTACCTAACGCCATTCACATCGATATCACAGTTTGATCACGGCGACCAGTTTACCTGACGCCGTTTACATCGATAATACAGTTTGATCACGGCGACTAGTTTACCTAACGTCGTTTACATTGATATCAAAGTTTGATCACGGCGACCAGTTTACCTAACGCCGTTCACATCGATATCACAGTTTGATCACGGCGACCAGTTTACCTAACGCCGTTCACATCGATATCACAGTTTGATCACGGCGACCAGTTTACCTAACGCCGTTTACATCGATATCACAGTTTGATCACGGCGACCAGTTTACCTAACGCCATTCACATCGATATCACAGTTTGATCACGGCGACCAGTTTACCTGACGCCGTTTACATCGATAATACAGTTTGATCACGGCGACTAGTTTACCTAACGTCGTTTACATTGATATCAAAGTTTGATCACGGCGACCAGTTTACCTAACGCCGTTCACATCGATATCACAGTTTGATCACGGCGACCAGTTTTCCTAACATCGTTTACATTGATATCACCGTTTGATCACGGCGACCAGTTTTCCTAACATCGTTTACATCGATATCACAGTGTCATCACGGCGACCAGTTCACCTAACGCCGTTTACATACATAGGACAGTTTGATCACGGCGACCAGTTTACCTAAAGCCGTTTCCATCGATATTACAGTTTGATCACGGCGACCAGTTTACCTGACGCCTTTTACATCGATAGCATAGTTTGCTCACGGCGACCAGTTTACATAACGTCGTTTACATCGATATCACAGTTTGATCACGGCGACCAGTTTACCTAACGCCGTTTACATTGTTACCACCGTTTTATCACGGCGACCAGTTTACCTAACGCCGTTTATATTGATATCACAGTTTGATCACGGCTACCAATTTACCTAACGCCGTTTACATTGACATCACAGTTTGATCACGGCGACCAGTTTACCTAACGCCGTTCACATCGAAATCACATTTTGATCACGGTGACCAGTTTACCTAACATCGTTTACATCGATATCACAGTTTGATCACGAAGAACAGTTTACCTAACATCGTTTACATCGATATCACCGTGTCATCACGGCGACCAGTTCACCTAACGCCGTTTACATACATAGGACAGTTTGATCACGGCGACCAGTTTACCTAAAGCCGTTTACATTGATATGACAGTTTGATCACGGCGACCAGTTTACCTAAAGCCGTTTTGATATCACAGTTTGATCACGGCGACCAGTTTACCTAACGCCGTTTACATTGATATCACAGTTTGATCACGGCGACCAGTTTACCTAACGTCTTGCATCAGAACTCTACACAATATTCTTCCGGCGGCAGTATGCTACCTTCACTAGAGACTATTTAACCACATTGGAGGAATACTAATGACCCTTGTCAATCGTTGGTCTGAACAAATTGACGAGTCGGGATTCGATCATACGACCACTTGATTCATAGTCCTTGTCGTTACCGACACAGCCGTCGAGGTTCGTTCACCAGTACAGTACTTAGTCAAAAACGGTGTAGGGTATGCAAGGTATGAAAATTTCCGAAACTATTTTATCATTTATCATTTATAGCATACATTGCTGGGAGTGTCAAAATTCCATTACTTAAATGACCATACGGCACTACTAGTTTGGTTTCCAGTCTTACGCTCAAGTCTTTGTAACAACGCAGAAACCAAACTATGAAAATGACGTCACGTCAGCGGTTTGGCGTTATAACGTTAGTGGCTCCAAAATCGGAAAATTTCATGTAGAAATATGGTAAACGTTTATGTACATGTTTTCGAAATACGCCTCATAAATCACTTTATGTGATAAATAGAATATCTCATTTGTGTTTATTTATTATAACTTTTAATAAACTATGAACTAAGCTTAATATGACGCTCGCCAAGGTTCGCGGCATATCATCTTAGTAAACTCGCTTATTAAAAGTGATAAAAAATAAACACTCATAAACTATTCTCTATTTATAGCATCTCTGGAATGGGACAGAGAAAAGGACCAAGTCACACGATAACCCAGCCTCTGAAATGTCCGACCAGTGAAGAGCAAGATCATTCTGTGACGTCTACGCAGTCTTATCCGAATCTTCTCTGCTCACAATCTAGCCGTACAAGCATCCTCGAAGTTTCATGAAAACGGTGCATGATGATCACAAACCGGCAACATTCAGGCGGATTCCTCCATGGCCGAGTGATAAGTGTTGTGAAATTTGGAACCGGGCGCTCCGGGATCGAGCCCGCTCGCACTTGCCATGGTCGTGTGCCCGTAATGGTACATTTCAAGCATAGCATGGTTGGTTCACCGCGGGATCATGGCTAAATAAACGGTATGGTATAACTGAAATAATGTTAAAAATGGAGTTAAACATCAATAGAAAAACCAATTGCTATCAGTCGGTTTTCGTGTGACGTGATTTATACGGTAAAAGAGACGTGCCATTTCCCGTAGCACTTGTTCCTGACTGACTGTATGTTTTGGCTGTATCATATCAAAGATTGGGCGTGTCAGACCGGTTCCCCCTGGGTGCAGTGCGGCCACACCCCCCGTCTCATCTGCCGACTGGCCGCCAGACTTCAAAGTCCTGTCTGATAGACAAAAAGTGTCGAATTATTAGACATCAATAGAGACATGTCCATATTCAACCCTTTCTCACAACTAGAATCTTTCTGACGCATCTGCAACAGACGGTTTTTGTACAAAATGAGGCAAAATTAGATAATATTGAGCCGTCCCGCGAGAAAACCAATATAGTGGACACTGCGTAAAGTATATTTTCGGATCAGCCTAAGCATGCCGCGCAGGCTTACCCGGATATACATTTTTCGCCTCCTTTCGATTTTCTGTTTCAGGAATCATTACTCTATACAATTATACCCCTGAAACGAAAGGTGTCGGCTCGGATCAGTATTCGCGGACTGCGCAGGCTGATCTGGGTCGATACATAGCGCAGAGGTTATAATGTTGGTGTTCTCGCGGGACGGCTCATATTATAATAAACTCTATTTAATATTAATAATTTTATTTAAGAGTGCTCATGTGTGTTCACAGTCGTTTGCTGCTGATGTGCTATATGTGCGAAAAGGTTATAGCATAAACTGTAGAAATAAGGAGACTAACCTCGGTATTATGCACTTTTATACTTCAGATTAGTTTAATCATAGTTATCTAACATCAATTGCGTAGCAAGTATTCGACTTATATTTAGCGAGCAATGTCTGCTTCCTGCCAGTATAGATCTGTTTGTTATAGATAATTTCAAAAGCGGAAAATGCTCATCACGGGATTTGAACCAATGACTTTTAGAGGAGAGGACACACACCGATAAGGCAAGCTTATTATGTATTTCCCTGCCAATAGCATTTAAAGGCTTTTGAACGCAACGCAGATTAGATGAGAAGCTCGACAGCGAAAGTGTTAATGAACATGTAGAATAATTCGAACTTTGGCTACAATTCGATGTTTTATAATGGTTATGATCACCCACGTAACCGTAATTAAGATTTCATCTATATTTGACTATATGATGTGTTCAGTGTTGTCTGATGCTGATTTGTTTCACATTAGAAAAGGGTTAAGCATAAACTCGTTCCCACATACGACAATTCTGCAGCAGACGACTTTGAACATATTTTGTCAAAAAATAGAAAATCTCTATAATTGAATGGATAACCTATGACTAAAAGTAGAAAACATTGTGGCAAAAGGATAAATTGCTCGTTTGAGCAATTTCTTCTTTTGTCACTATGTTTTTAAAAAGCCGTCTGCTGCAGAGGCGTCAGAAAGCGTCTGTATGAGGGAAAGGGTTAAAGGGGTTGTATCCTATTGTGTTATTCCTCCTCGCAGGCAGGTCTTTTACCAAACGCAAGAAATACGTGAAGGATGGTTTTCCTACGTCCCTACTGTATTGATTATTGATTCCAAATACTTCACCGGTTGAACGGATTAAAAAAAATATTGAATAACAACGGTAGTTCTAACAACGTTCACTCCTTTTTCACAAGAATACGCATTTTGACACATATGCAGCAGACGACTTTGGAAAGAGTTTTCGATTCTATTCAATAATCACGCTTTCATTGATAGAGATTGTTCATGTTTTGCCTAGATGCTTTCTAATTCATCTTCTGCAGATTTGATGCATGTGTAAAAAGGGCTTAACAATCAGTGTACATGAAGATGCACTTTAAACCCGATACAATCGTTGATGTGCGACTCTCAGAATTATTCATAAATATTGGTATGATGATACAATGTTCGTTCAAAGGAAAACGTTGAAACGGAATATTTTATACGACATCACACGCACCAAAGGAACATAGAAACCAAATGGACCGACTAAAAATGTTCAGGTATTTTTCAAACGATATAACATGAAAGAGGAGTACCTTGTGGCCCATATTCCATGCTAAATTGTTATTTAGAAGTTGATTAGTGATAATAATCCAGTCTTTCAAGAAAAAGGTTATTAGCGGCTTACTGTTTGATTGGTTGATTTATTGATTTAACTTGTTTTCAGATATATAACGACGATTCCTGGGCAAGTTTGTCCTTACTTTTGGTCCATTTATCCTGAAACTAGCCAGTAAGTCATAATGCATACCTCAGCGCCAAGGACGTCAGCAATTACTACCGTTTTTCAAGACTTGCGTATGACCAGGCTGGGGATCGAACCCGCTACATCCTGAACTCAATATCACGAGTAGTTATTCGATATGCATCTTGCCTTTTGAAAGCCTTGACATGCAAAATGTTTACGCTTATCCCGTAGTAGCCACTTAAAACAACATTTGCGAATTATGTTACGCACGACTTTAAACTACCATTCGAACAATGTAGAACAATATCAGCCTGTGTATTCGTGCAGTCTGACCTTGATCTACACATGTCGCTACACTATTTTCATTGATTAATTGACTAATTGTTTTTCACCGTTTTCAATATTTTTCAGTAATATCAGGGTGGTATCCAAATTGTTCCCGGCTACCACCACCAGTTCTCCACGCATAGACTGATAGCTCATTGGCAGACGAGTGAAGTTTGTCGCTTTGACATTTTTCCAATCGTTGGAATATTGGTCGAGCTGCGCTATTTATTTTATATGATGTCATCAGTTGCTTGAATTTAATAATACACAAATAAATTTAGATAAATTACGAAGCTAAAAATGCATAAATGGATTTAGCACATAGACCGATCACTCGAACACGTCGATAACTCGAAATAATTAATGGGACCCTTTCGACTTCGTGTTATTGCTGGTTCTCTAAGTATAACATCTAAGACATTTGCCTTGCCTAAGGGCATACCAAGATGACCAGAACGAACGGTGATCGAACCCTCGACACCCGGTGTTAAAGCCTTCACGCTTACTACTCGGTCACAGCAGAGCCATAATGTGTTATATGTGGAAATGTTTTATCCCTTATCCTCAAACAGTCAGCCATAATGTGTTATATGTGGAAATGTTTTATCCCTTATCCTCAAACAGTCAGCCATAATGTGTTATATGTGGAAATGTTTTATCCCTTATCCTCAAACAGTCAGCCATAATGTGTTATATATATGTGGAAATGTTTTATCCCTTATCCTCAAACAGTCAGCCATAATGACGCCTCTACAGCAGGCGACGTTTGTTAACATTATTACAAAAGGAGAAATTGCTCATAGAAATCAATTTTTCCACATGCCGAAATCACTGTTTTCATTATTTTTACTTTTATTTACTGAGATTCTCCTTATTTAGTGAAAAGATTTTCAACGTCATCTGTTGCTGGATTCTGGAAAGGTTGATTAGGGTTAAACGCCGTTTTCAACAATTGTTCAGTAAATATCACTGCGGCCAGTTCCCGTACCCATGTATATCCTCGCTTTTCCACACCAGTACTCCCACACAATATACTTTCCAAGCAACTGGATACTTTTCAACACATATTGTTGGACTATTTGTGGAAGACGAAAGACGCTGTATGTTGAATAGGACGTCGGAGCGTAAAGCGGGATAAAGGTGAATAATATACAGTTTTGCAAAGGAATCAACTTCGAGTTCTATCATTGCAAGTAGTACCGAGTTTCACTTGATGTCATATAAATCAAAGCCGGATCACGAATCGGCACACCTGCATCCGCGAGGATTAAATAATTTGATTCACGTCACACGAAAACCGAGATTCACCGGTTTTTACTCCAATCAATAACAATAATTATAATTACTTTCTGTTCAGTTGGCGTGTTGGTGTTATTTGTTCCTTTGCAGTTTTATTGATTCTAACACGTCTCAATCGGAACCATGACAGATCATGATCGATCAGATTGCGCCTAAACGAAGACTGTTCCGAATCCTCACCGTTCGCAACATAATGCAGGCCAGTGTTCGTGTGACGCGACCATTTGATACATTCAGATGTAGGAAAAACACGGAGTCTTTTACGAGTTTTTCACCATTTCAATGGACATGGATATCTTGTGATCTAAAGACTTCCCGGGAACCAGATACCGGTCATTATGGATAATTATCGGACCGATTTCATGATCATGATACACGAGCTGGTACCCCCGAAAGCATCTGTGTGTTTTCTGGTACAGTGTATTGATAATTACTCCTCATTCCAGACAAACCATGCTTAAATTGGCAAATTATTTACATGTATTAATCCTTTACCCCACACGCAGACGGATTGTAACCCATATGTGACGTTTCAAAACAATGAAGTAACAGGAGGACTTGCTCATATTGATCTTGTTCAACTCGTTACGATAATTCAAATAACATTGAACTCTTCCACTGCTGAGTTTCATTAAGTCGACTCTTCCGTGTTGAAAATTGGACCACTCCATGTCCCGTATAACAGGACTTTTGGTCAAATGTAATATCTAAGTGGCAAACAATGTAGATCTTATCACATGGGACAGCTCGTAACGAAGGACATGGATTAAAACGAATATAAGTATAATAAACAAAACCCCTTACCCACATACAACACATCCTCAATTTCGAATATATCTTAGTGAAACATATCGTAAACGTATATAACTTAAAGTTAATATATATTATAAGTTATTGGGTTTGTTACTGACCCACTACGGGTATATAGGGGGTCTGTAGGATTAATAGGGGGCGAGGCGATACAAACCCACTACGGAAATATAGGGGGTCTGTAGGATTAATAGGGGGCGAGGCGATAGCCAACAGACCCCCTATATTTCCGTAGTGGGTCAGTAACAAACCCAATAATGTATTTATTTCGTCGACCACTTTAAACTGAACTATACTGTAACTTGTTGATATTTGTTGGTAGCATAATATGACGTCATGAGTAAAAGATCTATCAATATTGATTAAAGAATTGGAATAGATATATTTTATTTAAAAAAATACACCGGTTTAACATGAAAACATTTATTTCAATTCATTTCATTTCTTTCTGGGTAACTGGTAACATTTGAGAGCCACTTTACGAAAACCAACCTTTGAATTGACTTTTTTACTTTACTTAATTTACTTACCTCTATAGAAAATATAGGGGGCCTGCACGTGACACGCTTTACCCAGTGAAATTGCTAGAATTTCGTGGGAGGCGAAATAGATATATATATCAAGACAGTGTTGGAAACGTCATGACAATGCGCCTCCAGGCTAGTGCTATTGTTTCTGGGTAAATTCGTTCTCTAAATTGACCAACCTTATTTAGTGCATGAAGATGATTTATGAGTACTGAGAACGTAATCAGAGTATCTGATTGGTCAGAAGCAAATTCGTTCTCCACATTGACCTATCAGAAGCCTTATTTGGAGAATGAAAATTATTTCTGAACACTGAGAACGTTTTCAGAGTTTCACAGTTTCGGACCCATTGTTTACTCATATACATTTTAACAACAAATTCTCAATATACATGTATACAGTGCAGCGACGAATTGAAGCTCGGCGGATGACGATATCAGTTCCAGGAATTCAGCAGGATCAGGCTTTGATTAACCCTTTCCCACTTGCGTTCGCATTTTGACGCATCTATAGCAGACGATTTTAAAAAAACCACAATGTGGTAAAAGGAGAAATTGTAACATTGTTTTAAACTATGTTTAGTAATTTTACTTTTACTTATTAAGGTGGAACGCGCCTCTAAAGAAATATTCGAATTTGCATCACCATAATACAGCATATGTCCAATAAAATTCTGTTCTTACTTTTGTCGTATCCAAAACAGTTTTGAAACTACGAGACCTCAAAGTATACCACTGACGTCACTTTTTAAACTTCTCTCAAATTTCGTCGTTAAAACAACAACAGCTGATAGTTTGGTCAATTTTAGGTTGATAGCGGTTATTAGCTGCTAACTTTTATCACGATTTACATATTAAGAATACTTTCACGTACATATATTTTTCTTGTGTGTGTCGTACGTTTAAAAAGAATAACGCGTCTATAACGTCACTTTTCAGGAGCAAAATGACGTTGCGTTACGCGTAAGAAAATGCGCATTTCTTTCATTTAAAAAAAAATCTGTAATTTTTTTTTTTAATCTATTCATTTATAATGTTATTACACATCGTTTGGTATCAAGAAAGGTATACCTTACCCCCACTCTAGTGCATAGTGGAGCGTGAAAAGCATTAAAACGACAGGTTTGCATCCAAAGCCACTCAACAGAGATCACTTAACTTGAAGAAAGTTACCCAGATTCATCAAACAAATAGAGAACTCGATTTACCAAGAAAACGTATTGTGGACATACTACATTTTGTCCAACATTTTGCAAAAAGCTGTCAAAGTTGTGAAAATTATTTAAATTTGTAAATGAAAAAACATTTAGTCTTTTTAACCAAGTTACAATTTCGCTGCCGGCATTGCCACGCTGTGTCTGCTATACAGACATGAAACCGATCGAAAGGAAGGAAGGGGTCCTATACAATTAACATCAAGGCATCCTTCAGCAAGGTAAAGCTTTCTTTATTATCTTACTTTATACATTTTTAAATAAGGATATATGTGCATATAACCATATGGAACAAAACTCTTTTTGTGAGAAAAATATATATATTTTTTTTTGCACGTGCACTTTCCCGGGAATTTATAATTATTTATCGCGGGAGGACATTCCCGAACATCCTTCTCTCAAATTTAATCATGAATGTCTCTCCTGTTTGTAAACCATTTCCAACATGCAGCAGATAACTTTTGAAACTATCATGTCAAAAGGTGAAATTGCTCATTAAGAAAAATATCTATATAGTTTCGTAATTAAATAATTATACGTTGTTCTTTGAGTATTTAAATGTTTTATTTGTTTTCGAAATGTTTTGAAAGTTTTAAGCTGCATAGAAATCTAAATACGTCCTATTAGTTACTCAATTAAATTCCCAATTGTATCGCCTCGATACATTGCGCCCGGTAAAATGCAGACTAACATAATTTTCCGTTATAGGGATATACCTGCAAATTCTAACTATCTTTCAGGAATGTTAACCTACTCACAATGGTTTCCACTAAACAACTTTTAAAAGAATGGAGCGAATAGTTGGGCAGATTGTAGAGACAAAGGCACGTGAATTTAGTGAAAGGACATGCGCTCGAAAACACTTTGATGAGATCGGCTACCCCTTCTACATTGTCAGCTGTAGACGAATCACGTTGTTACTATTATTATTATTTGTTATTATTATTATGATTCCGGTCAGACGAAATTTTAAAATAGGCATGTGTCATTTGTATTACCCCTACCACGGATATGAGCCATGTCCGATATCTGTAACACTGTAACAGATTGAGGCGTATTTATGCATGATTATGGTAAAGTAAACCCTTTCCCATTGTAGACGCATTCTGGAGCAGAGGAAATTTAAAACATTGCAACAAAGGAATAAATCGCTCATTTTCTACGTTTGGCACAACGTTTTCAATTATATTCAATAACGAGACTTCTATTTATAGAGAATATCCATAATGTTTACTAAATGTTTTCAAAGTCGTCTGCTGCAGACATTTTGAACTGAACACTTGCATAATAATGTCAAATGTTCTTCACTTTGTTGGCTCAAAAATGTTTTATTCTAACGGAAATGTGTTTCAAAAAACCAATAGAGATCCCACTAATTCCGTTCTACTTATTCTGTTTTAAGAGATTTCAAAGGAGTAGGATATTTCATAAATCACTTCTATATCCGTCGTTGAATATGTAAATAGGAATGTGTCTATTGATTAATAAATAATGTTGACTTTCTGTACGAAACACCGTTCGAAACACAACAGCCTTCTCACCGTCTTAAAACGCAAATGTAAACTGACACTGCTTAGATGAAAACTGATATAGAGCCGGCTTGAACTGATTGAGAACATAATGTTAAAATAAAATGTAATATATGTTTTTAATTAGGATACATGTACATAGCAAACAAGTATGTGTACATGTGTCTAATAACATAATTGCTGTCATTTTTTAAGCGTAACGCGACGGCATTTCGCTCCTGAAAAGTGACGTTATAGACGCGTTATTCTGTTTAAACGTACGACACAAAGAAGAAAATTACATGTACGTGAAGGTTTTTGTTAAGATGCAAATCGTGATATAATGTCGCGGCGGCTATCAACCTAAAACTGACCAAACTATCAGCTGATGTTGCTTTAATCAGGGACATTTGAGAGACATCTAAAAAGTGACGTCAGTGGTATACTTTGAGGTCTCGTAGTTTCAAAACTGTTTTAGATACGAAAAAAGTAAGAATAGAATATTATTAGGCATATGCTGTATTATGGTGATGCAAAATTTCGTGAGGAAATTCGAATATTTTTTAGAGGTGCGTTCTACCTTGAGTGTGTCCGTATTTTAGCCACGTTTTTTCAAGGCCGTCTGCTGAAAAAGAATTATATGCTGGAAAGGGTTTAACCCTTTCCCTTATATAGACGCTTTATGACGCCTCTGTTTTTGAAAACATAGTGACAAAAGAAGAAATTGCTCAAAACGAGCAATTTCCCCTCTTGCCAAAATGTTTTCCACTTTTAGTCATAGGTTATCCATTCAATTATTTTTCCATTTTTTTGACAAAATATGTTCAAAGTCGTCTGCTGCAGAATTGTCGTATGAGAGAAAGGGTTTAACGTTCGAAAGTCGTTGTTTTAATTGCTTGGCTTATCTTGTTTCTTTTGCTGTCATTAAGCAAGGGAATCATATAACGAGTATATTTTCATTTCTTGCACAAACTTCCTGTGACCTCTGCCCCCTGTTCCCGTTTAATATCCCTATCCGCACTTCTGTTCCGTTTCCATGTAAACATACCAGAATTAATTCAACCCTTTCCCACATACAAACATTCCACAGCAGATGATTTTGAGATCTGTTCGGCAAACATTTGGAAATTTTCTTTCAAGTGGAAGTAAACTTATTTAATTCAGTTGAAAACATTGTGGCAATTTCTCCATTTGCCAAATCATTCCAATATTTCAAATTTGCTACAGTTGGGCCTGCATGCGTCTACAAGTGGAAAAGTGTTGAACGCAGACAGTTTGTATATAAACTGCGGAAGGCCGTGTTTTTATAATATTAGATTATTTTACCCGAATGTTATGCTACACTATAGGTGGTCTTTAATACCAGTAAATGATTTCTGTGAATCGGGCCGCACTATTTCCTTTGGGTATCCCTTCCTGTTTATCGAATTTATTCTTTAATCCAACATCCCTGAAGACGGACGTCTATAATTTCAGAAATTCTAAATTAGTAATAAGCCGTTCAAAAGCCAGGACAAAGTTGACTCCGCGGGAAATCTGTTACATATTAAGTGACTCTTTCCCTCGTATAGACGTAGTTTGACGCCTCTGCAGCAGCCGACGTTTGAAAACGTTTTGATAAAGAAGAAATGGCTCATAATGAGCAATTAACACTTTTGCCATGTAATGTTTTAAACTCAATATTCTGTTTTAATGTGATTATTGGAATATGGACATGACCGGCTGCTTTGTTGGAATTTAGCCCCTTTATATAAGAAATTTCTTTTATTGTTTATTTTTATTTTCATTTCTCCTTTAATATTTTCATTTGTAGAGATTTTCTTATGTTATTGTTGCAAGGTTTTCTCCGTGAAAGTTTTCGGTCGAACCTTCACCCTTCTTCTCCATATACAGCAATACTCTGGCGTATCTGCAGCTGATTGCATTTGAAATGATGGCGGCAGAAGGAGAAATAGCTCATCTTGTGTAATTTCTTTTGTGTAATTGATGAGTTCAACCAACCTTATTTAATAATTATATTTTCATATTTAGAGATGTTCCCTATCTGCGCTACATGTAAGCTATTTACAATGTCGTCTGTTACAGATTTGCTGTATAAGGAATATATTAAATGTGATTCAATATGACAACAATTCCATTTCTATGATTTTAGCATGCTTGCCATTTTCCGCACTTGTGCTGATAACGCTCATATTGGGTTTTCTGCAAAGCACCGCCCATATATATAGGATCTGACAGGAGTTGTCATTTCAAATAAAGTTTTATTAAACGCTTTCAAAAAATGTGTTATTAAGGGAGCCTCAGGCGAGCTTAATAACAAGTGTCTTGGACGAGTTTAATTAAACGTTATGAAATGACAACGAATGTCTGATTCTTTTCATCACTTGACGAAACACAAAACAAAAATCGGTTTTTCGCTGTCAGAAAATAGTCCTAACATGTAATACATAATAAACTGTTAACTAATCACACAAACAATTAGTTTTATGACCGATAATGGTTCCTTTGCCTCGTCAATCTATCGTGACGTTTGTGTTCACCGGATACACGTTCTCAGCCATTTTGTAAACATTCGTGGATGAATAAAAGAAATAGTGATTCGATCATGTTATATTACACATTTTACATATAAAGAAATACGTAATGGGTATACTAGCTCGGATACAAAATTGTCATGTGATACAACTTGATTAAATGTATTCATAGATCCGATATGCAAATAAGATGCAGTATTAAAGCCAATCAAACATATATATTTTCAACTCTCAGTTGTCAAACTTTCTTCGGTCAATTGTTACAGGTAGAACAACCTATATCAATGAAAAGAGTTACCTCTCAGATTTAAAATAACAGCAAAGAAGTGTGGGGGGTATGTATTATACAGGAATGAAATCAATCCGCGAAGATGGTGCCCGTCATTTAGCACACACTCGGGCTGGGCTTAAACTGGTTTACCAAATTCTTTATTTCACAAACCGAGAAAGTGAAAAGTGCATCCCATACAAATGAAAAATTAAATTAAATTCATGTTCGCATAGTATCGTGACGGTATATACGCTCATTTCTAGTCAGAGATTATTTGGTAGATCAGCTGTCCACGGATATATTTGGAATCCTTTGACCTTTTGGTGAATGAGAATAAATACAGAAATGAATATGCAGTTAAAAACGGGCATTTTAAAAACCCTACATAAATTATAATTAAATCCATAATTAAAATATTTATAAATTTAACAATTCGACTTATTGTGTCAAATACACATTTTATTTATAGTATAAATATTGCACTGGTAATTGTAGTTTGTCTTACAAATCAAGAGTTTGAACATGTTTAAAATTGGAAACGAAACTAAAATAAACTGATACGTTATTGATATTGTATTGCAGACAGAAAAGTAGGGACCAGCAAACCCAGTATGTAGCCACGCGTGTTGTCAATAAAGGCCAACATTCTTTCCGACGTTTGACAGAAGTCACTGTGACAAGCGTCATTCGTCTTCCACCATTGGGCTAATAGTCTATGTGGAAAAACAGCTACATGTAATTGCTTTGATAGTACGCTATGTGGAGTACTGGTGTGATAAAGCCAGGAACACGTTACTAAAAGAATGTTGAAAACGGCCTCACACCCGGCCTAATCAAGTTAAGACATTTCAACGTTTTACATGCAAATTAAGAACTAAATATGTTTGCATAAAACAGCAGGTTGGGCATATTCGCATTATATGGTGCGCAGTTAAACTTACATGGACACATTTCGATAATTATATTACTTTTGGTAAAAGTGACATTTCGGTTCATGAAGTTGGGTGTTGTATTCATAAGACAGTTTCCTGATGTGAATGAATGTTTTGTTGTTTTTTAAAAGATGTTTGACGCCGCCTCCAAGAAAAACCTTTTAGTTATATCCCGGCGTTTCATGAATAAGTTACAATTTCTACTGGTCCATTTATACCGACACCAGTATGGCAGACATAATGCTTACCCCACAATTCTGAGAGCCAAGGAAGAAAAATAATTACCGACTAACTTACAGTGTCTGGGGTATAATTAGTAGAACAAGGTCCACAGTCAAGGAAAAGGAAAGTGAAAAATAAAATCTATTTTCGAATATATGTGATTCACTAATCTTACAAATAAAATAAATTATAATAATTAAATCCAAAAATACACTAATTCCTAACCAGTATAATATAATATTCAACCCATCAGGAACGTAGATAAGTCCCTGAACCCATTGATATAACAAACATAAAGTGTCGGTCATCGATAATCAATCATTAATAATCCGTCAAACAGCATAATGTGTACAAAATATCAACCCTTCCATATAATACCATTATTTTGTTATTTTATTGTTAAAATTGCGACTTGGTGAGTGTATTTTTTTCTCAAATGTTGTTGGTCATCTCTGTCTCGCATTTCTGCAAAATCTCGCAAGACTATAAATTGCAATTGGCCAAATATAAATAAAATAGCTACATTAATGTCTTTTGATTCTGTTTAAATCATGATTAATTTAGCTTAATATGTATTTGTTGCAATGAAACATAGAGAAGAGTAGCACAACTAGAATATTACACCTAATGTAGTTCTACAATCAAAATAATATCAAAACTTGACCATATGACAAAATAGTTCATTGTTCAGATTGCCTCTTACGTTGTTAACTGTCTTAAAATTCTTCAGGAAAATTCCATGTCTCCGTTTGTACTTGTTTATTGTCTTTGGCTATTATAAATATATTTTTGTTTTATGCAATAACATATATTGAACCACGAATACGCTTTTTTATATAAATATTAAGCTGATATATTGTACAAATATTTGAAAGGAATAATAAAACAAAACGAAATGCATTTTTATATACTGAATATCTAGCTGAAATGTTTCACAAATTAGACTCCATACTTGCTATTTTAAGGATTAATAAAAGATAGATTAAACACGGCGATGCATGTTTTAGATACATTATTTGGCATGCCATACGTACGGCCCATTTCCCATTCGGGCCACGTGGTATAACCATCGATTGATAGTGATTTAGAAATTAACGATTATTCTAAACTAATTACACATATTTGTACAGTCGATATTTGGTCATAACTCCGGAGGTTTCCAACTATATTGCTTACATGGGGGATCCAGGTCCGCGCAGTCTGATCTGGTCATTGCTGTTCGTAAAGTCCCCAAGGTCGGTTTTCTCTTGACGTGGCTCTGATTTAATATTCAACAAGGTTATTGCAATTCTGTATTATAACTTAAGAGTTATTCGCCTTTATTACGCATTCGTTTTTATTACTTATTTATTATTGTTTCAATTTCATAATTTGGAATAATTAACGCATATATTTGAGCGTTTTATTGGGCACAAATCACATGGATTTAATTAAAAGCTGTAACAAAAGAAATAAATAGTGTTACAGAGAGTTATCAACATCGTTGTATAAGCCATAAATTCAAAAGTACCGGCAGTATAACTATGCAGTCGATTTCTAAGAAAATGGGCGCATCTTTATATAGTCGATTATGAAGGGTCTGATCAGAAAAAGTGTCTCCGGTCAGGCACTGCATCCGAAGGGGATACACTTTGTAATAGTTATCTTCATTGGCTTTTCTTTTTACTGCATACACTTTTTAGATCATACCCGCTCCTCATGTTCCAATCGCGGTCGATATGCAATGACACTGCGTTTTTGGATTACGAAAAGATCCCATTTTCTGAGAAGACCTCACATTTGGGTAAGCTGCAAATAAGCACAGCTGCATATTCACACATTTAAGCGTACGCCCGGGATTAATTGAAAATTTGCATGAAAATGGGCGGTGTTTGACACTTTTTTAAAAACCATCAAATCATACCCATGTGTTGAAGCAGCATGGTTCTCTCTCTTCCGTTAAATTTTAGTTAACTAACTTAATTCACTTACTTTGATAAACTTCACCGTTTATTTCGCGAGCGTTGCGCGACGTTATTAACGCACTTTGGTGCTCGTTTGGGGATAATTCGTCATTATTAAAATGTAAAATAAACCCTTATCCTGACGTACTTACTTACCTACTTAATACTTTAGCCGGGCCCCAGTGGATCAGTCGGTAGTGGCGCTGGCTGTAAATCCAGTTGTTGTAAGTTCAAACCCAGCTCGGTAAACAATTTATCCGAGGTTTGGCAGAAGTCAACCAATGGTCTAACAATATAATATTGAATGTCAGTCAGTTGCTTGGAAAGCTTTTTGTGGAGTATTGGTGTGAGAAAGCCAGGAAACTAATGGATTGGCCTTTGATATATGACTGAATATTTTTTGAAAACGGCGTTAAACCCCAATCAATAAACTAAGTCCTTTCCCACATACATCAAATCAGCAGCAGACGACACCGAAACGAAACATAATTGAACATATTGATTAATGAAAGTGCAGTAATTGAGTTGAGCTGAAAACATTGTGACAAAAATAGAAATTGTTTATTATAAGCAGTTCCACTGTTGTCAGAATGGTTTAACAAGCCGCCTGCTGTAGACGCGTTAACATGCATGTTCTAGTTGGAAAGGTTCATATTCGGTAGCAAAGCATCCATATGTTGGAAACGGTTTAACCCTTTCCCACCTGCAGACGCTTTTTGACGTAATAGCAGCAGACGACGTTTGAAAACATTGTGGCCAAAGGTGAAATTGCTTATAATGGCCACAATGTTTTCAACTTTATTTAACAATTAAGCTTTCTTTTATGGAGATTTTTCAGGCATTTGTCACTATGTTTTCAAAGTCGTCTGCTGCAGATTTGTTGTATGTGGGAAATGGTTTAACGGCCTCCACGGACATAACACAGACTTATATGAGCTGATACTTGCTGGCACTCTAACCTTAGTCTACAGTGTTTGTTACTCAATGATGAATTCGTCCTGTGGACGAGGCACATTTCCAAGCATAACACTGGTTTAGTTGAACCTGGATTCATGGATATGAGGACTGTCGCCGTGATATATTTGGAATGATGTTGAAAACGGCGTTAATTCACATATAACACCAAAATTAATCAATTCAATTCAATTCAATTCAATTCAATTCAATTTATTTCATTCTGACTTGAGCATATCTGCTCCTCGTCAATTCACATGTATAATACATACGTTACAAAATAGGAGAAAATATATATAAAAAAAAATCACAAAAAATAAAGAAGAGGATATAGAGAAAAAAAAAATGAGAGAAAATGACCCCCGCCCCGCCCCCTCCCCCCCCTCCCCCCGGTAAATTAGCAGAAGAGACTATTTGGCCAAATAATCACCATCAGTTGGATATGCTTTTATAGCTTCTGCTAACAAGTTGTATTTTCTTTTCTAAATTTTAAACCTTTAATGCAATACGTAGCTAAGTTATTTAAAATTGTTAAATTGTTCGAATTCAAACGTTCTGTTAATTTGTAGACACTTGGGTTTTTGTAATAATATTCGTTTATGTAGGATTTCCTAATTGTTTTGTAGAACGGGCATGATAGAATAAAATGGAATTCGTCTTCTATTTCATTTAGCGGGCATAGTGTACATTTTCGTTCATTGCGTGGTATATTTCTGTGCCTTCCTTGTTCTATATTTAATTCATGTGAGGATAGTCTTAATTTCGAAATAATAATTCTAAATTTAGATATATTCATTTTAATAAGATAATAAGAGGGTTCGAATTTTTGTTTTAATTCCTTAAAAAGTACTAAAGATGATTTATTTTCTATATCACGTTGCCAATCATTAATATAAAGATCAATTAATCGATTGCGGAGTAATGGTATGAAACTATTTATGTTTACCGAACTAGGAAATAACCATACATCGTTGAATCCACTTCTTTGTAATACATTTCTAACGTTACTCGCCCAGTTTTTAACATTATGTGTTTCAGCATCGTATTTCATACTATGGAACACTGTTGACAGTATACAATTATTTTGTTTATATATAAAAAAAAATAAAAAATATTTAATTGTTCTTATTTGCATATTTATAATTAGTGGGTATCGACCGGTCTCACCGTATAAAGCAGAATTGCTTGTACTTATTTTGACATTTAATAGCCACTTTAAGAATTTCTTATGTACCTTTTCTAAAGTATCTATGTTAGTGAATGACCACACTTCACAAGCATAACTTAAAACAGATGACACAAAACAGTCGAATAAATCAAACATTATGTCTATTGGGATCTCTCTACCTTTTGTATATGACATTAACGCGCCTAAGGCTTTGAGGGATTTTCCTTGTAAGGTTTTTGTTGCATTGACAAATGAACCACTTTTTGATAACACAACCCCAAGATAATTAAAGGATTCCACTATTTCTATGTTATTGTCACCGTACATGAATCTTAAATTTTCCTTTAATTTTCCTTTTTTGAAAACAACTATTTTGGTTTTGCTTACATTAACAGTGAGTTTCCATTTATTACAGTACATTTTAAAAGAGTCTATTAATTTTTGGAGGCCTTCTGCTGTTTCGGATATCAATACCGAGTCGTCTGCAAATAGGATTAGATATATTGTTAATTGGTCAATATTTAACCCTCCACAAGAGTTCTGTTGTAAAAACAGTTCTATATCGTTCACAAACAGAGAAAACATTATCGGTGACAAAATCTCACCTTGCAATAATCCTACCTTACAATCGTCTGTTATAAGTCAGTTTTGCTTTCCTACTACAATTTTTAAATAATTTTTTCTTTTCATGTAAAATGTTTCGGGTTTCTTCCGTAATATGCAAATTAAAATTCTGTAATGCTTTGATATATTCAGATTTATGACTTTTACATTCATCTGTAAACCATTCGTTCTGTTTTGTAAACTTCGATTTCCCTGTACAATTAGATTCACTACCTTTAACAACCTTTTCAAAATAAGTATTTCCCCCGTGAGGACAAATATTTAGTGAATATATCGACTACAACATCGGTATTATCATTACTGACAATACTGCTGTTCAGGTCGCTACATAACAACTCAATATCACGTGCTATATATCAGAAATTTATGGATTCTGAGTTTAGCTCGTCCAAACATGCTAAACTCAAGGCTGGTTGCACAACCCTCCATAATTAAGAAGGATGAATATTAAATGAGAATGGAGGGTGGTTTGTTTTAGTCTAATCCCTTTCCCACATATTAAAAATCTACCGCATACGAAGTTTTGAAAACATGAAGGCAAAAACATAACAATTTAAATGAAGATAAAATGTCAAAAAAAATAAATAAAAAAAAAGAGGACAAAATGGTGTTGTATTG
>JASEVX010000015.1:24979382-25154736 GCA_031761405.1 Serripes groenlandicus | reverse complement strand
GAAGGTTGTATGTTTGCATTTTCATCAGCCGTCGAATTGAAACGACATTCCGCTACAAAAAAGAAATCCAACGAAAATTTAAATAACATAAACAAATAGCAGTATAAACTTGGATACAAACTAGAAAAAAGTATTTGTTTTTATTTCAAATTGCTACGAAAATGTGTAACAATAATTTACCACAAGCACGCGGAAAGTCATTGGGTCAGTTTCCACTTGACGCCAGTTAATTACCTTGACCGATGACCAGTTATTGTCCGGCACGGCTGATAAGCCACAACGCTTACCGTTATCGTAATTGTTCTATCGCGGATCGAAATTACCATTATTGACCGCGCCGTCGTGTAAGGGTGAGGGGTAAATAATGTCGGTCAGCGGTGCTCAAGGCGATCGAACCTTGACGTATTTAGGTGTATAGTAGAGCCTTACAACTTCGTGATCTACCTCAATTCTTGGAGTCATTATTTTCGTTCTTTTCTCCCATAACTTTGTATAAGCAGTCAATTGAGAAGTCTGTAACTATTTTCTGATGTCTAGCGATTCATTTAGTACTCGGCAATGTAGTTTATTTTAATGCTTCTGTTCACGTAATTAGGAGACATATATAAAGCTGTGGCTGTGCATCCATGCTAATTGACTATTTGCATAACTATATTGCTGAAGTTTGAAATAAACAAATATATCCTTTCTTTATATTGTTTTCTAGCGTGTGTAAAATTGCATACTTTCAGGGGGTTTTCAGTTCTGGACAATGTTAATCCGTTTTGTTAACGTTTAATTTCTGTCTAATTAGCTAACAATGTGATAAGACATGCTGATACGATAGATATATATTCTATATTTAGTAACGTTAAAGTTAACATAGCTATTAGGTACATACTGTTACGAATGAGCAATAAGCATTAACCTGTTAAAACACATACATATACGAGGGTTCACAACACATTGGTATTTTAACTATATGAAGTAAATCTTTAGTCAATGTTATGGTACTATACAATCAACCATTGTAACTGTCATATAAGTTTATATTGATAAAAGTTTATAGACACATGTTTTGGTTATATAGTAACTTTTTATAAATATTTAAATCGGTTATTGGGTAAGCCGAACTGATTAAAACAAAATGGTATTCGCCCTCAATATATCTTTTATCGCAACAAGATCAGAATATACACTCGCCACACATGTCCTGATGGGTTCCTGGAGAAGTTCAAACATCTGTTTTTATCAAGATTTTGTTTTACAATTCAAATGAATTGATCTGCATCATTTTAATAGGGGAAACAACTGATGTACTGCTGCATTTTACATGAATTCGATACAAGCAAGTCGTATTCATTAAATACGTTATATGTAATGTCTTCTTAATTCAGATGTGATGACGATGATACTTGTTTTGTTTTTTTGTTGCTGCTGCTGCTGAAGGGTATGCTGACGATGATTATGCTAGTGATATTATAATAACAACAGGCGACAGCAATAACAACACTAATTATGACGTTTGCTTCTGCGCGTTCGATACCCCTGCGTTAATGGCATGCATGATCAGCGATGTTGTAAATGTCTGACCACAGCTGACGATCTCAAAATTAACAATGTTTTGACCATAAGGTATTTGGCAGACTCCTTGCGCAGCTGGCTGACATCCTATTGTTTAACGAGTGCCCCACTGAAGAGTCTTATATTTAATTGAGTTACCCTCAATTAATAAGGACTTTATTTACAATCATACATTCCTTCTTGTTGTTTCTATATAATCCGGCATATGTCAATGTGCGTTGCGGGCGCATATAAATAACCCGTGATTCGTTCTGCAATGGTTTTTAACAGTTATCTGAACAATGTGAACACACACGCGTTAGGGTAACATGCCAGCTAGATGTTAATACATCACGTGTTGTTCATCCATGTAGCTAAAATCGAAGACAATGTTGAATTGATAGTCATTGCTCAAAGTTTGGAGCTACAACTTTCCCATCATCGATGCTTGCTCTGTATCAAAATTGTGATTTCCACTTTTATATGTTGAATTCATTTTTTAAAAATATCTATTTTTTTTAAAGATTTTTCAAGGTTTTCTTTTTGAAATGTCAATGTCAATGTTATGGAATATCAATATAACAATGATGAGTTGGGTAATACAAACAGAGCCGGATCCGATGGCGTCGATGTGCCGGCTCTCCTGGCTCTATACTAATGGCACAGGCTATAACAATCCGGTTCCAGCCGCCAATGGGTTAATATTTAAAGTGTGTAATGGATGTTTGACTTTTGCAGGTCACTTATGAAGCAAGAGCAGTCATACCAGTATAGGTGATCATATGTATCTAATCAATTCTGAGCAGACGACGACTTTGAAGAGTCCCTATAAAATGAAACTATAATTATTGCAAAGACTTGAAAACATCGTGGCAAAAACAGAAAAAGCTCATTATGAGCATTCTTTTCATGTTGGTATTGTTTTTAAAGTCGTCTGTGACAGCAGCGTCAGGAAGGGTCTACTTGTGGGTAAGAGTTAATAAATATAACTTCTATAAAACCAGCTATCTGTCTCTAGCAGCCAAACCTTGATATTCACTTCGACGGACGGCTGAGACAAAATTGAATGGAGGCCTAAATACATGGTTGTGGGATTAGCATAACGAGTCATACCCAATATTTGTAAACTGACGCTCATGGTTGTGAGATTAGCATAACGACTTACTCAATGTGGTCAGGATAAATGGACTACTAGGACTGGTAACATGCCCAGGTATCAACGAGTTATAACTGAATCATTGTTGAAAGCGGTTTGAAACAAATAAACAAACAAATTGTATGAGTGATGTCAAAGAAAGCTTCTGAGTTGTTCTAATCTTCTCAGTGGACCTTCAAACCCTGATTAGCAAACCGTCGACACATATAACGGACAGCCGTGCACGACGGATATCCAATGTATTGACAAGTGTAACTGACATCACTCAACCCTTTCCAATAATACAGAGAATCTGCAGCCGACGACATTGGACTTATCTTGGCTTAAACTGGGAAGATCAAAATAAATTAAAGTATATTTATTGAGAAAAGTTGAAAACATTGGGGCAAGTAAAAACAATTCTCATAATGAGCAATTTCACCTTTTGCCAAAATATTTTCAACAGTCGTGCTGCAGAGGCGTCAAATAACGTCTGTTATCGGGAAGGGCTAAATAGTTACCCCGAGGGGATACTGCTGACGTAGTTGTTTGCTTTGAATCAGAGTTAAAAGAAAATATATTGAATAATGGATGTATGAATCTACACCATTGTTATATTTCGTTGAATATATTGTGTGAAAACGAAAAAGTGCTCATTTTGAGAAATGTCTAATTCAACACAATGTTTAGAAAAGCTGGAAAATCATTGAATAATCATCTGTGCAAGGGAGAGGGTTAGCTATCAGTTAATTCATGATGAATATCAACAGCCTCTATTAACCATTTAATTGAAGATTTCAGACTTAATTCGTGTCATTTTGACACGCTGATTATTCCATTATTCCTTCACTAATACTGTCAATGTCGGACATTAGTTTTCCACGAGTAACTGGTCAACTTCACCCCCCCCCCCCCACCGATAAATTGTATCGGGGTGTGCATCAAGTGTATGTATGACATCATCCAATAAATAGCCCTTTCCCAAGTGCAACATATTTGCAGCAGACGACTTTGCAAGCTTCTAGGCCACACTATTGATAATCTCAAATATAGAACAGAGATGAAAACATTGTGGCAAAATTAGGAATTGCTCATCATTAGCAAATTCTCCTTTTGTCACACTGGCAATTAAAACAATCGCTTGCGATGCGTCAAAATGTATCTGCAGTGGAAACCAGGAACACCTACATTCAAGTCAAAAGGATAGTCGAAATATTTAAATGGCGAAAAAACAATGTTTCATACACTGCTTGCTATTCTTAAAATGAATAGACCACACACTCTTGGGAATACATCATTCGGTGCTCTGCAAATGTGTTTTATATGGGAAAATGTTAAATAACAGAGGCTAAAATATGGTCAAAGAGGTTTTCTCTCTCTTTCTCTTTAAAAACTGTTGTGTCCATGAGTCTTCATGTTACCATATATATTTAAATTGCAAAAAAGGGCATATGCTTTTTACTGATTTGTAAGTTTTGGTATGACCCGGCCCGTGAAAGAGGGCGCCACCTACCGCACACAAGTCGAACGCTTTACCACTACACCAGCAAGTCGTTCCTGGATACAAGTGTTTATGAATCAAAGTTATCCCTTACTTACGATTTATGACGCCTCTACAGCAGATCACATTTGAATATATTCTGACAAAAGCTAAAAAATGCTCATGATTGGGTAATTTTTCCTTTTGTCACAATGTTTTCATTTACATTCAATTATTACACATTCAAATATACAGGTTTTCAACATGATTTTACTAAATGTTTCCAAAGTCTTCTGCTGCAAATTGGTTATATGTGGGTGAGGGTTAAGCCTCGATTATACCAAACCCATTACAAATGATCAGCTGTGACGGAGTGATGTTGCTGACCACACTATTTGACATGCCAGGGCAGGAACGAATACGGGAGGAATCTGCCGTTGCCGAGGGGTTTGCGTCGGGGATCTGGAGCCGGACGTCTCGGATTCGATCCCCAGTCGCGGCACATTGGTTATGGTGGAGGGCCCTTTGGCAAGGCCTATTTCCTTGTCTAGTACGGGTTTGTTTACCCAGGGATCATCAATAAGTCAAATGTCGCCGTGATATAACTGAAGTAATGATGAAAACGGCGTAAACCTCAAATAAAACAAAGATTCCATATGGTTCTCTGTATATCATGTTTTGCGTGCGAAATATTGCCATGCAGAGTCAGTTAATTATTATTATACACCAATTCTGCAGCAGACGACTTTGAAAATTAGGAAAACATATAGAAAATCTATATAAATGATGGGAGTAATTATTGAATTAAATTAAAAACATTGTAGGAAATAGAGAAAATTGCTTTTTTTTTTTTTTCAGAGACTACTTTAACGTGTTCAATACTTAGAACAAGAAGTCAAATGCATTGAAATAGAAATAGGAATCGATTAACACAACGAATTGTTCGATTATCACAACTCAATCAGTGGAAATAACGGGTCATGGCTATAGAAGACGATACGCTCGATCAGTAGCCTGTGTCAGTGCTCAGATCAGTCCTTAAAACAATTCGGTTTTAGTCAATGCCGCAAAAAAAGAATCACGACATTTGAATGTTAACATCAGTCTTTGAAAATATTTGATGTCATCGAAAGGGAATTTTGTTTTGATTTTAAGCTAACAAGTGAGTTCCGCGATAAAAGCTTTAAGAGATTTAGAAATTGATTTTATTACTCTCGTTCTTTTCGAATCAAGGAACTCAAAAATCATGTTAATTCAGTCTATCACTGTAGTTATGGTGTGTGCCAACTGTGTTCTGTTGTCAACGTATCTCGGGTTTTGTGAGGCGGCATACAAGACTTTGAATTTTCGTACGACTTCCAGCTCGGCAAGTTTAGAAGGACTGGGTTGCGCGATAGAGAGGAATGATATTGCTCGTGGTGTAAAATTCAACACCGAGACGAAAGTATGTGAGTCGCTGACGGATGCTTGGTTCGACAATCCGACAGAAGAAAGCGGCCACAATTACTTTAAGCTGTTTATGATGGAAAGACCAATTGTACAGGTATGTTACCCCCTTGTCTGACAATCATATATAGACGCTTTCTGACGCTTATGCAGCTGACGACTTTTGAAAAAAAAGAGAAATTACTAAAAAACGGCCAATTTCTCCGTTTGTCACATTGTTTTCAACTCTATTCAACGTTAAAGTTAGTCTGGTTCCCGACTTCCTATGATAGTAAGTCTGGCACAACCGAATGAATGGCGGCCTGCTATGATATACCTCCGATGTACAATTTGAATGTAATTATCTTAATAAGATGACCATCTGGATAAAATCGTTTTATACCTTTAGTCATTAATATATTAGACTCATAATAAATATTTACGGGTGATGATTGCTCTTTGTAAGAAGATGTGACGTTGGTTTTTTTGACAAACTAGAAAACGAGTGGTGTTCGGTCAGTTGAATTATTTCGGATACTTTATAAAACAAAGTTTGTTTGCATTAAATTATAATGTCCTGTGTGGTTTACTTTGACATTTCATCTATGTGTTGAAATATTAATATGTTGTGACACCAGACCACAGTTATGTAAAGGAACCTCCGAAAAATCCGGAGAAATAGCTTCTTTTGTCACTATGTTTTAAAAAAAGCCGTCTGCTGCAGAAGCACTAGAAAGCGTCTATATAAGGGAAAGGGTTAAGAAACACAAAACAAGAAATCTACAGCAGACTAATTTGGAAAACAAATCTGGACAAAATTAATTTTAAAAAATATTATTACTGGTATCATTGAAAGAGTTTCAAATTTTGAAATTAAGTAGCCGTCTTATTGTTATTATGATAGTATTTTTCAATCAGTTTATTTTATAAACATTTCACTGCTTTTGATGTTGGATCTCATGTGTGTTTTAAAAAATACTCAACATTGCTATGCCTGGTCCAATTGTTTAATGACATAGAGATGATGATGGTGTCACATTATTTTCAATAAACATCATCTTGATATTTAAATTGAATTTAAGCATGAGAATAGTTTTTTTTTTTTATTTCAGTGCAAGATTGAATGTGTTCAATCATGATCAAAAACACTTAGGCTATTTGTTCACTAGTAGCAACTTGAAGGTGAACATCTAATAGTCTAGGTTTCTGAGATCACTGGGTGAAATTAAATTCAATCTTACACCACAATCAACACAGTTTCTGTTTAAATAAGCTTTACATACTAAATAAGCAAATATTCTCATTAACACTTCCCCTTCTACAATTAGTTTTGTTTAATTACTGAAGAAAGTTAAAACATTGTGGCAAAAGGAGAAATAAGTCATAATGAACAGTTTCATCTTTTGTTACAATGTTTTCAAAAGTTGTCAGGGAGCGTCTAAATGAGGGAAAGGTTTAAATGTTTGCTAACTATGTGAAGTGAGACATTCTACTTCATAGCCAAATTATTGAAATCCCATTCAATTCCAAAGTGTTATGTGCACAGCAGTTATGTGGTGTTTTAACGGTTTTAAAACCAAGGTAACTATTTATTGTTCTCCGCCGACATGTATCATTATTAGGACAATATTCCTTCATATTTGTTTATACTAGGAAGCCCAACGTCAGCTTTGTTGTAGTATAAAATGGCACCAGCTTCACCACTTGATCTGCCGGTCCCCCCTACCTCTTGGATTGATTGATTGGGGTTTAACGCCGTTTTCAACCATTATTTAGTCATATCACGGCGACCAGTTCCCCTACTCACGCGTTTCCTGGTTTTTCCATACCAGTACACCACACAACATACTTTCCAAGCAACTGGCTACTTTTCCACATAGACTGTTAAACAGCCCATTGGTGAAAGACGAATGACGCAGGTCACAGTGACTTTTGTCAAACGTCGGAAAGAATGTTGGCCGAGCTGGGATTCGAAATCACAACCCCTGGATTGACAGCCCGCGTCGCTTCCGACTGAGCTACCGGTGCTCGGTCCCTACCTCTTGGACATATGCTGTGAACGAATAGAAACAACTTAAATAACGTTCTGCATGGACATAACTAAATGTGCAATCTGCTAAGTATCTGAACTTTTGGCTTAAACATTTATCATATTATTTCTGTTCACAAGGTGAACAATGTAGATCATGAGCATACTATGTATGTCATACACAAGTGTGTATAGGCTCATCTGGCTCTGAATTACTGCAACTAGTCCGTTCATCCGAATAAGAATCTTTATTGTTCACTTGAAAAAAACACAAATATATATATTAGCCACCAATACAGATCATGATCAGAATACACATATGTGATCTGGATCTAAACTTGTTTCACATGTCCTATAAAACATGCTATAACTCTAGTTTAGTACACAGTCAGAAATTATTAATAAATATTATCAGGATACATGTAAACGCTTAAACCATTAACTCCATGCTTCCTCACCTTCTATTTGTGTTCAGCTTAGGCAGATTGAAATTCCATAATATATTCATTAACTTTTCAAAATATATGATGTTTCTGAGTGCCACACATTTTATTGTACATGTTTTATACATGATATGAGCCTGTGCATGACAAAATGTACAAGTTGGCTTTTGAGAACAGTATTAAAGATTTAGATTAAACTGTGCATCTACACAGTGTGATCAAGATGTACACTGTTCACATATTACTTACACTAACTTGTTAGCATATTAATTCTGGTAGTGTCATACGGTATTAATTGCAGTACTCTGATAGGGCATAGGAGACTGTGTCACCCTGTAAACAAAACGATACATTTTAAAAAAAAACAGCAGCCAAATTGAACCGACTGTTATATTGCTATTTATAGAATGCTTTCCTTTTAACCCTTTCCTACTTATAGACACATTCTGATGCATATGCAGCCGTCAACTTTTAAAAACAATGAAAGCATGGAATCAATTTATGACCTTATTTCAATAAGATAAATGAATTATTATCCCGATGGTCACAAAATAGGAAATTTAGATATTACCTGATAGTCCATCGCGTCCGCCATTATTTGGTTTGTGCCTGACCCTTACATAGTAATAACGGGGAAGGAACTCCAGACTGGACTACGTTAAAGTTTCATTTAGGTGGCAGGGGACCCCTAAACTTGCAACTTTTCAGTTTGTCCGGACCAATAAATGTTATTTGAGAAATTCTCCAAAACAGCATCCATCACAATGTCAAAACTATATCTCAATATATGGCATATAACAGTTTTTCAAAATCATGTAGCATTTGAGCAACTCGATAGAACTGAACACAATTTCAAACCCTGTGTATTCTATCCCACCTACCCAAAATGAGGGCTAAAATGACACTATTTCAGCAGATTTTCTAATCATGTCCTTACTTCCTGGAAACATGCAAAAGAAAATTGAAGCACACTTACTTAATAATCAAGCAATGCATAACCAGGAAATGTATGCAAAATACCATGTCATCAGTATTCTTCTAGTAGAAAAAACTTATTTGAAATACCTGAATTCTCGTCACACAACAGTCTCAAATGATACTGAGATTGACCTCCCCTTGGAAAGCTATTCAACATGATATGAGCTAACATATACAAATGTTCGTATTTTCTCCACATTTTGTATGCATCAATTGATAGAAGTCAATAAAGAAATCAATGCCATATAGTGTTATATAGTTAAGAAATCAGTTCATTTTCAAGCACACCTAATATATAAAATATCGACAGGGGCCAAATCCGAATGTGTCCCCTGCCACCTTATAGAGGTTTACCATAGGTTTACATAGATGTGCTGCAGATATGTTGTATGTGGTAAAGGTTTAAGTGTTGTGAATGACAGACCAAGTAGGTCGGTATGTAACCCCCTTGTCTGACAGTAACAAAAACGCTCGGGATTACTCGTTTCGAGTTCGGTGTTTGTTTATAAAATTTTGGCCGAAGTCGTAATTTAAGATTATTTATGTTCGGGATCCACGATCAATCCCGATCTTAAACGACTTTCTACAGAAATCGACGTGCCTAGTATGGATTTCCACCTTTGGATGAGCCGAGCCTAGGTAGCTCAGTCGGTATCGACGCGGGCTGTCAATCCAAGTGTTCTGATCTCGAATCCTAGCTCGTCCAACATTCCTTCCGACCTTTTAACAAAGTCACTATGCTAAGGGTCATTCGTCTGTCACCAATGGGCTAACAGTCTATATGGAAAGGCGGCTAGTGACTTGGCAAGTATGTTGTGTGGAGTACTGGTGTGAGAAAGCTGGGACACACACGAGTAGGTGAAGTGGTACCCGTGATATGACTGAATACTTCTTGAACACGGCGTTAAGACCCAATGAATCAACTCATTTTATGAATTAAGCAAAACGTATTATTGAGCATGTATGATGTTTTAGAAACAATTATTTATACTTAGAATGCATCTGTATATTCAGCGAATAAACACCAACAAACTTCGCACATACATCTGAGCCGTCCCGCGAGAAAACCAACAGTATGGACATTGCGTAAAGTATCGACCCGGATCAAACTAAGCATGCCGCACAGGCTTACCCGGATAGACAATTTTCGCCTACTGTGGATTTTCTGTCTCAGGAATCATTACTCTATACCTCTATCCCCCTGAGACGGAATGTGTCGGCCCAGATCAGTCTGCGCGGATCTGATCTGGGTTGATACATTTCGCAGAGGCCATAATATTGTTGTTTTCGCGTGACGGCTCATCTCGTAAATACGTGGTCAAGGAAATAATAACTCTCGACTTTCCATCGATTTCAGTCTGATTGTTTCATTTTTATTTCAAGACAAAAACACGCCACTTTAATGCAAGCAAAGTTGCTTGGGAAGATTGTTGTGTGGAGTACTGGTGTGAGAAAACCAGGAAATGCTTAAGTAGGTGAACTGGCCGCCGTGATATAACTGAGAAATTGTTAAAAACGGCGTCAAACCCCAATCAATCAATCAATCAATTAATGCAAGCAATCTTCTAATGATATTGAACAATGTTGGATTCGGTCATAAACACCATGACATTGGCATGTATTGTATCCATTCATCTTCCAATTGAAGTCCAAAGCCTTTTTGCCCACTTTTTTAACTTTTCTAAAAACATGGTAGATTCTAGTGATTTTTTTAATTTGAAATCACCCCGTTACATTGACTCTACCTTTAGATGCTCTCTTCAAAGCTTTGTTTTTTCTTGAATGCATTGTTTTCGCATATAGCATATTCATACTCAACATATTGCAATTGACATAACATTTCTTTCATATGATGTATTATTTGTAACATTTGATTGTGTATTTAGGGCCGGTAGCCTTTGATTACGTAAATAAATGAACTTGAAAAACTAAATTTTGTCATAGTTATAACTTAAATGCGGTCATTACGTTGGTTAATTTATTAACAATATGGAAACGCCATGTTGTTACTGTAATAATCTTCGAAACCACGTAATTTCAAACACAATTCAGTATTCCGCTTAATAACAAAAACTATTTCAATCTGCATGTCATAGCGTTTATCCATTCTCAATCCGGTGGCTTTTGGCAAGTTGAAGATTTGACCGAAAAGGATCAATACTTTTCCCTAGTTCATTCATTGAATGTTTCAAAATGACATCCTACAGCAGTTACAATCTTAAGATACTTAGGTCAAATCCAAAAAACTTGTTTCCTCAACGGTCCATGCATTCCCATTCCAAATAAAAACTGCATATTGAACTGTTAGATATAAAATGTCCAATGTATTATATGTTAAATGTATTCTATTTATCTCATCTACATACGTAGCAGAACAGTGAGCAAGAATGTGTATGTCATTCGTACACCAACACAAGTGTACATAAATTCCATTATTTGTTGAGATTCTTTGATCACTAAATACGTCACTTTCCGTGACGTCCTACCATTTTGACAAACACATTTGACCTTCTTTCATTATTGTAATAATATCGGTTAATGTACTCGTCGGTTCGAGTCCACATCGGGTGGACATGTTATGTTACCCCTGTTATGTTACTTGAACAAACATCACTCGGCAAGTAATGCAGTATTCGAAATTGTAGGTCATACTAGTAGGTGGCGACTTTTTCGAAGTTGCATCTATGTTGTATAAGTGTGACAAACGATCAAGTGTAAATAAAACATAAGGTTAGCACGTAAATAAATCAAAGTACTGAACGTACCGAAATGCGGGGGATGTTGGCTCTAGAGTATTAACACAATTGTCCTTCAATTGGACCTACTGACCTACTTTTTGACCCAACATGACCCATGTTATGACCCATGTTAGAACTTGACCTAGATATCAGCAAGAAAAACATTCTGATAAAGTTTCAACATGCTCAAGCTAAAAATGCAGTATTCAGAGTGTTAACAAGATTTTCCTTCAATTTGGCCTAGTGACCTAGTTTTTAACACGGCATGACCCATATTCATACTTGACCTAAATTTCATTTAGATAGAATTCAGACCAAATTTCAAGCTGCTGTAGCAACAAAAGATGATTCTACAGAGTTAACAATAATGTCCTTCAATTTAGCCTAGTGATCTAGTTTCTAACCCAATGTGACCCATATTCAAGCTTGACCTACATATCATCAAGACAAACATTCTGATAAAGTTTCAACATGCTCATGTTGAAAATAAGGCCTCCAAAGTGTTAACAAGATGTCCATTCAATTTGGCGTAGTGACCTAGTTTTTGACCCGGCTTGACCCATATTCGAACTAGGTCTAGATATTATTTAGATAAATATTGTGACCAAATTTCAAGCTGCCTTCAAACTGCGGCTTCTACAGTGTTAATAAGATTTTCCCTCAATTTGGCCTAGTGACCTAGTGTCTTAATATGACCCATATTTAAGCTTGACCTAGAAATCATTAATACAAACATTCTGACAAAATTTCAAACTGCTGAAGCAAAAATTGTGGCCTCTAGAGTGTTAACAAGCTTTTCCTTCAAGTTGACCTAGTGACCTACTTTTTGACTCGACATGACTTATGTTCGAACTTGACTTACATCATCAAGACAAACATTCTGATAAATTTCAACATGCCCAAGTTGAAAATGTGGCCTCTAGAGTGTTAACAAGATTTTTCCTACAATTTGACCTAGTGACCTAGATATTGACCTCAAATGGACCAGTTTCGAATTTGTCCAAGATTTAATGGAGACTTAATTAATTAATAATTTAATTTTATGTTCTGATAAACTTTCATGAAGATCCGATGCACAATGTAGCCTTACAAGGTGAAATGTTGACGATGCATGACAGCCGTATTTCCGTATTTTTCATTGCAGGGATTTTCTCAAAAGGTTTTTGAGCTACCCGCTTTCAAGCTACTTGTTTTTCATATATCTAAAAGAAATATATAAGATCCTTATGTCTAACTTAAATTTCTAAATTATGTTTACAACTTCATGGATTAAAACTTTACATTGTGTACGTTTACTTTGTATAGTGTGCCTACTGTTTAGCTTGTTGTGAAACGTATTAACTGATCCCTGGACAATCAAGAAAAAATGTCCATTTTGAAAAAACAGAGGGCAGCTCAAACAATTTGCAAATTTACACTTCCTGAAAGCTGGGCATGACAATATACGGAGGTATTCAGCATAGCTGAATCCCCCGCATAAAAATCTGTTAAATTTCAAAATGACAAAAGGATTAAAATTACAATTCTACATATATCACTATATATAGCGTATAGTACAAGAAATAACATACTAGTTCATACAAAGTTTAATGTAAGGTATAATTGACTTACCTTTTGAAACGATATGTATTATCCACCGTTATATGACCTGCTCATTTCAAACTCGTGCTCACGAATTCGGTTGCCTATTGGTGCAACAATATCACCTGTGATGGAATTTCCGTTTAAAGCGATCAGTTGTAATCATAAAATATCTTAGTTATAATTTTCAGAATACCGCCCACTTGTATTCAAGGGTACCTAGGAACATAGTAGTCGGATTCTCGGTGGTGTTTCACTTCTGGAGAGGAACAAAGTTGTGCTGGTATGTATTGTCTCCGCTTGATAAAATGTATTTACAAACAGTTTAACGGAAATGTGCTTGAGATAATCATCTACAGATACAGTTAAACAATTTTAATTGATCGAACACTCTGTCGAAAAAGGCGGGGCTTATTTGTCAATGATGTAAACTTAAATCATGTTTTCTGTCATATCTGAACTTAATAAATTACGCATTTCGCGGCGTATAACTGATCTTTAGAAATGACGTCACTGCGTATATCTGAACTTTAGAAATGGCGTCACGGCGTATATCTGAACTTTAGAAATGAAGCAATTCGTGACGTATATCTGAACTTTAGAAATGACGTCACGGCGTATATCTGAACTTTAGAAATGACGTCACGGCGTATATCTGAACTTTAGAAATGAAGCAATTCGTGGCGTATATCTGAACTTTAGAAATGACGTCACGGCGTATATCTGAACTTTAGAAATGAAGCAATTCGTGGCGTATATCTGAACTTTATAAATGACGTCACGGCGTATATCTGAACTTTAGAAATGACTCATTTTGTGTTACACATGTTCCCTCTGGTTTTCATTGCAGCATGAATCAGGAATTTAGAAATGAGGCATTGACTTGGATACCTTTCACATGAATTACAACCAACTTGGCGTGGCTTATATAAATGATAAAACACCAACAGATGATTGGGGAGATAATCAGGTGGTATCAACGAACCCTTACACAATCCCAAATCGGATGTACAAAGTGGAGTTTAAAATCGAAATGACGACAATTGACTTAAGTATTCGTTAAAGGAAGAGCATCTCTATTAGATTACAGTTGATTGATTGATGTATTTCGTCAAACGTCGGAAGGAAAGTTGGCGGAGCTGGCGTCCTAATTCACAACCCATGGGTTGACAGCCAGCGTGGCTATGTAATGTAGTTGTAGAAAGCAATTAGTTTACAGCTATTTACTCCTCTTGAGGTCAATAGTGAAAAACTATTCTTCCAAGTGAATGACTATTGACCAGAAATAGATAACTTTTTACCGAGACGAAGTCGAGGTCAATAGTTCTCTATTTCGGGTCAATAGTCATTTGCGAGGAAGAATAGTTTTTCACCATTGCACTGAAAAGGAGTAAATAGCTGTTTTATTATATATCTTCATGAAAAACGCATATTTTAACTAGTTTATTTATTACATTGCTGTCATCATTTTAATTGGGTAAATGTATGTAACATAAATGTAGATTCTAAAATAAACACAGGATTATTATTGTAAATGCAGGAAGAATGCAGTATACTGCTACATGGCACGCGCGTTAAAATGTTGGTTATGCACGTGCATGACGTCATTTTAAACAATAACGTCGCATTTTAGACGCGCGTGCCATGTAACAGATAAACTATTGACTCGAAAAGTGAATATTGGACCTGAATTTTAGAATAAAAGCGAAAAGGATCATTATGATTATTGAATCACAAGTGACTGCTTCTTGTCCAATCAAATACTTTGATTCATAGTTGGTATATAATAATTTACTCTATCATCATGTACAAGCATCTAACAGATACTGTTAAGAGACAAGGGGTAGATATGGAACGCCTTTACTGTCTTACTATGTTTTATTGTATTATACGCAGTACATTTTCATGTACATGCGGTACATATTTCATTTGACGTGGTACATTTTGCATGATATGCAGTGCAATTTGTATAATATATCGTGGTTATTTAATAATATGCAGTGCAAAAGTATGAAGATACAGTAGAATAACCATTACATACTGTGCAAACAACGTCATATGCAATACACACAACATTATATGCAGTCTATCCTTCAATACGTGTGGTGGTACTTTGATTATATGCGGTAGTTTTAACTTTATATGCAACTTGCATTTACATTGGGGATGATCATACTTTCCGGCATTCTCCGGAATTATTTCCGGAAATTACTGAGCATGACAGAAACACCGTCTAATCCATTTTAAAAAGGCCGTGTGGAACAATCTTAATGAAAAGTGTACACATTTTCTAAAAAGACGAGATGCAGAATGTCATCTATGCAGACGATCTCTGATTTCTGAAGCAGGAACAACTCTTGAAATCATTATGGCAAAAGGATAAATTGCTCATCTTGAGAAATTTCTCCACTGGTCACAATTATGGAGCCTATCCTGTGTCAAAAATCCAGCCTTGTATATTTGCATTTTTAGGTGTGTCAAAACTAGAAATACTTTTGTATGATGGTCACTTTACTTTTTCAACTATACTTTTCCGGTTTAACAAACGCATGTCGAATATCTGTATATCGTATATCTGCATTTGTAGGTTTGTCAAATCTCGAAATGATTATGTAGATGGTAGATTTATTTTTTAAACCATAATTTTCCGGTTTAACAAACGCATCTTTACACTTCTAGAACATCATGATTTACGATAAAATTAAAAGTCTATTTTTAAATAAGCCCCGCCTACGCTCCGCTTATTATACTTCCCGTAAAAAAGTGATCGTTTCCGTTAAAGTTCGGTATTTACGATTGATGTGGTACCATGCTTAGGTTTCCTAACACTTGGTTGAGATACTGTAGTATGTGTGTATTGTTCACACTTGATGCTTGGTGTGAAACAAGTGTGAACAATACACAAATCCTACAGTATGTCAACCTGCTCTCATACCGCGCATTAAGTGTGAACAATACACACATATACTAGATATACACTTGATGCTTGGTGTGAGAGCAGGCTGAGATACTGTAGTATGTGTGTATTGTTCACACTTGATGCTTGGTGTGAGAGCAGGTTGAGATACTGTAGTATGTGTCCCATGAGTAAGTGGGTCAGGATGGGAAATTCAGTCGGATGTTGTTGAAGTTACCTGGGCTTTATTTCATGTTGTTAATCCAATTGCATGGCAGAAGGGACCCAGGAAATTCTTATCCTGAGTATTCATGGTGGAGGACCCACACAGAAATGTATCTGAAATAAACAAAATAAATATGATTAATTGTTTTTGGCTTTTGAGCATAATAATATTATCATCTGTTGCAGACTGGACAGAAAGCCTCTGTAAGTGGGGAAAGCGTCTAATTATAATGTTGAAAAAATGCACACAAATGATTCATAGAAGATACAAATATTTTGAAAACATCTATAAATATTGTAGCAAATAATGAGAATAGGCTCATTATGAACTATTTCTCCTTTCTCCACAATGTTTTCATATGTCATCTGCTATGAGTGTCAGAAAGTGTCTGTATGTGGGAAAGGGTTAATTATTTTTAAAAAAACAAAAAAAACATTTATTAAATATATTTTATCACAAGTTTACTTTCCGGTTGACGATAATGGAGCGTCTCGATGATCTTGACTAATAATTAGACGGAAATTGTTGAATCATCAGTTCGCAAACAGTCGTCAATAGGCTCCGCCCATTTGTCTTCGTTAGTTTCCGTATATCGCCCATATATGGAGTGTCAAAATCGGCTACACATGTAATTCTAGTTTTGTAAATCGACTTTTGTAAAGCGCGACTTTCCATTGTACATTCGTAAAGCGCGACTTTCCATTGTACATTCGTACCTTGACTTCATAACACTTGTCTCGTAAAGTGTTTTTTGTTCAATTGAAAATGTACATTCGCGGAATTTGATTTGCAAACACGGATTTATTAACTAGAAATTAACGGGTTTAAAAGTAACTTCACAACAATACATCTGCATTTCAACATGTTACTATCAAAAACGTACAGACATACACAGTTGAAATTTTGAAACAGGATCTAGACTTGCAAACATGAGTTTGTTAAACCGGAAAAGTATAGTTTAAAAAGTAAATTGACCATCATACAAACGTATTTCTAGTATTGACAAACCTAAACATGCAGACATACAAGGCTGGATTTTTGACACAATATAGGCTCCATACACAATGAGTTCAACCAACCCCATTTTCAGAATATACGAAGTGCAGCATTCAGTCGATGCAGACGCCCTTTGAGGCCTGAAGCAGACAACTCTTTAAATCATTGTGACAAAAGGACAAATCGCTCATCTTGAGATTTTTTCCATTTGCCACAATAAGTTCAACGGAATAATTTACGGAAAATTCCGAGTATGGCAGATAGATCGCCAAACAATCTATAAATAGAAGTGTACACGAGAGGCAGATTGACTGAAATGCTGAAAACAAAATCAGATTTTCTGCGGTAAATGTGTAAGCCTTTCCCACATAAAACAAATCTTCAATGGACGAATTTGACTTCGTCGCTACCGACTGAGCAACCGGGCTCCTCTTAGAAAACTGCTCATTTACAGTTTATATAAGCCCTTCCATGGGAAAAAGGTACAAATCCGCCTTTGAGAATATTGTAGAACCAGATCAGTCTGTTCATTCGCAGTCTGATCAAAATATACAGTCTCAATCTTACTTGTACTTACTTACATATGATGTTTAGAAGCTTCAGTCAACTTGTGAATAGTCTGATAAGACAGAGCAAATAAACAGACTGATTTGAACCTACTGTGTTGCTAAAATGATTGTTGATTGTTTGGTGTTTTACGCCGCTTTCAACAATGTTTCAATTATATCACGGCGATTCCTGGGTAAGTTACCAGTACTACTGGTCCATTTATACCGACACCAGGCAGTCAGTCGTAATGCTAACCCCGCAACCCTGAGCGCGGAGGAGGGCAGCAATTACTACCATTTGGTAAGACCCGAAGGTCAGGAGGGATCGAACCCGCGGCCTTCCACAACCGAGGCGGACGCTCTACCACTATACCACCAGGTTGTACCTTTTCCAAAGACAAACTCAAATATATATAATAAAAAGCCCTTTCAGTTATTTCTTTTTTTCCCACAATCTGCTGAGGAATTAAAAGTTGTTTTACTATAAATGCTGTATTAACCTTAACACTTTTTTTAAATTAATTTTTAAATCCTTTCAATATGCATCAGATGACGTTAAGGCAGAACTATAGAACATCTTTATGAATGAAAGTATAATTATTGAAGACATTTGAAATCATTGAGGCTAATGGAGAAACTTTTCCCATAAGTTTAACATAAGCAATTTCTCCTTTTCCCACAATGAGTTCAAGAGTGTCTGCTTCAGGCCACAAAAAGAGTCTGCATAGACGACATATATGTACATGTGTACACTTCTATTTATATATATTTTTAAAACATGGACTGTCATACTCGGTAATTTCCGGAAATGATTCCGGAGAATGCCGGAAAGTATGATCCTCGTAATGAACAATGCACCCCATATAATGGCAAAACTACTGCGTATAATTAAAATACCACCGCATGTTTCGTCATTTGAACTGCGTATAAGGTTGTTTGTATTGCATATGACGCTCTTTGCATACCATATAATGTTTATTCTACTGTATCTTCACACTTTTACACTGTATATTATTAAATAACCACCATATATAACAGAAAAGGCACTGCATATCATGCAAAATATACCATGTCAAATAAAACATGTACCTCGTATACATGAAAATGTACTGCGTATAATACAATACAACATACTAAGACAGTAAAGGCGTTCCATAGGTAGATACATTTGAATGCGGATGCGATACCCTTCCTTTTTCCGAAAACATCCATTGGTTCTTTAACGTGCGCAGTGTATATCACCGTTACAAGCGAGACCCTTTTCCACTAGAAAGGACCAGTGTACGACCTATAGTCGACTGGTAAACACTTAAAAACGCCTCAGAAATTTTCAGAACCCGGACCAGAATTTCCGTATTAGACCACCAGACTACTTGATATACCTAATGGGCTCGGCGATGTTCGTATGGGGTCGTTAGACATCGGTCCTGTTCGTGTGCTGGTCAGTCATTTCTACCGGAACAATACCGATATTTTACGACTTTGACAAACTTTCTCCGAGTCTATATTTCGCCGAGCTCATAAGTACCGACGTCATACGACTTTCGCCGGGCCCAGTAGGTGTGTCTCGGGATTGTCGCGAATTGTCGGGATTGTCGCGGCCACAGCTTTCAATTCCTACTTATGGTGATTCGACACTATTTCAGTAGAATGTGTTTGGATATAGATATTTCATTTTGATCTGAACGCGTGCAAGACGTAACTCTGTGCAATGATATACGGTGTCCTACTTACTATTAAATTTTGATGTGGCAATTGAACGTTGAAACATGTTGAATGACATCGAAACAAAGAATGAATATATTCGGTGTAATGTCACCTAAAGACATTACCAATTTCAGCCTAACCTATTTAAGTTGATGTTAACAATGTTGTTCCGTGAATTTGGTATTCGGATGTAATTGATATATGTAGATGTTTAAAATGTAGTTGCGTGAACTTGATAATTTTGATCAAATTGATATATGTAGATGTTAAACATGTATTTGCATGATATTGATAAGTGGGATTTAATTGATCTATGTAGATGTTTAAAATGTATTTGCATGATGTTGATAATTGAGTTTTAATTGATATATGTAGATGTTTAAAATGTAGTTGCATGATATTGATAAGTGGGATTTAATTGATCTATGTAGATGTTTAAAATGTATTTGCATGATGTTGATAATTGGGATTTAATTGATATATGTAGATGTTTAAAAAAATGTAGTTGCATGATATTGATAATTGGGATCTAATTTATCTGTGTAGATGTTTACAATGTAGTTGCATGATATTGGTAATTGAGATTTAATTGATATATGTAGATGTTTAAAATGTAGTTGCATGATATTGATAATTTTGATCAAATTGATCTGTGTAGATGTTAAAAATATAGTTGTATGGTATTGATAATTGGGATTTAATTGATATATGTAGATGTTTAAAATGTAGTTACATGGTATTGATAATTGGGATTTAATTGATATAAGTAAGTAAGTAAGTAAGTAAATTGTTTATTATTGTGACATGTGTTACAAAGCATTTATAGTTTACATTTATTCTTTAACAATTATTATTAACACCCGGCCCCATGGGCCTATAAGTCACCAAAACATATATATTTCATAATATCATACAAATATACAAGATATATATATACAAAAAAGTGTGATCGGACGTGCAATTAGTCATTTTATTCGGTCGTATAAACAAATGTAGAAATCATTTAATAATAAATAATCAAATGTTCTAATAGAGAAGAGTAATAATTCTGTTTCATATAATCAAAACCTTAGAAATAGTTGTGGGGAAAAGTGGATATAGATTATCCATTCACCAAAATGATTTCAAAAGCATCGAAAGATATCTACTTGTGATAACATTCTCATTTAGTTAAACAATATACTCCGTCTTAGCATATACGCATTAACTACAAATTTGGCTGTCTTCCTAGGATACTTTTGGATAAGCTCAATATATATGTAGATGTTTAAAATGTAGTTGCATGATATTGATAATTGAGATTTAATTGATCTGTGTAGATGTTTAAAATGTAGTTGCATGATATTGATAATTGGGATTTAATTGATATATGTAGATGTTTAAAATGTAGTTACATGATATTGATAATTGGGATTTAATTGATATATGTAGATGTTTAAAATGTAGTTGCATGATATTGATAATTTTGATCAAATTGATCTGTGTAGATGTTTAAAATGTAGTTGCATGATATTAATAATTGGGATTTAATTGATATATGTTGATGTTAAAAATGTAGTAACATGATATTGATAATTGGGATTTAAATGATCTGTGTAGATGTTTAAAATGTAGTTGCATGATATTGATAATTGGGATTTATTTGATATATGTAGATTTTTAAAATGTAGTTACATGATATTGATAATTGGGATTTAATTGATCTGTGTAGATGTTTAAAATGTAGTTGCATGATATTGATAATTAGGATTTAATTGGTATATGTAGATGTTAAAAATGTAGTTACATGATATTGATAATTGGGATTTAATTGATCTGTGTATATGGTTAAAATGTAGTTGCATAATATTGATAATTGGGATTTAATTGATATATGTTGATGTTAAAAATGTAGTTACATGATATTGATAATTGGGATTTAATTGATCTGTGTATATGGTTAAAATGTAGTTGCAAAATATTGATAATTGTGATTTAATTGATCTATGTAGATGTTTAAAATGTAGTTGCATGATACTGATAATTGGGATTTAATTGATATATGTACTTAAGATGTTGTTGTGTTGCAATGATTTCATTCTAATCTATTTATGTCGATATTCAAAGTGTTGTTTTGTGACAATTACGGTGTACCAATGATGCTGATAAATTCAGCCGGCGAGATTTGAGTACAGTATGTCCGGATAAGTCGAGTCTATCAAAATGTAACTTCAAACCCAACTTGCTCTTTATTTTTCACAGTTAACTATTCGTAGTTCTCTACTGCTTTCTCTCTGTATACGACATATTATATCTTGACAAAATAACAAGACATTTTAAAAGGTTTAAGGGTTGAGATTAAAGCAAGCTGAACGGTATAACAATATATGTACTCTGCAATGTACATAAAAGCAGGCTCTGCAGACATATTTGTCGCTGTTCATACTTGATTATAGTTGATTTCTTTATATACAAAGAGTGTAATATAAGATGACCGAATCACTATTTGTGAATTCATCCGCGTATGTTTACAAAATGACTGATCCAGGGTGCATTAAACAACATTCAATAAAACCGTAATTCCTGCAAATGCTACAAACACTGGTATTTAGTCATTGTCCAGCCCAGAAGTAACGAAAACGTGTCGTCTTTGACAGTGAATCTGACTTACATGTATATATCTAGAAGGTCAACACGCTTGTGTATATATAATGTGACGTCAGGGGTGACACTTTGAGTGTCTATTGAAATTATGTTAATTCAACCCGTTTACTTGTACATATCTTAGTTTTCTGTGTTTTCATGATTAATTACATGATCAAATATTTTTTTTTTTTTTATTAGTTAATAGTTTATTAAGTATTAAATGTTGGGACTATTTTATGACCGCGTATGACCTCGGCATAATATTTGGTGGCAATTGACAAAATTAAAATAAATTTGGAAAAGCCAGATTTTCTTTTTGACATTACTGTAATAAAGTTTGAAAGAATAAAACTTTCTAAATTGCTTGTTTGTTTGATGGTTGTTGAATAAAATGCTATTTAAAAAGAAATATCTGATCATGGTCACTACTCAGAAAGGAGGTTGGTTGATTGCTCGGGGTTTAATGCCGTTTAATCATTCTTTTCCGTCATATCACGGCAGCCAGATCACATACCCATGTCTTTCCTTAACACCAGGACTCCACACGGCAATATTCCCAAGCATCTTTGATATATTGACTGTGAGCCCATTGGTGGAAGACGTATGACGCTTGTCGCATAAACTTTTGTCACACACGTCGAAAAGAATGGGTTCGAACTCACAACTACTGAGTAAGCGTCTCAACCGACTGAGCTAGCAGGGTCGGCTTGGGACGGAAAGAGGAATGTATATCATATATATTACGGTTCGTACAATCGGTGTACATTTAACATGTGTTAGAGTAAGTGTGCACGTTATGAATTTCCGTTTGTAAATTGATTTGTTTATATGTGTTTAAGCCGCTTTCACTATGTTTCACATTGTATCAGGTGTATCAGGTGTTTAGTTACAACTACTAATGATCCATTTATTCTGACACCATTGAGTAAGTCGTAATGCTTACCCCACAATGCTAAGCAACACGGAGCGGAAGTCATTATCACCTTTTTATAGTTGTCGGTATGACCTTGTAGGGGATCGAACCCGCGACCTCCCGCACCCAAGTAGGTTGTAATCAGTGTGTTTTATGAACACAATGGGTGAATTAACGAGTTATAAACATACCTGCATTTTATAACGAATGAACGTTTGCTTTAATTCACAGACCCCTCAAAGACTGGTACTGAAATGTGTCCCTAAAGTTAAAGGAAAGGAAGGACTTTACAGTGGCCAAATGACATCAGAGGTTCAACACAATTTAAACAAAAATCAGCTTAGTTTAAACTTCATTAGTTTACATCGATTGCGAAACAAGCTTAAAGCTTATATTAATTACGCTCGATTATTGTTTCTCTGAAACGTAACCAGTACTCGCGCCGTTTGTTTGGAAAAATCCGTTAGGCAGAATCACTTATCACGGGATTCGAACCCGGTACTTATGGTACGAGAGGCAGACTCTCTTCCACTTTATAAGAGCCGCGAGAAAACCAACATTATGGACTCTGCGTAATGTATCGACCCAGATCAGCCTACGCAGTCCGCACAGGCTAATACGGGACGACACATTCCGTCTCAGGCAAGTAGAGGTAAAGAGTAATGATTCCTGAAACAGAAAATCCACAGGAAGCGAAAAGTGTATGGCCGGGTTAGCCTGCGCGGTAGCTTAGGTTGATCCGGGTCGATACTTTACGCAGAGTCCATAATGTTGGTTTTCTCGCGAGACGGCTCATATTGTACTGAAATCATTTTACATATTCGTCTGTAGCTTTGCTGGAACTTTGCAAACTTACTTGCTTACATTCCTGAACATATGAAGTGTAACATTATTATAGATATATGTGTTTCAGAAAAAAATATGGTTTTTGTCTGCTAAAAAGTGGAATTTGCCTCCTTGATAATTTACCGTCTATATTATTTGTACCGTATATTGGCCGAAAGTAAATAATAATGTAGCTGACTAGCGGGCACATTAAAACATGTTGTAATCACCATTATGTTGTTTGCAGAATATTTAAGATACACAATTCCGAAAACCCCAGGCTCCAAGATACTTCTATTTCAGGAATATTTGGACTAAAGACTTTAGCTTAACTTCTGTTTCTCTCTATGTGTGTGTGTGTGTGTGTGTGTGTGTGTGAGTGTGTGTGTGTCTCTTTCTCTCTCTCTCTCTATCCGTCTGGCTGTCTGTTTGTCTCTCTCTCTCTCTCTCTCTCTCTCTCTCTCTCTCTCTCTCTCTCTCTCTCTCTCTCTCTCTCTCTCTCTCTCTCTCTCTCTCTCTCTCTCTCTCTCTCTCTCTCTCTCTCTCTCTCTCGCTCTCCCCCTCTCTGTGTATGTATGTATGTATGTATGTATGTCTGCCTGTCTGTCTGTCTGTCTGTCTGTCTGTATGTCTGTATGTCTGTCTATTTTTCTCCTTCTCTCTCTTTCGTAATCTCTCCTTCTCTTTGAATTTTGAACGGAGTCTAGTCACATACCAAGCCCAACACTTACTCGCTAGGTCAAGTGATCAAAACAACAAGAAAAGCAAGACAATAATCAGTAAGATGTATTCCATAATTTATATATAAGCAAAGGCCCGGTTATTTCGCGTAGATATCCTCGTAAACAGGAACGATATAACAATGGTAACGATTCCCATGTGTCCGCAATTAGCCAGCCCACTTCGCATTAACACTTTCGTTGTTATAGACGACTTCTTACGTATGGCCCTCCTTTTCCAACATACAGATGCCTTGTGGTGCTTCTGAAGCAGGCGACTTATCAAAATAGTGTAACAAAGATATATTGCTCTTGACGATCATTTTTTTTTATATTTACAACATTCTTGTTGTTTTTATCTCTATTGAATTATCATACTTACATATATAGATAACTATTTGTTTTGCTTAACCTTTTTTTCTAAATCTTGTCTGAGGCAGATTATGTCATATGTGGGAAATGGTTTATCATGTAAATAAATAAATAAAACAAATATGCAGTAGACGATATCGTAAACAAAACTATTGAAATTATTTATATTTGTTATCCTTTATTTCCCTCATGTTATATTATACTCATTAACTAGTATTTTCTTAAAGTTTTCAAAAGTTAAATCCCGCATTAATGAAGTAAGCGTTAAATGTAGATGCTTTTAAAAAAAAAAAAAAAAAAAAAATAGGCATTACTCAAAGAAACAATATCTTAAGCTTACATCATAATTTCGAAAACCGCATCGAAATCATTCTTCGAAATGTTACACGAATACTATTGTTTTCAGATTGTTCTTACAAGGCAAACGACTGTTAAATATTACATCGAGTACTTTTCATATCGAATGTATTTATCCTATCCATGTATAATTAATTATTTGTAGAGACATGGCACAAACGGTTATCGCTTAACAAACTTTAGCCTAGATTTATTTTGATGTGATTTTTTAAACAAAAATGGATCAGAAAAGAACAGATCAAAACGTTAATCTAGGCGTAAACAAAATACATAGTAATGGACAAACATAAATGCATATAAACATATACAAACACGTGGGTTTGAAATGGTGGAAAAAGACAAGAGCGAAAAAAAAAAAAATCAGTGATGAAAACAGTGTAAAGCGTGATATTATAATAATAACATTTTTTTTTCTGAAGTATGGACGTTTTCTGATGTTTTAAAGTTCATACGCTGCAGATATGTTGTATCTTGTAGGTAACGGTTAACTACTTTATTCTGGACCGCCTCGGTGCTGTAGTGGTAGAGTGTCCGCCTCGGTGCTGTAGTGGTAGAGTGTCTGCCTCGGTGCTGTAGTGGTAGAGTGTCAGCCTCGGTGCTGTAGTGGTAGAGCGTCTGCCTCGGTGCTGTAGTGGTAGAGTGTCTGTCTCGGTGCTGTAGTGGTAGAGTGTCTGCCTCGGTGCTGTAGTGGTAGAGTGTCTGTCTCGGTGGTGTAGTGGTAGAGTGTCTGCCTCGGTGCTGTAGTGGTAGAGCGTCTGCCTCGGTGCTGTAGTGGTAGAGTGTCTGCCTCGGTGCTGTAGTGGTAGAGTGTCAGCCTCGGTGCTGTAGTGGTAGAGTGTCTGCCTCGGTGCTGTAGTGGTAGAGTGTCTGCCTCGGTGCTGTAGTGGTAGAGTGTCTGCCTCGGTGCTGTAGTGGTAGAGTGTCTGCCTCGGTGCTGTAGTGGTAGAGTGTCTGCCTCGGTGCTGTAGTGGTAGAGCGTCTGCCTCGGTGCTGTAGTGGTAGAGTGTCTGCCTCGGTGCTGTAGTGGTAGAGTGTCTGCCTCGGTGCTGTAGTGGTAGAGTGTCTGCCTCGGTGCTGTAGTGGTAGAGTGTCAGCCTCTGTTCTGTAGTGGTAGAGTGTCTGCCTCGGTGCTGTAGTGGTAGAGTGTCAGCCTCGGTGCTGTAGTGGTAGAGTGTCAGCCTCGGTGCTGTAGTGGTAGAGTGTCCGCCTCTGTGCTGTAGTGGTAGAGTGTCTGCCTCGGTGCTGTAGTGGTAGAGTGTCAGCCTCGGTGCTGTAGTGGTAGAGTGTCTGCCTCGGTGCTGTAGTGGTAGAGTGTCCGCCTCTGTGCTGTAGTGGTAGAGTGTCTGCCTCGGTGCTGTAGTGGTAGAGTGTCAGCCTCGGTGCTGTAGTGGTAGAGTGTCTGCCTCGGTGCTGTAGTGGTAGAGTGTCAGCCTCGGTGCTGTAGTGGTAGAGTGTCTGCCTCGGTGCTGTAGTGGTAGAGTGTCTGCCTCGGTGCTGTAGTGGTAGAGTGTCAGCCTCGGTGCTGTAGTGGTAGAGTGTCTGCCTCGGTGCTGTAGTGGTAGAGTGTCAGCCTCGGTGCTGTAGTGGTAGAGTGTCTGCCTCGGTGCTGTAGTGGTAGAGTGTCTGCCTCGGTGGTGTAGTGGTAGAGTGTCTGCCTCGGTGCTGTAGTGGTAGAGTGTCTGCCTCGGTGCTGTAGTGGTAGAGTGTCTGCCCCGGGTGCGGGAGGTCGAGGGTTCGATTAACGGCCGGTTCATACCAAATACTTTTAAAATAATAGTAATGACTGCCCTCCTTGGCACTCTGGGTCACGGGATTTGCATTACGACTGACTGGCTGGAGTTAGGATAAACGGACCAGTAGTAATGGTAACTTACCTGGGACCCGCCGTGATATAACTGAAAAATTGTTGAAAGCGGCTTTAAACACCAAACAAACGATCAACTATGTTCTTGACTGCAGTTGTCGAGGTAACACATTTATGTGTCCACGGTCAGTAAAGTCAGTTCAAACAAGATAAACAGAACAAGGACGCGATGATCTATTTAGATGGATGGATCAAGGGTCAAGGGTCAAGAGAAACATTCGATAGGTAACGACGACGGCTGTCATTCCATATGTCGTGAGCTCGAGTTCCGGCTAGGACATTCATTGGCAACAGAAATATTGATAAGCAACGCTATAATGTCTTCACTTCGCAACAAGTGCGAGTATGTTTTGAAAGATAGTTGTATGGAGTTCCTACCCGAGAGAGCCAGACTACCCATGACAAGTTGCAAAGTTTAACTTGAGTGTTACCGCCTTGATGCTGAAGAACTAAATAAAGAATCCCCCTCGGGCGCACGGGTGTCGAGGATTAGGGAATCTCGGTTACGATCTCCGACTGGGTCCTACAAAATAATTTAAAACTTGTAGTAGTGACTATCCCTCCTTTGCCCTCAGGAGTGTTGGGTAAGCATTACGACTGGCTAGCTGCTGTAAGGATAAATGGACCATCAGTATTGATATTAAACTCAACCATGAAACACCGTGATATAACTTAACTCATGTTCAAAGCGACGTAAAACACCATAAAAGCAAATTAACTTTATTTGATCTCTAAACAATCAAGTAAAGAAGAAATAAATCTTATAATAATGCCGCCGAGAGATGATTAGCTGATTCTTTATTACACACGGAAGATTCGGTTCCCCTTCTGGACGTTCTCCAGACAAATGAATAATGTTCTTCTTGCACACCTGCAGCCGAACGAGAAGATTTAGGAAGAAAAATGAGTCATATAGGGACATAATTTTCCTTGGTTTTCTCATTAACGCACTCAGGTGTTCGACTGTTTGATCCATGATAAACAAGTTGATGTATTAGCACGAATCCATGATTGGTGGGTTGTTGGTGCTTTTTCACGGGAAATTAAAGATATGTAAATAAAAAATAAACTGATTATCCATAACACAAAATGTATGTCAGTTAGTAACTTAGTAAATCGTATGATATTGTGACTTATTCATATTTACAGATTTACAAACAAATACATTTACAATAACAAAGAGCAACCGGCCCTATTGGCCTATAAATCACAAACAAATACAAAAATCATGATTATTCCGTTATTTAAAAGTTGTTACTATTTATTTCTATTAAAATATATTTTAATATTTATATAATATAATATATATAATATATAATATATAATATATAATATTTATATTTCTATTAAAATAAATTGTGAGATAGGAATAAAAGAATGTACATGAGTACTGTGCATAGAAATAACTATACTTATAACTTAAAAAATGATTAAATACATAAGAGGAATTGAGGTAAATACATCATATATACACAGTAGAATAAGAAGATTATTATAATGAGTATATTAAATTTATGCATGTATGCACAAGGAATCACTTAACCAAAAAAAATAGATTTTCTTACATGCGAAAAAATCATTTTAATCCAGTATTGTTTTAAACACAGTCAACAGCAGTATTTCAATTGTTTTGCGAATCCCAGCTCGGCCAACATTCTTTCCGACGTTTGAAAAAAGTCACTGTGAAATGCTTCCTTCCTCTTTGACAAATTGGCTAACAATATATATGGAAAAGCAGCCAGTTGCTTGGAAAGTATGTTGTGTCAAGTACTGGTATGAGAAAGCCAGGAAACGCATCAGTAGGTGAACTGGCCGCCATGATTTGACTGAACAAATTGTTGAAAACGGCGTTAAAACCCTAATCAATCAATCAATTATAGCATGGGGCTGACATATGTGAATTACCAATTACTGTATTCTGATTGGCTTCGATTTAACGCACATTCCTTAGTTCTTTAATCAATGACTAGACCTACTGACCTGGTCAAAACTTCAGCCAGTAGACTACCTGCAAGCTCCTTAAATAACATCCCATAACAAGTTTTATTTTTATTTTGTGTAACCCAATTGAAGATCGAACACATGTCTGTCGCTCATGAACTTGATGTTCCAAACACTTCATAGCTGAGTTTGTGTCGACGATTTGTAAAGCGCACAGGTTTCACAACAATATATTCTACGGCTGCACGAGTGCTTTACGTTTTCCTGGAAATCGACAAATTCATGAATGGGTTATTTTGATTAGTTACAGCTGTGATTTCGTATTTATTTGTTATCATTTAGATCTACATGGTGAGAGGTTATTGTGAAATATATAACATCTTGTTATACTAAATGTAGTTAATAATTAAGTGTTAAGTGTTATTTCTTTGTTATCTTTCAAATTAAGATTATTGCTGAGTATGTCAGAGCTAAAATAGAAATCAGAATAGTAAGGACTACATGTAACATAGCAATCAGAATTGAACTATAATAATGTTATTATTGTGAGAAGAGCTGATACCATCATAATCAGTTTGCAATTTATTAAAAAAGAATCAGATAAGTTCTAAATGTCTTCTTACGAAAATATCAGGGATTGCAGTTTCCTTCAGACGAGTTTAATTTCCATTCCTATAATTGTATACATACTATCGTCCACAAAATAGTGTACAAACTATTTGATACTGTTTTGCTGTTTTATAAAAAATAAAGTGAGACTCTTTTTATTCATCACTTTTGATAGGGGTTCAAATGCCTCGTGTTTTCATAAACATTGCGAAAAATGAAGACATTACTGTCGTCGAACAAAGACTATTTTCTACGTCAGTGCTGGGCTTTTTTTTACCTCATTCCGTGAATTGTTTCAAAACATCCCTTTATTGTGTAAAGGATCCTATCTTTGAGATCCACCTTCAAATGTGTTTCAAATTCACATGTCACGTGTAATCCAATGTTAGTAATACTGGGCGAGTTCGATCACTAACTATAGCGACTATAGTTTGACCAGACTTTGGTTGAACTCACTATGGTAAGAGGAAATGATGTCACTTTAGCGACTACGGTCAGACACACGAGTTTCCTCTATTCGCTGTAGTTTGAAACACGATGGCCGTCACTTTCTCCTATTAGACAGCATGCTTACACAATCTCCCTGTTTTCTTGCAATCAGTATTGAATACCCCCACAAACAACGGTAGAAAACATTCAGTTTTTTCAATGACATTTAACCATTGCCTGACTGATTCCCGTTCGATCAGGTACATGCGCAGTGGAGCTTCCGGTACTTGACTTTGGCTTATGATTGAACTCATCCGCTATTGGACTGCAGGGGATTGATATTGGAAAAAGTCCAGTATCAATAATGCAGTAATTATTCTTTTTATTTACAAATCTTGAAGTTACTGACTATATTTCTACCCAATACTCAACTCACTTTTATTACGTTTTTGGCAAATAATATGCTTTTGGCTATACTTATTATGTGTATCTACATAACGTAAATAATGTTGTTTATATTTACAAAACGAAGTAATTAATTATATCTACATAACGTTCAATTATATGTATCTACCCGACGTCAAGTAGGTTTAAGGGTATCATATTGTATGTCACAGGATCCATAAAGCTAGGAAACACACGTTATGTGGACTGACGACCGTGACATAGTTTTGTTTCATGTGACCTCTAGGGCCATGGGTTCAGGTGTGGAGAATCCCATTGTAATTATGCTTCGTATTTACTGACGTTTGTACACGTATAATACATGATGCACTTTTTAGTCTATAACACAGATACAAGAAAAACAGATGGCAATGGCGCATTCTAAACGTGAAGTACTGTTAATTGAAAAGGCGTGTACCATTACAAATTTGTAAAACAAACAAAACAAATAAATAAACCGTAACGTACTGTGTGATGGACACACACACGTAAATGTACCGTGACAGTTTTATGGCGGTTTTCGCTTTAACCCAGTCACGTAATGTATTCTGTACGAATGACGCAATTTGCGGGGGTCGATTTTGACATCTTAATTGTTCTCTTCCTACGGTTCGTGCGAGCATGGTTACGTGAGTTTAATTGCACAAAACATAGAACTAATTTGATTATTTACATCTATAAGATGAACGCGTGTTCCTGAAAGATTCCCTCCTGATTCCGTAGACTGTTTAACCCTTTCCCACATGCAGACCCTCTCTGACGCCTCCTTAGTAGACGACTTCAATCACTTCTGTTGTTGATGTTTATTTATTTGTATTGGGGTATTTGTATTACCAGCGATTTATATGACAACTCAATTTATTTCAATTGCTTCTTAGTCTTGCAATGCGTAGTACCCTTTTAGAAAGACTGGGATTGATTGTTTGTTCTTTTCTGCCGCTTTCAACAATTTTTCAGTTTAATTATGGCGTTTCCTGGGTAAGTTATCAGTACTCCTGGTCCGTTTGTCCTGACACCAGCAAGTCAGTCGTAAGGCTAACCCCGCAAAACTGAGCGCCAGAGAGGGCAGCCATTACTACAAATGTTAAAGCCTTTGGTATGATCCGACCTGGAATCGAACCCGCGACTTCCAGCTTTAACCACTATACAACTGAGATCAGTGAGACGGTAGTAAGACTGGGAAGAGAAAATTAATTCAACACTGTCCGACATACACACTGTCCGACATACACACTGTCCGACATACACAAAATTTGTAGCAGACGACTTTGAAAAGATATGAATTATTAACTTTTTAACTGTCGAATTTCACAATGTCGACTCTTCCATGTTGTAAATTGGACCACTTCATGGCAAATTTAATCACCTGAATCTGCAGTGTCTGCAAAAACATTCAATTGCCTTTGGCAGCGAAAGATAAAGGTAAAACACGGTATGACTTGAGGAAGAATTGGTTATCATGAGCAATGTCTCGTTTCGCCTCAATGTTTTCAAAGGTCGTCTGCTGCTGAGGCGTCGGAATGCGTCTGTATGAGGGAAAGGGTTAAGATTGTTTTCAGAAAGTTAAACATATTCTGTCTGACTTGAACAATTCTGTATGTGAAGCAACCACGGGCAAGTATGTAAATAAGCCGTGTTCATGTCTTCATGCGATGTGGACTTAAATCCCGTATTTTTTGTCTACAACCGGTTAATATAGGAATAAGGTACAAGTCACTATTATGTATGTATAATATGTATTATTCTCTAAAAAGACAACTCTGTGGCAAACATTTTTGATTTTGTTGTAGTAACGGAAGCCTATATTCAATATTGCAGGATTGCTAACTTTTCCAGCTTTGCTATGAAAAAGACATGCATGCCTGAATTCTGTATTCTAAATGTTGTCATCAGATGGCTAATATTGAGTAGATGCTCTATTAATGTCATCACGTTGCCTTCCTATATAGCATTAAGTTCAAAATGTGTTTATTTGCATGCGTTGTTTATACACTTTGTGTGTAAACTTATAGTATGAGTTATATGTATTTTGTACTGATAAACGATCATCTTGTATACGTTCACTGACGTGCAGGGCTATAAAATGTTATACATGTATTGGACTTTTTGAAAGTATTGCTGAAAAGATGGAAGTTTTTCTTATTTCTCGTCTTTCCAACAATATTTTCATCCATTTTTCTCCTTGGTTCAATATGGGGTTAACATCGCAATAACCGATGATCATTAATTATATACTCATCCATAAATTGTTTAAAAAATGTTTTCCGTTTGTGTATTATATGCTTTTCTTTTCAATTAAGCTGCGTCATCTGTTGCATAGCCTTATAATACTCCCCGTCCTGTTGTTCTTACTTTTACAATTTCATGTACATTCTGTAAAAAGTTGATTATACTTGTTTGTATTTTATTATATTGTATTGTATTGTATGTTTACAATGTAAAGGGGAATATATACAATATATATATTATATTGTAGTGATAGTAAAACACAAGAGACTATTTTCAGTCTCAGGTTTACTAGACTACCTCGATGGTGCTGTGGTTGAGCGTGCACATTGGGAGCGAGAGGTTGCGGGTTCGATTCTCTACCGGGAATCTTTTAAGATGGTAGTTATGATTTTCCCTCCTTGTCGCTCAATATTGTGGGTAAACATTACGAGGTACGGATGCGTAACACACTATACAAATGAAATTCGTTCGATCTTTCAATAAACGAGGAAGTATTCCCATACGTCAATATTACGCTGGTGTTAGGACAAATGAACCAGTCGTACTGGTAACACATCCAGGAAATAAAAGCAAGAAAAGTATACCCTCGCCTTTGAAACCCAGGTATTACTCAACGATATTGACCCGACCATGACCGTCATGCAATTATCCGAATGCATGAAATGTACATGTATGATCATCAAATGTGTGATTTGTTTTAGAACGACACATTGTTTAAAAGCGATGAAAACACATCTTAAGATTTTATTTTAACAAGGTCACAATCGGGTTAAAACTTTTGGGTAATACTACAATTTAACATTTCATCAACTTAATATTGTGTTTATATTAGTTTTCTATCCTTCGTTGACCTCTCTCGGTGATGTAGTGGTAGAGCGCCCGCCTTGGGTACGGGTAGTCGCGGGTTCGATATCCGACGGGGGGTCATACCAAATACTTTACAAATTGTTGTAATGATTTGTCCTCCTTCGCGCTCATGAGTGTCATAACTGACTATACAATACACAATATACAATAAACACTATACAATATACAATATACAATATACAATAACAATATACAATATACAATATAATATACAATATACAATATACAATAACAATATACAATACACAATATACAATATACAATATACAATAACAATAAACAATATACAATAACAATAAACGAGGAAGTATTCCCATACGTCAATATTACGCTGGTGTTAGGACAAATGAATCAGTCGTACTGGTAACACATCCAGGAAATAAAAGCAAGAAAAGTATACCCACGCCTTTGAAACCCAGGTATTACTCAACGATATTGACCCGACCATGACCGTCATGCAATTATCCGAATGCATGAAATGTACATGTATGATCATCAAATGTGTGATTTGTTTTAGAACGACACAAAAGCGATGAAAACACATCTTAAGATTTTATTTTAACAAGGTCACAATCGGGTTAAACCTTTGGGTAATACTACAATTTAACATTTCATCAACTTAATATTGTGTTTATATTAGTTTTCTATCCTTCGTTGACCTCTCTCGGTGATGTAGTGGTAGAGCGTCCGCCTAGGGTACGGGTAGTCGCGGGTTCGATATCCGGCGGGGGGTCATACCAAATACTTTACAAATTGTTGTAATGATTTGTCCTCCTTCGCGCTCATGAGTGTCATAACTGACTATACAATACACAATATACAATAAATACTATACAATATACACTATACAATATACAATAACAATATACAATATACAATATAATATACACTATACTATACAATTATCGCCTTTTAGTGAGGTCGATACGTGTTTTTGTCGACTTGATAAAAGTGATATCGACCGAGGACGAAGTCCGAGGTCGATATCACTTTTATCAAGTCGACAAAAACACGTATCGACCGAACCTAAAAAGGCGATAATAGTTTTATTATTAAACTTTACTGCAGTTGCAGTACCTCTTTTGGTGTTCTTTGCATCAACATTATCTAAGATAATTTGTTTTTCTTCGTCTGACAGATGAACAAAGCGTCCGTCAGCCATTATGTTTGTTTATAGTATGACGTCATAGAACTTGTACCCGTGCTATTTCGCTCGCGGCCACGCGCTCCAAGTCAATTCGTCTTTTTTAGCTCCGCCCTAGAGTCAATTCCACTTTTTATCACATATCATGTGACCGTGTCTGTGCCAATCAAAATCATTAAATAAATTGATTTAATAATAAAATATAATATACACTATACAATATACAATAACAATATACAATATACAATATACTATACACAATATACAATATACAATAACAATAAACAATATACAATATACACTATACTATACACAATATACAATAGATAATATACAATAGATAATATACGATATAAAATATACAATATACAATATACAATAAACAATATACAATAACAATATACAATATACACTATACACTATACAATATACAATATACAATACACAATATACAATATACAATACACAATATACAATACTCAATACAAAATATACAATATACAATATACAATAACAATATACAATATACTATACACAATATACAATATACAATTTACAATATACAATATACAATATACAATATACAATATACTATATACAATATACAATATACAATACAATGGTTTATTTGCGTAGTAAGGCATCCGACGCACACTACATACATATAATATAACATACATCCAACTATGTATTAATGTGCAAAATCAAATTTCTTCTAAAAGCTTTGAAACATAAAGGGCTATTTTTTTTTTAATAACTACTGGATTTTCATTTTGAAGGATGCGATCAAAATTCTGTAATTATGGTAAAGCATTGAACCGCGCATTTAGATAGAAATCTCGTATATTGTTAAACTTCTCACAAATGAAAAAGGCATGTCATTTATTCTCGATCACCAAGGCATCTTTTTACATAAAGCAATATACAAACAATCGATGTTCTTTTTGAAAATTAAATTGACCACCAAGTTCAACGTTAAGTCTTTGGCATGATTATCTAAAACGCGACATAGGTAGTAGTATCCAGTACATAACTATATGGTTCATAGGTTATGTTTGACGTTTCAATATATCTACGGTAACGCGCTGTTATTAACGTGTATTTGCTTTGAAGTTTATAGCAGTTCTACACTTGCTTTTAATCAAGCATTATCGCAGCGCAATGCCATCTTGTCATACCGTCGTGTGAACAAAACCAGGCACGTCACTTGCGTTTAAGTCTTTGGATAACAAGGTACATCGCCTTCAGCAGCCTGTGTTATTGTCAACGTTGATTACATCCTTCATTATTTACCTAAAATGAGTTTTCTGTTTGGAGTCTACTGCTGCTCAAAGTCGAAAGGGATCCTTACATCATTTCGAGTCATCGACGTGTTCGAGTAATCGAGTGGTTAGCGTTTGGTTTATACTAAATTGTATTGTTAGCTTCGTAATGCATTTATACTATATAAACCAATGCACTGATTAAATCACATCAAGAAAACAGCACAGCGGCAGTTCTGATTGCATGTCTTAGCAATAGGAACAGCCGATGCGCTGTTTTCAAGATACTGATCATTTCCATGGATTGGTTCGAGTTAAACGATATATTAGAGCTATTACATGTTTAAATTACAACGAATACATGATATATGAATGCTTAGAACGTCAGCGCATGGCGGTAAGGACAACTGCAAATTTTCAAATATAATGAACATTAACCTTAAACACGCCGGCGTATTTGTCGGTTGGCAAATATAGATGTGGTGGATCACGAGAAAAATCATTTATGAACCTGTCTCTACCTGGGACCAGGTCGTTTTAGACGTTTTTCTGCGGAAATTTTAGCCCAAATCGAGCGAGGGGTTAAAATGCCGTTGCACACCGTGTCATTATTATTACACTATATGGACGTATAGGGGCTATTTATAGCAACACGTGCGGGATTCCCCAAATTACCATTACGATCATTTATATCAAAGCGTATAGACAATATAGATAGACTTTTTGTGTATTTTAACGAGGTATTGTGTGATTTTCCGCATTTTTTGCTGTAATAGAAATTCGGACGCCTGTGTCACAAGAGAGGATTTTGATAATGTTTGCAAAACTGTCTCGGGGATTGTGTCACCCCTGCCATTTATTAGAAGATAGAGATAATTATGAACGGATAAGATATCGGTTTTGTCCCGGTTTATATAACGGTTGATCCAACAATACACGCGACAATAGGAGCACGTGGTATATTTGTTAATGTTCGCATAACTCAGTCTCGTAACGTGCACCGTCCCATGAAGATACGACATGTTCTAAAACCTGGCCTGGCCTGCTGACTCAGCATTTTGTGTCGGGCCAGGCCAGATTTTATACATATTGAGAGTACAAGCTCTGAATATACTGGAACATAATGATAGACCTTTATTTAGAAATTAAACTGCATGTTTAATATAATGACTTTTCTCTGAGTTTTATTTAGATAATTTATTCTTTAGTTTAATTGAATAATTATCGGATAAATTTATATTTAAGTGCACAGATCTGGGTTTAAAAATCGATTCTTAAAATCAATGTGTTCAGACTCAAGTAATACATTCATATATATTTTTTTATTTGTGATGATTTTTATGTTTTGTCTTTATTTTAGATGTAGAAATTTCATCTTACGGTTCATTTAGATGAACATGAAGTAGTTCAAAACTACACACATAGTTCAATTGAAAACATGATTGTTGTATAAGTAAATTAATTAATTATGTAATTCATGATCATTACTTAGATGAATAAGTTGTTGTATTGAAAGCCCTTATCTTTATCAGTCGAGAGTAATGTATATTGAAAATACTATTTCAATTATTTCATCATAAAATTCAGAGGACACTTTTATAAACAAAATATGTTATTAGCTATGTATGCGAGATGATCTTATTAGAAAACCAGCCAGATCTTCAGTAACATGACGGTGTTATGCCCCAACATAACCAAACACGATCATAGAGAGTTTGAAATCATTATCATCAATAATCATCAAACCTGGACAGTAGTGAGGTTAACCCTTTCCCACATATAGACCCTTTCTGAGACCTCTGCAGCAGACTACGTTTTAAAACATTGTGGCATAAGGAAATATTGCTCAAAACAAGCAGTTTCTACTTTTGCCATAATGTTTTCAACTTTGTTTAGTAATTATACCTATTTTAATAGAGATGTTTTATTGTTTTGCGAAGACATTTTAAAGTCGTCTGCTGCAGATTTGTTGTAAATGGGAAAGGGTTAAGACTTGCGTTAAGGCGTACGTACAGATCAGATTTCGTCTCCGGGTAAAATTGATCTTGGTCTACATATTTCTATATACATTCATTAATACATTCATTAATTATCAGTCAATACGTTTTTGACCACCTAGAGCGAACACCGACCTTGGGGACTCTGCGAGCAGTACAAATCAAGATCAGCTTTCGTCTCCGCGTAATTTGACCTTAGTCTACATATTGCTTTAAATCCAGATATGTGCACTTAAATATAAAATTTATCCGATTATTATTCAATTAAATTAAAAAAAAATATCCAAATAAAACTCAGAGAACAAAAATCATTATATTAAACATGCAGTTTAATTTCTAAATAAATGTCTATCATTGTGTTCCAGTATATTCAGAGCTTGTACTCTCAATATATGTATAAAATCTGGTCTGGCCTGGTCTGGTCCGGCCTAGTCCGACACAAAATGCTGAGTCAGCAGGCCAGGCCAGGTTTTAGAACATGCCCGAAGATACTGCGTCTACTCGTTTTGACAGTGTAATGGGTTATTGATCGGGGTTTAACGCCATTTTCCACATTTTTTCAGTCGTATCACGACGGTCATTTCACATACTGATGTGTTCACTGGTTTTCTCACTCAAGTACTCCACACAACATTCTTTACAAGCATATGGCTGCTTTACCGAAATAGTCGGCTGTAAGCAAATTGGTGGAAGACGAATGAGGCTTGTCGCAGTGACTTTTGTCAAACGTCGGAAATAATGTTGGCCGAGCTAGAGGATCGAACTCACAATCCCTGGGAACATGGTATCTATCTTAATGTTTATATAATCTAGTCTCGTAACGTGCACCATCCCACGAAGATACCGCGTCTATTCTTCTTTACAGTGTAATGGACCGAACGATGTACTAACCTTTTCATGATCAATGAAGTTTTACAATAAAACGGAATAATCACGAAAAGTTAAACTTCTGTTATCATAACGGGGATGTTAAAAGAGTGATATATGACATACGAAACAGCATGTCTGTTTCACATCATTTCAAGCTTGATGAAATATAAATTAACACTACATTATGGAGACAGTCTGGTTTCTGTCCATTTGTGTGCCAACATGGACGCTTTTGACAGACGGGTTATTGTACACTTTCTTACCCTTTATCGGATTTTCCCCCGGTAGCTCAGTCGGTAGCGAAACAGTCTGTCAATCAAGGTGTTGTGAGTTCGAACCTAAGCTCGGCCAACATTCTTATTGACGTTTGACAAAAGTAGACTAACAGCCTATGCGGAAAAGCAGCCAGCAGCTTGGTAAGAATGTTGTGTGAAGTATTGGTGTGAACAATAAACAGGAAATGCATGAGTAAGTGAACTGGCCGCCGTGATATGACTGAACAATTGTTGAAAACGGTGTTAAACCCCAATCAATCAATCAATCAACCCCCGAGTGTTTCGGTCGTCTGCATTGAAACCGTCTGATGAAAAACATCTATCATCTGGAAAGCATATAGTTTAACCATTAACCCTTTCCCGAATCTAACAAGTCTGTAGCAGACAACTTTGAAAACATGTTGGTGCAAATGAGAAAAATCTCTAGAAAGATAGCTTTATTGTTAAATAAAGTTGAAAACATTGTGGCCAAAGGAGAAATTGCTCATAATGAGCAATTTCTCCTTTTGCTACAATATTTTCAAACGTCGTCTGTAATTGCGTCAAAATGCTACTTGTGGTAAAGGGTTAACATGTAGACGTCTTTTTAAAACATGGTGACAAAAGGCGAAGTTGTTCAAAAAGATTCGAGCAGTGTAACCTTTTTAACAATGTTTTCAACTTTGTTCAGTAATTATACCTTCATTTATAGAGAGTATCATTATATTTGCCCAGACTTTATCTAAGTCGTCTGTCGCGGATTTGCAGTATGTGGGAAAGGGTTAATAAAAACCATTCTAAGTGTTTTATTCGCCGGAACAAATGTTGTCCAGTTTTGATAACAGGTACGATGTTTATGCTTTAACGGAAATATTCCTCTACCTCGGCCCGTTATCAGATGTGCATGTCATTCATTACCGTTTATTCAATTTTTAAGTCGTGTAGCGGTGGTGCCATAACTATTTGTAAACGGAACTGATTCGTGTATTTAGTTTTAAAACTTAACTTGCTTAAAGTATTTATAATTATGTTTTAAAAGATTATATATATGAAAAACAGAATGTTTAAAAAATCAGCAAAAATACATGGATAACACATGCTTTAAAGGGGAGGATTACCAGCTTATGTTTGAAGTATGATGTATTAAAGTTCAGAATCTCTTTCAAACCAGAACTAAATTTCGATTACAGATCGTCTCAGATGGACTGTTACGTCAGCCAATTACAGGCTGGTGTCGGGTGTGTCATGCATTATGCAAGAAAGAATTAGTCACCCCGCGAAAATGGTTACCGTCATTTTGGACGAAATCGGGCTGGTACGAAAGTTGTTTACACATACTCTACTTTCGCTTTCAATGCGAAAGACACAATACTAAAAACCAGATAAATCATTTCCAGTACACGTCCTGTACAAATGTACAAAGTATTCAAACTCAATGTCATTTATTCAATGCATTCTGGTGAAGGTATATACTCATTTCTACGTAAACAACGGTTTTAGCGACTATTCAACATGGCCGCGGATATATTTGGCGTTATTTGTTCTTATCGATATTATTACCGGTCGTGTCAGATAGATCGTTGTATCAGTCAATTAAATTGTCGCCTACAAAGTCGTTAGATGTCAACAGATGAGATAACCCACATGAACTAGATAGGACAGCGGCGATAGCCGAGCGTTGGTTTTATCGTCATGTTACAGAAAAGACGAGAAACAGTTCATAAATATTTAAATGTATAGAGTCTTTTCGAGAGTGAAACATTGTGGAAATAGAAGGTTCCGAAAAGAAAATTATGTTTGTTTGTATTACTTTTCAACCGTATTTGAATTATATCACAGCGGTTCCTGGGTGAATCACCGTATAACTGGTATGTTCTATACTGACACCGATGTTTCACGGCGGTTCCTGGGTGAATCAACGTATAACTGGTATGTTCTATACTGACACCAATGTATCACGCCGGTTCCTGGGTGAATTACCGTATAACTAATATGTTCTATACTGACACCGATGTATGACGGCGGTTCCTGTGTGAATCACCGGTATAACTGTTATGTTCTATACTGACACCGATGTATGACGGCGGTTCCTGTGAGAATCACCGGTATAACTGATATGTTCTATACTGACACCGATGTATGACGGCGGTTCCTGTGTGAATCAACGGTATAACTGATATGTTCTATACTGGCACCGATGTATGACGGCGGTTCCTGTGTGAATCACCGGTATAACTGGTATGTTCTATACTGACACCGATGTATGACGGCGGTTCCTGTGTGAATCACCGGTATAACTGGTATGTTCTATACTGACACCGATGTATGACGGCGGTTCCTGTGTGAATCACCGGTATAACTGGTATGTTCTATACTGACACCGATGTATCACGGCGGTTCCTGTGTGAATCACCGTATAACTGATATGTTCTATACTGACAACATTGTATCACGGCGGTTCCTGTGTGAATCACCGTATAACTGATATGTTCTATACTGACACCAATGTATCACGGCGGTTCCTGGGTGAATCACCGTATAACTGATATGTTCTATACTGACACCAATGTATCACGGCGGTTCCTGTGTGAATCACCGGTATAACTGGTATGTTCTATACTGACACCGATGTATGACGGCGGTTCCTGTGTGAATCACCGGTATAACTGGTATGTTCTATACTGACACCGATGTATGACGGCGGTTCCTGTGTGAATCACCGTATAACTGATATGTTCTATATTGACACCAATGTATCACGGCGGTTCCTGTGTGAATCACCGGTAAAACTGATATGTTCTATACTGACACCAATGTATCACGGCGGTTCCTGTATGAATCACCGGTATAACTGATATGATCTATACTGACACCGATGTATGACGGCGGTTCCTGTGTGAATCACCGTATAACTGGTATGTTCTATACTGACACCAATGTATCACGGCGGTTCCTGTGTGAATCACCGGTATAACTGATATGTTCTATACTGACACCAATGTATCACGGCGGTTCCTGTGTGAATCACCGGTATAACTGATATGTTCTATACTGACACCAATGTATCACGGCGGTTCCTGTGTGAATCACCGGTATAACTGATATGTTCTATACTGACACCAATGTATCACGGAGGTTCCTGTGTGAATCACCGTATAACTGGTATGTTCTATACTGACACCGATGTATCACGGCGGTTCCTGTGTGAATCACCGTATAACTGGTATTTTCTATACTGACACCAATGCAATGTATCACGGTGGTTCCTGTGTGAATTACCGTATAACTGGTATGTTCTATACTGACACCGATGTATCATGACGGTTCCTGGGTGAATCACCGTATAACTGGTATGTTCTATACTGACACCGATGTATCACGGCGGTTCCTGTGTGAATTAGCGGTATAACTGGTATGTTCTATAATGACACCAATGTATCACGCCGGTTCCTGTGTGAATCACCGTATAACTGGTATGGTCTATACTGACACCGATGTATGACGGCGGTTCCTGTGTGAATCACCGTATAACTGGTATGTTCTATACTGACACCGATGTATCACGGCGGTTCCTGTGTGAATTAACGGTATAACTGGTATGTTCTATACTGACACCGATGTATCACGGCGGTTCCTGTGTGAATTACCGGTATAACTGGTATGGTCTATACTGACACCAATGTATCACGGCGGTTCCTGGGTGAATTACCGGTATAACTGGTATGTTCTATACTGACACCAATGTATCACGGCGGTTCCTGTGTGAATTACCGGTATAACTGATATGTTCTATACTGTCACCGATGTATCACGGCGGTTCATGAGTGAATTACCGGTATAACTGGTATGGTCTATACTGACACCAATGTATCACGGCGGTTCCTGGTCGAATTACCGTATAACTGGTATGTTCTATACTGTTACCAATGTATCACGGCGGTTCCTGGGTGAATTACCGTATAACTGATATGTTCTATACTGACACCAATGTATCACGGCGGTTCCTGTGTGAATCACCAGTATAACTGATATGTTCTATACTGACACCAATTTATCACGGCGGTTCCTGTGTGAATTACCGGTATAACTGATATGTTCTATACTGTCACCGATGTATCACGGCGGTTCATGAGTGAATTACCGGTATAACTGGTATGGTCTATACTGACACCAATGTATCACGGCGGTTCCTGGTCGAATTACCGTATAACTGGTATGTTCTATACTGACACCATTGTATCACGGCGGTTCCTGTGTGAATTACCGTATAACTGATATGTTCTATACTGACACCAATGTTTCACGGCGGTTCCTGGGTGAATTACCGTATAACTGATATGTTCTATACTGTCACCGATGTATCACGGCAGTTGCTGGGTGAATTACCGTATAACTGATATGTTCTATACTGACACCAATGTTTCACGGCGGTTCCTGTGTGAATTACCGGTATAACTGATATGTTCTATACGGACACCAATGTATCACGGCGGTTCCTGGGTGAATTACCGGTATTACTGGTATGGTCTATACTGACACCAATGTATCACGGCGGTTCCTGTGTGAATTACCGTATAACTGATATGTTCTATACTGACACCAATGTTTCACGGCGGTTCATGGGTGAATTACCGTATAACTGATATGTTCTATACTGTCACCGATGTATCACGGCAGTTCCTGGGTGAATTACCGTATAACTGATATGTTCTATACTGACACCAATGTTTCACGGCGGTTCCTGTGTGAATTACCGGTATAACTGATATGTTCTATACGGACACCAATGTATCACGGCGGTTCCTGGGTGAATTACCGTATAACTGATATGTTCTATACTGACACCTATGTTTCACGGCGGTTCCTGTGTGAGTTACCGGTATAACTGGTATGTTCTGTACTGACACCAATGTTTCACGGCGGTTCCTGGGTGAATTACCGGTATAACTTATATGTTCTATACTGACACCAATGTATCACGGCGGTTCCTGTGTGAATCAACGGTATAACTGATATGTTCTATACTGACATCAATGTTTCACGGCGGTTCCTGGGTGAATTACCGTATAACTGGTATGTTCTATACTGACACCGATGTTTCACGGCGGTTCATGAGTGAATTACCGGTATAACTGGTATGTTCTATACTGTCACCGATGCATAAATCTCAATACATTTTATATTCCCTGTAACCCAAGGAGGGAAGTCTACCATTTGATCCGTCCCGCGAGAAAACCAACATTATGGCCTCTACGTTATGTATCAATCGAGAGCGCAGTCCGCACTGACTGATCCGGGCCGACACATTCCGTCTCAAGCGGATAGAAGTATAGAGCAATGATTCCTAAAACAGAAAAACCACAGGAGGCGAACAGTGTCCTCTTGGTAAGCCTGCGTGGCATGCTTAGGCTGATCCGGATCGATACTTTACGCAGAGTCCACATTGTCGGTTTTCTCGCGGGACGGCTCATTTATAATGTCTTTAATCTGACCCGACTTATACGTACAACAGGGCAATACTTGTAACAATACAATCAATGTAGAAACAACTGTCTCTCTAAACCTTATTTCTGCGGAAGATGACATTTTAAAAGTATTCATGTTGACCCAATTCACTTTTGCCACAATGATTTCTTCAATCTTCCAAAATTGCACATTAAATTATACATATTTTTTGTAATAACTTTGCTTATAATTAAGTTTTCTAAGTTGTCAATGTTGCAATTTTCTTTGTACGTCTGAAACAGTAGCACGTGGGAGACAAATATAATTTTCAACTGAATTAAGTAAAAGTCAACAAAGGGTTTGTTGATATTTTTATATGTTTTAAGTGGATAGGAAAGAATTTCCTGGCCGATTTTTCCCATGATAAAATAGCTAATAAGAGATTTATTTTCATATTCACACCGAGCCTACTAAACAGCTGAGGGGATCTTTATGTCCTGCGTCGAACGCGAAATCAAGTTTTTTCGACCACTTGAAAATAAAAGAGAGCAGGAAATGGCTACACTCAAATAAAAATGGTCCATAGAACATGCTTATTCTTTTTGCCAGCTCATAATTTAAAAGTGCATGCACAACAACATAAAAAGGGGTAAAATGATGTCGTTTTCTTTCAATTAACAACTCGTATCATGCAGACGAGTGTATATAGCAAATGTCAGACCGGGCGAGAACGTTGGCACTTGTAAGCATGTACTATGCGCACACCAGAACAGTCAGCAGCTGACCCCCTTTAACGTGACTCGGTTGAAATATTAAAAACGGTAATAACTTGTAACGGAAAGGGCAGAATCTACCGGTTCCCTCCGAGATTTAAACGTGTATAATACGTTGCATGCTGTGTTTTAATACTTAAAGCAATTTAAACGGATTTCCACGGTGGTTAAGTGACCAAGAAAAACCGCAACCGAGCCGTGTCAAGAGATTTGGGGTCGTAATGCATTTGCGTCCAGTGAAGACTCCGGCGAGCCTGCGCATCCGCACAGTCTCGACAGTATCTTCACCCCCCCCCCCCCCCCCCCCCCCGTCCGCACAGTCTCGTGTCTTCACCACCCGTCCGTACAGTCTCGACAGTATCTTCACCACCCGTCCGTACAGTCTCGAGAGTGTCTTCACCACCCGTCCGTACAGTCTCGACAGTATCTTCACCACCCGTCCGCACCGTCTCGACAGTATCTTCACCACCCGTCCGCACAGTCTCGACAGTGTCTTCACCACCCGTCCGTACAGTCTCGACAGTGTCTTCATCACCCGTCCGTGCAGTCTCGACAGTGTCTTCACCGCCCGTCCGCACAGTCTCGACAGTGTCTTCACCACCCGTCCGTACAGTCTCGACAGTGTCTTCACCGCCCGTCCATACAGTCTCGACAGTGTCTTCACCGCCCGTCCATACAGTCTCGACAGTATCTTCACCGCCCGTCTGTACGCTATTTATTTACGCATAAGTGCATATTCTGTCTCGCTGGTCTGGTGTCAGGATAAATGTATCAGTAGTTCTAGATAATTACTCAGCAGATGCAGAGACCTAAATAGAAAGGGATTCGCAGGGTACCGAAATATCGGATTTTCACGTGGAGAATAAAATGAATGCCGCTGACTATAAATACTTTGGCTATTCTTGCGCAATCACAACAGCAGACTGTAATCTCGCTTAATCTCGTACCCACGCGTAAAGTTGTAAATCGATAAATGGGAAAAGTGTACAACTGCAAATTTGTGTATATATATATATGTCTCTGGTAGATGCCGTAATATAACTGGAAAACATTTTGAAAACAGGCTTAAAACACCAAACAAACAAACAAACATACAAACAGTGAATTGTCGTCTTGTTATAACGGCTAAACGAAGACAATACCAACTCAGCGATCATAAAGCAAACTTCATTGGACGCTGTCAGAAATCAACACAGTGATCATAAAACAAACTTCATTGGACGCTGTCAGAGATCAACACTAATCGAATTTCAAGCGCTATTTGCATCCTGATATGCTTTCTCGGTGATCTGCTACATGGTCACGTCACACGTAAAACGACCTACAAACATTGAAATTAACTCTTATGCCGTAGTATACGGCTATTAAACAGTCTTGTATACGACACACGTCATCCTCGGTATCCAGGCTATTCATAAAAAATATATGATATATTTTATGAATAGCCTGGGTACCGAGGATGGTCACACGTATAAACGACCTGCAAACATTGAGGTTAACCCTTATGACTTTGCAAGTGACTTTTGGCAGTTGTGTACACGTCACACGTAAAACGACATACAAACATGTTCAGATTATCTAACCCTAATACAGTTGTACGCGACGCTAACTAGTTGTGTACACGTCACACGTAAAACGACCTACACACATGTTCAGGTTAACTAACCCTAATATAGTTGTACGCGACGCTAAATAGTTGTGTACACGTCACACGTAAAACGACCTACACACATGTTCAGGTTAACTAACCCTAATATAGTTGTACGCGACGCTAACTAGTTGTGTACACGTCACACGTAAAACGACCTACAAACAGTTTGAAGTTAACGCTTATGTCGTGGTACGCGACTCTTGACAGGTGTGAACACGTAACTTGTGAAAGGACCTACACACATTTTGAAGTTTGCCTTAAACAGTTTCGTACACATACACACATGTTGTAGTTAACCCATATACCCTTGTTAGCAACAGTTAATACGTGTGTACACGCCACACAAAATATGAAATACAAACATGTTGAAGTACCCTAATAACTTTGTACGCGACATTGAACAGTTGTGAACACGTCACCCGTAAAACGACATTTTAAACAAAGATTTTGAACAGTTGTTTACACGTCATACGTAGAACGACCAATAAACATTTTGTAATATTCGAGATGAATATATCAGTAATATATAATATATCAGTTGCGTATACGTCACACATAAATCGACCTACACACATTCTGAAGTTAACCGATATGCTGTTGTACGCGACCTAAGCAGTTGTGTACACGTCAAACGTAAAACAACCTGCACACATTTGGAAATTAAACCTTTTACCTTTGTACGCGACTTTTAACAGTTGCGTGCACGTCACACGTAACACGACCTACAATAAATTTGAAGTCAACCCTTATATAACTGTAAACGACATTTAACCATGAGACCCCGTTTCGATGGACACGGCTTAGATTAATTAATGTAAGGCCACGATCAAGGCTATGGTTTGCTACTGAAAACATGTTAGTATTACAGGAAGGTTAGTCATGTTTAATGAAATTATGACTTAAAACCGGGTTCAAAGGAATTCCTAGTGACTAGATCTGGTCATTCGGTAGGAAAGGATGAACATGTTCTCTCTGGTGATACCTTGTACGAGAGGTCTAGATTAGGAGCAGCCAACTCGTGTTTGTTTAACAATATCTCTCGTATGACTCACATAAACCATATGTTGTGGGTACTCTTTTAAGTACCCACGACATTTGGTTGGAGGGTCATATAAGGATTTGGGGACGTGCAATAACACAATGTGGCATATCTTTTGGCATGTTCATGTACTGGTGGTTTATTCTGTTTTGTTTGAATAATTTTACGTTGTTTTTAGTATTTTTGTTTTATTTCCTGACTAAGTTACCAGTTTGTTTGGTCCATTTATTAACCTCACAATATTGATCGTCAAGGATAAAAGTGTTTAATATGACCATGAATTGGTGGTTAATAACGTTTCTGCCGTTTACTTTTAAAAGCGTTCTTACATGGAGATGCATTTAAACGCTTCTGCAGCAATCGAAAAAAAAACATGTCGCAAATGATGATACTACTCGTGCTGAAGAATTGATCATTATTTGTTTTGCAACAATGTTTTGAACTATATGATATTATACTTGAATTCTTAGCAGTTTTAATGTTATACTTTAATTCATAGCAATTATGGTACTATACTTGGATTCATAGCCATTATAGTATAATACTTGAATGCATAGCCATAATGATATTATACTTGAATTCATAGCCATTATGATATTATACTTGAATTCATAGTCATTATGATAGTATACTTGAATTCATAGCAGTTTTAATATTATACTTGAATGCATAGCCATTATGATATTATACTTGGATTCACATAGCCAGTATGGTATTATACTTGAAATCATAGTAGTTATGATAGTATACTTGAATGCTTAGCAATTATGGTATTACACTTGAATTCATTGCCATTATGGTATTGAAGTTGAATTCATAGCCATTATGCTATTATACTTGAATGCATAGGCATTATGGTATTATACTTGAAATCAAAGCAGTTATGACAGTATACTTGAATGCTGAAGCAATTATGGTATGATACTTGAATGCATAGCCATTATGATATTATACTTGAATTCATAGCAATTATGATATTATACTTGAATTTATAGCAGAAATCCATCAAAACCCAAAGTCGCCCGGCACGACTCTAATATATAGTTGTTTTTCTCACGAGACGGCTCAAATAATGTTGAAACGGCGTAAAAACCAAATAAAACACAGAAACATGTGGATAGTTGACAACTGTATCAGATTATGATACGGGGTCTATAATGCTCACAAATGACAACACACGGGCTCCGTATAGCCTTATTATATGTTTTTTTTTTTTGTATTCATTGGCACTTGATGTTTTCATGTTTAATTAAGAATCCAATCCAACAAGAGGGTGTATGTCGGCTTACATCATTAAAACCGTTCTGGGAGGTATCCGTGTAGAACGTCAGTTTTAATTAACCAATAATAACTTGACTTGTACTGTACTACTCATCATAAATCATAATTCGGCACGGTGATGTTGATCCTTTCCCACATACAGCAAATCTGCAGCAGACGACTTTGAAAATAATGTTTTGACTGACCCCTTGACCCTGAACAAATGCAATATGATCGTAACAGCATTATGTTTTAAACCTCAAAACGTCTAAGTTTCAACTCGGTATTTGATGTGAGCTGTTGCGACTTGCTCCCCATACTCGTATGACATAGTTCTGTAATATTGTAATTATTGTTTTGTTAAGATGAACTTTGTTAGATTATTAAATTATTACCATACACATATCCGTTGTTTGTAAAGAGCAATGTTAACTCTTTTTATTATCTTGTTGTACACGATCATATTATATGCATACGTAAATACTACTTTTACCTTTATCCCTGACAACAACGCCAATATTTCATCAGTTGGTTCCAAGAAAAACAGCATTAGGCTGTATCAACCACGTGTGGATAAAGATGCATGTACATGCACGTAATCTGATCGTAATTCACATTGTGTATCAGCAATGTGTTTAAAATATCTTTGTTCACCTATACATACTTTCTGGAACGTACACACGTCCTGATTATATTGTTTGAACTATCATATTTATCTCTCAGTCTCATTTTACCTTTTTGTTCCAAACTGGAATCGCCATAATTATCCTGTACCAACATGATCCGGGCCGACACATTCCGTCTCAGGGGGATAGAGGTATAGAGTAATGATTCTTGAAACAGAAAATCCACAGGAGGCGAAATGTGTCTATCCGGGTAAGCCTGCGCGGCATGTTTAGGCTGATCCGGGTCGATACTTTACTATAAGTTTTAAGCTTTTAATTCAATCCACATGTTTCGATATGTGTTTTATATGTCATAGAATGTGTATATTTATGGACATTAAATACGTTTTAACTAAAACTTCTTCGGATGAATGACTCATGAATGAGTCAAAAGCCGGCTCAAATGGATCTAAACTGAATGCAATTTCCCTGTGGGATGAACATGTACTAGCAATCCTGTTATGGTTAACGCTGCTTGATCTTTGTATAACAAAAACCCAAACCGTATTTTATTTTTTTAAAAAACATCGAAAATCAAAGTACTGACAATCCTGACAGCTGATTGGCATAATTTATAGTAGCAAAGTTTTGGTTTTATAAAAGAATGGTCAGTTACGGAAATAATGATTTCCGTCGATTTTAACTAGATTTCGCATGAATATGCCATTCGTAACTGACCATTTCCGCCCATCTTAGTCGATATCATCTTAACACTAACCTGGAAAACGTTGACACACGTATCCTGGACTTGTCGAATGTCAACGTGTCTGTAAATTGACGTGTCTGTAAATTGACGTGTCTGTAAATTGACGTGTCTGTAAATTGACAAGTCTGTAAATTGACGTGTCTGAAATTGACGTGTCATTGTTTCCTATATGTTTTAGATAAGGGTTTCTTTAATGAAACCAAAACTTTGCTACTATAAAGTATGCATAACAGGTGCCAGTCTATTTCTAAACATAGCATTTTACTATACATATATTGTAAAATGCTATTTTTAGATTTTAAACGAGACTGGCACCTGTGCTCTGCATAAGATATTTTGGATCGGACATTTGCTTTAACGTAGACAATCGGTTATAATGCCTCGGAATAGTACTTGCATGTTAATCGAATATCGAACTATTTCAATTTCAATTTCTTTACATTTAATTTTACAAAGCATACTACTAGATGACACAATTTGGATGACTATAAATTACAAAATAGTTTCGACGAGATATATGTTAAATGTTTCATTTGTTATAACTAGTTATTGGAATATAAGATAACAGCAATTCTATATTCTTGTTCACTTCCTAAAAGGTGGTGTAATATAGATTTAAGTTTCTAGTATACCAGACAGACAGACATGCATGTAAACTATGCCAGGGCGAAAATCGACAGTTCTAAGCTGCTTCGAAATGTGCCATGCGCATGGGCACATCACCATGACCGCTGCGAATGGGGATCAAACCCGGGACGACCGGTACCAAATCCCCGACGCTTAACATTCTGCCACGGTGGATTCCTGGTTTCCTTTTAAATATGATATACTAAATGTCCCATTTTAGCGTGAACCGACCTTGTTTTCTTTATGTTGGAGATTCCTTTTCTTGTACAATTAATATTAAGTGAGTACTTAACTACGAAGTGCCGGCAAAAAGACTTCACTATTAAATTAACGGTTACGGGCAGAATTATCCCTTCGTGCATGAATATATGTAAACACTGATAGGTACAGCATGACGATTGAATGACGAATCAATTGATTTATTGATTAATTCATTGATTGTGAATTATCGCCGTTTTCAATAATTGTACAGTCATATCACGGCGGTAAGTTCACCTGCCCATGTGTTTACTGCCGTTATCGCATCAGCGCTCGACACTTCAGTCTTTCCAAGAAACGTGCTGCGTTTCCACATTATACTATTATGAATTATCCCATTGGTATAAGACACCTGTCGCTTGTCGCATTGACTTTTGTCGATCGCTTGAAACAAATTGTCCGAGCTAGTGTTCCAACTGACAAGCCGTAGATTGGCAGCCCGCGTGGCTGCCGTCTGAGCTACCCGGGGGTCGTATCTGTTACAGTTGTATGACTCACAGCAAGGGTTGGTCAACTATATACGGGTTTACCGCGTCCATGATGAGATACTATTTATTTTAGAATTAAATGCCCTATTAAATTAACGGAAAACGATTTACTATCGCAGAAGTTGTAACGTTTAATTTGAACACTACGTTCAAAATCATTACGGTAAGATGTAATAGTGTGCATTTTGAGCTGTTTCTCCTTTTACTATGAAGATTTCCGTCGGCTGCTATTTCGTCAAATCACTTCTGTACTAGGGAAAGGGTTATCATTAGTTCTAAGAGAAGTGAGCCATCGTTTGATGCCAAAGTGCAAATAGATAATGGGACGTGCTTCAAACAGCTGGGGAAAGCAGCGAAAGTATGAATAAAATGATTATTTATGCATACGAGCGAACGCTTGAAAGGCGTTTTTAATTGTATATAATATAGCTGTGCCACTTAACATTTTTTTTCTCCGTGGCTTAATGGTATTGTGTTCGTAAAGCCTAGTTGAAATACATAGTGGATATAGGGAATATGATGTTGCAGTAGCGGTAACTGGCTTCGTACTGTATTATGTGGCGTTTTCAATCAAAGCACTGAAAGCGCTGATGGTATAGGGGCATATGTAAGTTGAAACTATATGGCGTAGTTAATATGCACAAACATTGTTGAAACAATAAATTAACCCCCTTAAAGAAACCAAACTGAGCAGCGACCCTTAATTAAAATATTTCCAGTTCAGAACACACTAAAGATCCACAATGTATATTGGAATCAATCGAAGGCATGCTAGAGGTATGTCTCTTGTGCACTGCACATATGTAGCTTATTAGTTACCTATGCACGAAGTATTATATTGATTCATTGAGACAATGACCGAAGAAATATATGAACAAAATGAGTTTATTCCTAAAATAACAGATCAGATTTACGTTCGAAATATTACATCGGTCTCCTCATCCCAATGTATAAGTGTGACGACTTTGAAATAGATCTGCCAAACAGAAACAAAGTGTTGACCCATTAATGCAAACCGTAACGGACAAACGAATGGATGAACAGACAGTCGGTCGCTTCGGACAAAGTACAAAGCTTGGGGAAGCACTCATTAACGAACAAGAGCATTTCATGGAACGCATGTGTACGTTAAAGTCATATAATAAGTGAGAACATGGAAAGAAATAATATACACACTCCAAACACAGCATGCTAAAAATGTGGTAATGGTGCACTGTACATCTGTTGGTTATAAGTTACCTACAAACCCAGTTTTAAATGGATACAATGGAAATTAATTGAGAAAATGGCTGAATTAAATAAGGAAACAAGGAGATTAATTAAATAAGCAGACCAGAGTTATGTACCTAGTATTTTACCGTTCTCCTGATCACACGGTATAAGTGTGACCATTTCGAAATGAATCTGCCAAACAGAAACAACGTTTCGACCAATAAATGCAAACCATGATGGACGGACTAATGCACATTCAGGCAGACAGCCGGCCTGACGCCGGATAATGCCTCCAAGCTTTACAGACAGAGACAACACATAAAGTGTATTGATTATAGAAGACTGGTTCTATGCGTCAAATCACGTCTGTGTTTAGGAAAGGGTTAACTTGTTATGGTATTTGTAATGTATTTGCAGTTTAATTGAATCTCCGAAAAGGTCCCGTACAAGGTTAATTGACAAAAAAACATTTAAACTACATTTCTAGTTTATTTGACATCTAGGACTAGATTACATGTTTACCTTTGTATGTTGAAATCAACTAACAACACTGACATTGAGGTCAATCATATGTCAGAGTGGTTTTCACTCATTGGAACTATTTTCGATTTTCGCAGAGGAATTCAATTGTGAAGCTTTGTTGTAGCCGTAAGTCGACTTTTTGAAAGCAGGCTAGAAATGGGATAGGGGCGAAAAGCCCCTATCCCAAACAGTCATATCTCTCGAGACCTAACTGCATCATAAATTTCCTTTTGTTATACACTTTATATATAATTTAAGTCTGAATAGATGAAAAATGAAAAAATGCATATCCCCCAAAATTTACACATATAATATTCATTTTAATGACGTGAGAATCATAACAATTATTTCAATGATGTTACAGTATATTTCAGTGACGTACCTTATTTGGTACCGTATTTATATTCTAATACGGAATTTAGATTCGCAATATTGTATGTACGCGTGAAAATCTGCATGTATTTGCGCCGGAAAATGAGCATGTTTATAACATTATAATATTATGGAAAAATGGAAAAAATTATAATTTCTTACGCATTTAGCTGTATTTCAGTTACATATCTATATCTTGAATGTTTAATAATTATTATTACAAGTGCGTTGGTGAAGGTTAGCAACTGGTGATTTTAGCTATGTGACAAGTCAAAGTTGCAATATTTGTAGCAAGCAACATGGTGCAAAGACAAACGTTTTGTGGTTTAGCATTTCGAACTCCGAAAGTGCGCTGCTTCAATATATATGTATTAATTCCAAACATCAGATTATATTATTCGACTGTAGCGTTTACGCTAATACATTGTATATTGACTAATCTAGTCTAGTATCTAGCGAGGGCGATATATAAGAGGAGGCGACAAATCTAGACGCCATTGTTGGTTCATGCCAGACGATCTAATGACTATGTTACGCCGGGTACCAGACTATTTCATGCCAGACGTTCTAATGACTATGTTACGCCGGGTACCAGACTATTTCATGCCAGAAGTTCTAAGGACTATGTTACGCCGGGTACCAGACTATTTCATGCCAGACGTTCTAATGACTATGTTACGCCGGGTACCAGACTTTTTCATGCCAGACGTTTTAATGACTATTTTACGCCGGGTACCGGACTATTTCATGCCAGACGTTCTAATGACTATGTTACGCCGGGTACCATACTATTTCATGCCAGACGTTCTAATGACTATGTTACGCCGGGTACCAGACTATTTCATGCCAGACGTTCTAATGACTATGTTACGCCGGGTACCAGACTATTTCATGCCAGACGTTCTAATGACTATGTTACGCCGGGTACCAGACTATTTCATGCCAGACGTTCTAATGACTATGTTACGCCGGGTACCAGACTATTTCATGCCAGAAGTTCTAAGGACTATGTTAGGCCGGGTACCAGACTATTTCATGCCAGAAGTTCTAAGGACTATGTTACGCCGGGTACCAGACTTTTTCATGCCAGACGTTCTAATGACTATTTTACGCCGGGTACCGGACTATTTCATGCCAGACGTTCTAATGACTATGTTACGCCGGGTACCATACTATTTCATGCCAGACGTTCTAATGACTATGTTACGCCGGGTACCAGACTATTTCATGCCAGACGTTCTAATGACTATGTTACGCCGGGTACCAGACTATTTCATACCAGACGTTCTAATGACTATGTTACGCCGGGTACCAGACTATTTCCGTTCATTTTGTTGTTTATAGAAATTGGGATCAAACGTGAGTAGCATTCCCCTGTCTTTTCGTTTGTTTATTTGTTTTATTTATTTTACGCCGCTTTCAACAATTTTTTCTCGGTACATTACGAGTACTATTGATCTATGTATCCCGACCAAATCGATTAATTCGTAATACTTTCCCCACAACCTTCGGCACCAAGAAGGGACAACCATTACTAATTTACTACCAAGGAAGCTCGACAGATACAGCATACATTGAATGATGCCCTACGTCTGTTATATTGAGGGTTTACACTGTTTCAAACATTATTTCAGCTATAACGGCGACCGTTCACTTATTACCCATGATACCCCGGTAAACAAACCAGTTATAGGATAGGAAATTGCCGGTTCCAAAACGTTCGGCCATGGCGGATTTCCGAGACCCTACAGACACGAGGCATAAAATGGTATTTAGTTAATAATTGTATCAATATATATATATATAAATATAATAGAAGCTTGTAGGTTAAAGTAAAATAGTAGTTCTCATAAACTCCTTCACTTTCCATTCAAATGCTTCTGGCAACTAGTAGAAAAATTACAACTTAACAAGTCGAAGCTTTGAAACAACTTATGAAAGAAATTAGCCATTTCAACTACGTGGTTCTTACGTAAAACAATATCCGAAAATTAATAAAGGGTTAAACTATTATTTATATTACACCGAAATCGTTTTAACCCAGAAAAGAACCCGTTAAACGAATTACTACGTAGGCCAAGAGTCTATACGGGTAACGGCATACGAAAACCAACCGTCACGGGTATTTACGGCAAGGATGCATCTTCGCATCTTTCACAGTTTGATCAGGTCTAGTGGTTATAGCATTGGGTATTTTCATTCGGTTGACTTTCCCGGGTTCGATCCTCAGTCGCGGGGGTCAGAGTTGTGTGTCCTGTAGCGATACACGTTTCCTAATCTAGTACTTGTGTGTACTAGGGCTCACGACTAAGTAATCCGTGATATAACTTGAATTATGTTAACCACGGCCTGTAGCTCAAATTAAACAAACAAAAACTGCGCGGTTTGAACTTTGGTAGAACATGCATCTCGGAAGCGTAAAGAGTACGATTTAAAAACGAAAAAGGTAAACACACCTTCAGTACTTATAAGCACTTATATTGATATTACCGTTAATTTCAAAGCCTTCGAATGTTTCTGTTTGCATGACTCGGCTCATACAGTATAGCCCATTGAGAAATTATTTAGGGCACACAATTTGTGAACCCTTATCACGATACACGTGTATTTCAGCAACTTGTCTTTGTATCCTGCCATTCACGACTTTAAACTCCAATTGCGAACAGCGTATACCAGGATTAGACTGCATGTTCGCGCAGTATAATCTTGGTCTACATTGTTTGCTACGCTTGTAATTGTTCTTAGCATTACACCACTCAATAAATGAACAAGGTCGTGTTATAATGTTATAACGGGGATGTTTATGCCGTTGGCAGACTTTCAGCGGGATAAGGGTTAATATTGCGTGTGATCTTGATACGTTTCTATACAAACATATTAGCGGAATTGTTGGTTTTTACATTCTATTGGTGTAAGCTTGTGTAATGACGAGATTTATGACTTACACGCGATATAGAAATCAGCCGTGGCCGAGTAGTTAGCGTCGGGTATTTGGACCCCAGTGTGAGGTGAGCCGTCCCGCGAGAAAACTAACATTATGGCCTCTGCGTAATGTATCGACCCAGATAAGTATGCGCATTCCGCGCAGACTGATCGGGGCCGACACATTCCGTCTCAGGGAGATAGAGGTATAGAGTAATGATTCCTGAAACAGAAAAAAACCACAGGAGGCGAAAGATGTCTATCCGGGTAAGCCTACGCTGTATGCTTAGGGTGATCCGGGTCGATACCCAATATTGGTTTTCTCGTGGGACGGCTCATATATGATTTCCAGTTGCGGCGATCATGACGGAGTTGCTTTGGGAAAGGCACATTTTCTATGCCAGTACTGTTTTGTTTACCAAGGGATCAGGAATAGCTGGGCCTTCCCCATGATCTATTTTAACTGTCACCATGATCTAACGGAACTAATATTGAAAACTAATTAAACTATGTAAAACGGTATAATATTTAAAATACAACAAACTAAATTGTGTCAAGAAGTAAGCCATTTCGGTCCAAAAGACTTTCATATCGAGCAATACCCGATTCTCCGAAATAAATATTGCAATGTTACAACGTTTGAACCTAGAAGATTCTTTAAGTATTACTTGAAAAAAAAGTCGCCTTTTGCAAAGATGTATAGCATCTTAACAATGATACAATAATGCTTTAATTGCAATCTATGGCCTGGAGCCCAATAATACAATAGTTTGTATTCAATCAGTGTACATTGTTTTTTAAGAAACCATTTGAATGTTTAATATCATGTTATATTTTAAATTGGGAAGTTGCTGTGCTGTATTGGAAAGGCATATCAATACCAGGAAATGGTTCGAGTAAAACGATGTATTAAAATATCCCAATGTTCTCAGAGCAGCTTCTACGCTGTTCTCAAAAGACATATCCATTCGAGTTAAACAGTGTATTAGAATATTCCCCTGTTCTCAGAGCAGCTTAACGCTGTTCTCAAAATCAATACCCGTTTCAGGAGATGGTTCGAGTAAACAGTATATTCGAATAATTCTATGTTTCATGTTCGAGTTATCGCAATTCCATTGTTTGTTATTGACGCATGGAAGAGGTAGACTCTTGAAAACAAATCAGCCCGAGACTTCTCTAGATTTCTCTTTGAAACCCAATCCCCCAAGTCTCTGCTTCCCTTACCCTCGGTTCATAGCAAAGACCCTAAAACATGGTAATAATTGCTCTCCCGCCTTGACGCTTAGGATTGTGAAGAGTGGGATTAGAATTACGACTACACCTGCTGGTGTAAGGATAAATGGAGCAGTAGAACTGGAAACTAACGCTTGACACGACATGTCAAATAATTGAAAGCTGTGTCAAACACAAGAGCAGTCCCGCGAGAAAACCAACATTGCCTAAAGTATTGACCCAGATCAGCCTAAGCATGCCGCGCAGGCTTACCCTGAAAGACACGTTTCACCTTCTGTGGATTTTTTGTTTCAGGAATCATTAATCTATACCTCTATCCCCTGAGACGGAATGTGTCGGCCCGGATCAGTCTGTGCGGAATGCGCAGGCTGATCAGGGTTGATACATTGCGGAGAGGAAATACTGTTGGTTTTCTCGTAGGACGGCTCAAAATACAAACAAACAACCTTAGTCTTTGTTGTATTAAGGGTATCGAGCATTGGTCGCTGAATGTCACTTCCGGCTCGATACAAGTCGATTATATATAAAGTTTGGTAGACACAACAATCTCAAAGCACGCTACATATACATGCACGTTTATTGAAAATAGTGTTTTCCTTCTTGAAAAACTTCACTACAGAATATATTTTAAAATGATGCTTCTTTATAGCGTGCAATATTAACCACTAGAGGCGCTTTCTGAAGCCTCTGAAGACGACTTATGAAAACATTGTGGCAAAAAGGAGAACATTTAAGCGATAAATGTTCTTTTCATTTTTAGAGATTTTCCATACTGTTATCTAAATATTTTCAAACTCGTCTGCTCAAATGTGTTATATGTTGAAGAGGATTGACCCTCCGATGTTTACACCCTTTCCCTCATACGACAATTCTACAGCAGACGACTTTGAACATATTTTGTCAAAAAATAGGAAAATCTCTATAATTGAATGGATAACCTATGACTAAAAGTAGAAACATTGTGGCAAAAGGAGAAATTGTTCGTTTTGAGCAATTTCTTCTTTTGTCACTATGTTTTCAAAAAGCTGCAGAGGCGTCAGAAAGCGTCCATATGAGGGAAAGGGTTAATACCTACAAGGGGTGACATTATCCTTACGCTTTGACATATTTATTGAAATACATTTACCTTGATAATGGTGAATAACGAACAACGTAAACCGAGGTTAGATTACACAACTAAACTGGCTGACCTTGATCTACATCGGTCAGTAGTTGCGCACTGCAGGATATATAAATAAAAAGTCTGAAACAAAATACTAAAGGTTTACTGAGGGGAAGAATGCCTTGCTTCGCGAAATAAAAAGAAAGAAAATCTGCAAAAGTATTTTGGCTCCTAAAGCATGAAATGAAATGTAGGAAACGGCGTGCCTGTATCAGAATTGACAGCGAATGTACCGCGTCAGCCAAACACGTGCCTTGTCGGATCGGCCAATACCAGAGCTTTCAATGACTGTCTACCTTAAGAGGGAGACCGTCCGCCTTGGCTGCGGGAGGTCACGGATTCGATCCTAGGCCGGCTTATACCGAAGACCTTTAACATGGTAGTAATGGCTGCTTTTCCTCCGTGGCGCTCTGGGTTGCGGGGGTTAGCATTACGACTGATTCGTTACTGCCCGTATAAAAGGACCAGTACTACTGGTAACTAACCAGAGACAACGCCGTGATACAACTTAAAATTTGTTGAAAGTCGCGTAGATAAAATACAAACAAACTAAATCTCTGTTACCTCCCCGGTTGTAGTTGCCTCTTCTTACCATAGCAATTGATTGATGAGAGTTTAATGCCATTTTACAACATTTTGTCAGTCATATCACAGCCGCTGGGCAACTGGCTGCTTTTTAACATAGGATGTTAGTCCAGTGATGAAAGACGAGTGACGCGTGTCGCATTGACTTTTGTCAAACGTAAGAAAGGATATTCGCCGAGCTGGGCCTCGAACATATTGACATGTATTATATAAGAAAGAAATGACAGTGCAAAGATCGTTCCCGTCATCTAGCACAACATCGGGCAGGGGAACCAAAACTTCTACATAGTCTATTTTTAGTATCGGAATAAGTTAAAATACAGAAAATGTTGAAGTCATACATATCCAGTGCATCGTATACATATTTACACCGAAGTTGAACTCATTGACACATGTTCAATCAAGTCTTGTGAAGGTATACAATCATTTTTAGGCAAACACAGGTTTTTGAAGGACTACTTTTACTACTTTGATCCGTAATGATTGGAAGACGGGGGCTGTCTCTATCCCCCGCGTCAAGCAGTCTGCCCTGAACGCGTTACTTATCCTTCTTTGATGCAAAGAGCAGCTGAAGTGACGAAACACCAACATTCATCAAAGCCTTAATACGACGCTTGGTAGCGTTTGCGAGACGGAAGATAGCCTTGTCAATTAAAGCTTTATGCTTTCCAATAAGCTTAATGCGGTTTGCTCCATCCTGATATTTAGGTAATTGTCACTAGGGGTATATATAAATGCATATTGGATCATATAGATAAGCTGTTATGTAAATCAAAATAAGTCTTCATTTCAAATGTTTAATTATCCTTTTTTCACAACACGATTTTTTTTTAATTTGGTACTTAAAGCCTTTCCCACTTGTAGACGCTTTATGACGCCTCTGAAGCAGACGACGTTTGACAAATAATTGTCTGCTGCAGATTTGTTGTATGTTGGAAAGCGTTTATTTCGAGATTCTTGCTTATGTAAGTCTTGCTTCTTTAATTTTAAGATTTGCAGCTTCTTAAATACCTGATAAATGCACGTTCTGACTTTACATATCATCTTTATATACTTTACTAGTTAGTATCACAAATCGGAGAACATATAATTTGAGCCGTCCTGCGATAAAATCAACATTATGGGCTCTGCGTAATGTATCAACCAGATCAGCCTGCGCAGTCCGCGCATACTGATTCGGGCCGACACATTCCGTCTCAGGTGGATAGAGGTATAGAGTAATGATTCCTGAAACAGAAAGTCCACAAAAGGCGAAAAGTGTATGTCCGGGTTCGCCTGCGTGGCATGCTTAGGCTGATCCGGGTCGATACTTCACGCAGAGTCCACAATGTTGGGTTTTTCGCAGGACGGCTCATTCATACTTTTGGCACAAAGTTTTCTTTTTCAAAATAATTATACAATTATAGAGATGTTTTGTGTTTTTGATCAGACATGTTTACGGTCGTCTACTGGATACTGATCCAGACCTACACCAGTTCTCATCTAGTACTGAACCAGTCCTACACCAGTTCTCATCTAGTACTCAACCAGTACTCAACCAGTCCTACACCAGTTCTCATCTAGTACTGAACCAGTACTCAACCAGTCTTACACCAGTTCTCTACTAGTACTCAACCAGTACTCAACCAGTCCTACACCAGTACTCAACCAGTACTCAACCAGTCCTACACCAGTACTCAACCAGTACTCAACCAGTCCTACACCAGCTCTCTACTAGTACTCAACCAGTACTCAACTAGTCCTACACCAGTCTCATCTAGTACTCAACCAGTACTCAACCAGTACTCAACCAGTACTCAACCAGTACTCAACCAGTACTCAACCAGTACTCAACCAGTCCTACACCAGCTCTCTACTAGTACTCAACCAGTACTCAACTAGTTCTCAACCAGTTCTAAAATAGTTCTCAACCAGTACTCAACCAGTCCTACACCAGCTCTCTACTAGTACTCAACCAGTACTCAACCAGTACTTAACCAGTCCTACACCAGTACTCAACCAGTACTCAACCAGTACTCAACTAGTCCTACACCAGTTCTCTACTAGTACTCAACCAGTACTCAACCAGTACTCAACCAGTCCTACACCAGCTCTCTACTAGTACTCAACCAGTACTCAACTAGTACTCAACTAGTCCTACACCCGCTCTCTACTAGTACTCAACCAGTACTCAACAAGTACTCAACCAGTACTCAACCATTCCTACACCAGTACTCAACCAGTACTCAACCAGTCCCACACCAGTACTCAACCAGTACTCAACCAGTACTTAACTAGTCCTACACCAGTTCTCTACTAGTACTCAACCAGTACTCAACCAGTACTCAACCAGTCCTAAACCAGCTCTCTACTAGTACTCAACCAGTACTCAACCAGTACTCAACCAGTACTCAACCAGTACTCAACCAGTCCTACACCAGCTCTCTACCAGTACTCAACCAGTACTCAACCAGTACTCAACCAGTACTCAACCAGTCCTACACCAGTTCTCAACTAGTACTCAACCAGTACTCAAATACTTCTCAACCAGTTCTCAAATAGTTCTCAACCAGTACTCAACCAGTCCTACACCAGTTCTCAACTAGTTCTCAACCAGTACTCAACCAGTACTCAACCAGTACTCAACCAGTACTCAACCAGTACTCAACCAGTACTGATCCAGTCCTACACGAGTTCTCAACTAGTACTCAACCAGTACTCAACCCGTCCTGAACCTTGAGAATGTACTTGGGCCGCGCATGTGCGAGAAATCAAATTGATTGACCCTAAGTGATTCGTGAACGGTTCCGTAACTCCATCCCCTCAATTACATGCATGCTGACGCTTCTGCACCAGACAACTTAAAAACAGGGAACCCCAAAAAGAAAAGAAAATGTTCGTAATGAGCAATTTACCTATTGACACTATGTTTTCAGCTCTATTCAATAGTAAAACTCCCATTATTATTTAGAAAGCCTTTATTGTCTTGCCTTAAATTTTGTCCAAACTATGTTGCTTAAAATCATTGCATGTAGGTGAAGGGTTAATATTTCGAGGCCGCTTCTAAACTACTGACCTTATCTCTCCGATAATTTGTTGTACTCATGGTCCGAATATTTCTAGTTCAAGTAAGTCATCCAGGGACCATACACAGGTGTACCAACGTCGAGATATAACTCAAATAATGTTGAATACGACGTAAACTCCTAATTAACTAGTTAAATGAGCCATGGTCTTCAACAAAAAAGGGGAGAAAAACTTGAAGTAGAAAGGAGAAGACAATTGTTCGGCAGACATGTTTTCGGTGAATGATTGATGCACGTAAAAACAGAAGAGATTCGGCATTCTTTTCGGTCAACACTGCCATTGATGCGCTTCAGCGCTTCATGGAGTATTTCAATCGAAATAACACACTCTAAATTTCAGTCGCACAACTGGGAAAATATACATTAAATCTAGAATTGAACCAATCTAACTATAATTCGACCGGGTCTTAAAGGACAACGCTCGGCTGAAAACAACCCGCTTTGATATGAAAGATATCGATCTCAACTAAATTTATTTTAGATGCATTTCATTAACAAACACCTTATAATCAAGAAATTGCAATTTTAAGACGACTAAAAGTGCTTTTCGGTTCCGGTAATGGGCGCGGCCATTGTTTGCTTATCAGTCGATCGCGAGACATTCTGATAAGAATCGTGACGTCATAACCCCTCATCGGTTCATTTATCACACAGTAAAGTATACACATAGCCGGTGGTCGAAATTAAAAATTAAACATCGTAACTATAAAAAGAATTTACAATAGTTTGTGAAATACTTTAACGTAAAATTACTTGCTCAAATAAGAGTTCTTGGTGCATATATTTGTTTCTGTAGTGTACTAAATCGACTAAATCATGACCGCTTCGTGAAGGATATTGTGGGTGGGGTAGTGTTACGAAAACCATACAGTTTTGTTACTGGAATTTGTACAAGCGAATGAACAATGCCTCAGTGCCAGGCAATTCACTGCACAAACAGACAGGGAAATGGCAAGAAAAGCTTCTTTCGGTTTCCGAAACCTGAAAAGGGAATTGAAGAGAGAAAATTGTGCAAAAAATGGATTGACAATTTGAAAAATGGAAAACTTCGGATTGAAACATTGATCCCCTGTGTGCAACTTGTAACATAAATCATAATATATATATAGAGAGAATTCAAGTGAAGTTTCTTCTTTTGTCACCATTGTTATTTGTATCTTGAAGTCTGCATCATCACAGAAAAGGTTAGTTCTACAGAACAATTAGCATAAATTAAAATATAATTCTTTATAATCTACAGCATGTGACTTTGAAATTATAAAATCCAAAATACAGAAACTCTCAATAAAGGATATTTTTATCAATAAATATTATTCCATTATATGGACAGTTTCAGTTAAGAAACACTGTTTTACTGGAATAGAGAATCACTATTATTTATAAATCATTTGTTTTCTTCAAAATTATAAAAATTGTCAAATCAAAATCATCATCATCAAGTAACTTACAAGCTGATAAGATTACATCAAAGTGTCATAAAACACACTAGTGTGCCTGTACATCACAGCCAGATGGTCACACAGCAGGGGACCAACCATAAAGTACTGTCAATCAATGATAGTATTCTTTTGTTATGCAAGGGTCAGTCCAAGCACACCACCCTCTGCACAGCATGGGTCATAAATTGTTGTAGTTTTTTTTGTAATTAAAAGAAATGCCATTTATAAGCAAGAAAATTTATTAAAAATAAATCAGTTGATAATAACAATAAATGTTATATTTTACTTTCTCCTGATTTTCATTCTTTTTTACAGTCATATAAATATCAAAATCATTCATGCATATCCCCATTTTAATTCAATTTGTGGTAGTGTGACTGACTCCTGTATTCTTTGTGAATAATTATTTGTCATTCCCTTGTATTATATAAGATAGATTCTCACCCCCTTTTTCAACAATCAAGCTTCCTGTAAGTCTAAGGCTCTATATTGAAAACATAGTGACCAAAGGAGGAATTTCAACTATTTTACTATATAACTTTGACCAGTTAACCCTTTCCCACATAAAGGAAATCTGGAGCAGACGAATTTGAAAACATACCATAACTAAAAAAAATGGAAACTCCATTTACATGAAAGTACAATACCGGTACTTGAATAGAGAGGAAAACATGGAAACAAAAGGCGAAGTTTCTCAAAATAAGAAATCGCTTAAAAAAGCAATTTCTCCTTTTTTCGCGATGTTTTGATATAGAATTCGTATCGTATATGACTAAAGATATTTTATTTAATTGTAGTATTGTCTTATCACATTGTGCGGTAAAACTTTATAAAACAGCATATATAAGAATTATTCTATACATTTTCCTTTTCGACGTTTTGACTCCCGTTTTTTCTTGTTTATCAATTCGACGTTTTGACTGTTTAAAAGATAAGATGGCGATCTGAAAATTTTCTTATCTGTACCTATAGTGAAAAACGAATGAGGGGTTATGACGTCACAGTAAGCTATAAATAGACCAATATGGCGGCGCCCATAGCTGATCGACACGACGTGAAAACACAAACTTTAAAAGCATATATCTTGGTAGTTACAGCATATAAAACAAAATTAATTACATCAAAATGATGCATTACTGTAGGGCTATTAAGGGATATAGTTTAGACTCAGCCAACCGTATTCCTTTAATGATTAGTCGGTTTGTCAATATGTTATTGACGTATTGTTATTGCTAAACGTATTTATTTTAGTAAAGTCAAAACGTATTTATTTTACATCGATTGTGAATTTGTGATTGAAAATTTAGCATATGTGGTTGTGACTAAAAAATGGGGGCTAAATGAGCAACATTTTCTAATTAGAGAGATATCCAGTTTATAGAGATATCTCAAATTTAGACAGATTTCTCTCAAACGAATTAAAAGTTAAACGGCTTGCCATAGTGGTACATACTAGGATACGCAATTTTTGTTTAAAATTACGTGCAGAGCAGGACAAGGGTAAACAGGTTTTGTGTACATGACAGTGTGTACATGACAGTGTGTATATGACAGTGTGTACATGACAGTGTGTACATGACAGTGTGTACATGACAGTATGTACATGACAGTGTGTACATGACAGTGTGTACATGACAGTGTATACATGACAGTGTGTGCAGGACAGTATGTACAGGACAGTATGTACCTGACAGTGAATACATGACAGTGTGTACATGCCAGTGCGTACATGACAGTATGTACATGACAGTGCGTACATGACAGTGTATACATGACAGTGTGTTCAGGACAGTGTGTACAGGACAGTGCGAAATCACAGAAATGTCATTTTTGTCTTTACTTTCCGGTCTATTCAATTGGTAATTTGTTTTGAAGGTCCAAATCGCACAACTGCGCTATGTACGTATAATGAACGAGGGGTGATCCAAAAGCTCGAATCCCGTAATGAGCTGGTTGAGACTCCAGAAAACAGACATTAATGAGAGCTAAACGTTAATTTCGAAAAGTAATGTGACTTGTTTTTAAATTTATTCACGAATCATAAAAATAGCTGTATGTCCAGCCTAAGGTTTATATTCCAAAAGTGTTATTACAACGCTAATGACAACATTCGAAAATGTAAGGTCGACATCGAATGCATGTAAAGCATAATCATATCAGCACATGCAATTATTTTCATGAACTTGTCCTACTATAACAGTTATTAAGAAAGTATTTTGTTAACACCCCTCATATGTAGATATAGATGAGAAGCGACAGTAAAGAACAAAAACGTGTGAAACCTAACTTGACTTCCGATAATTAACCCTTTCTAGCCAGTAGACGCATTTATTCGCAATGGTGGCAAGAACATACATTGTTCATAAATCACTATTACTCCATTTGACACGGTGTTTTTTAATCACAATTCGATTTGAGAAGCTATTCCATATTATTTTGCAGAAGTTTCCAAATTCGACTGTTGCAGATTTCAAGTATGTGCGAAAGGGTTAATAAAACCTAGGCGAGAAAGGCATTGCAAGTCGTTGAGTACCGCCACAGTTGTTTTATACAGCTGTTCTGGTATATATAGAATTCTAAAACTGCTACAGCGACTTGACATACAATGATGCACCAGATCGTTTCTTGTAATAAAAACCTTTAAAAACGCTAGAAGCTTTATGTCGCTTCTGTTGTTGTTTGGAACAAGTATACCCATACGAAAAGTCCGCTCTTCATCTACACAAAATGTATCCGCAGTGACCGAGTGGTTAGCGTCGGGGATTTGGGACCGGGCGTCATGGGTTTGATCCCCATTCGCGGCCCGCGGCCGTGGTAGAGTGTCCTTGGGCATCGCATAGTTCATAGCCTAGTACTGGTGTGTTTACCCAGGGATTATGAATAAGTGAGCTGTCGCCGTGGTATAACAGAAATAATGTTAAAAAAACACATATGTATTACATGAATTTTAACAAGAATAACGCATGTACTTTTAAATAACTGACTTTATATGAAAATGATCAATTGAAAGATACAGAAATTCAGAAGCATATGGTAAAGGTATCCTTATCCTCCGGGTATGAACGCAATTACAGTTCGTAACAACGAGTTTCCTTGGCATGTATTTTATAAACAATATGTGTTTGTTTGTTTGTATGGTATTCTACAGCACTTTCATTTTACAGTTCGTAAAACGGAGTTTCCCTGGTAAATTACCGGTACTGCTGGTAAGCTTATCATTGCATCAGCACCTCACTCGTAAGCTATCCGAGCAACCACGTGCACCAAGGACATGTATGTCGTGTTAAAAGTATTTGGTATACACCGATCTCGGATCGAATTCTTGGCTGAAGCTCTTGATGCGGACGCTTTAACCAAAGGTAGATATATACACATACTATAAAAAAGTTCTTATGATTGATTTGGAGAAATTGTGGAGTCCCAATCAAACTGCGAGGCTACACAGGTCAATCTGAATACACAATTATAGCAGAAATGTAACCTAAGGTTCGTTTACAATTCTACGTCAATCTTTGTCAATTCACACAGTACGTTCAAGTATTAGCGAAGTAAGAACAGTTCTGCAAGAACAGAGCGACTGGCAAATATATCAAAACTATTGCACACTCATTATTTATGAAAGTGCAATTCACAAGGGTTGAAAACATTGTGGCAAAAAAAAAAGATAATTATATAATTATTCTCCTGTAACCGCAATTGTAACTGTTTCAACAGCCGGTGTATGCAGATATGCTTAAATACATCGGCATGGAGGAACCAGTTGATATTGTTCATATACAACGGTATCAACTCTTGCAAGAAATACTACCCCTATGTTTTACCCATCAGATTTTATGCGAATAAATAAATACCTTTCGTCAAAATAAAAATAATTGAGCCTCCTCCAGGGATATGGTTTCTTCATGCCTCCCCGTACATTGAACAATCTTCAACCCATACACATAGTCTCACCACACTAGACTGTATTGTCCGCCTAAACGTTATATAGACATTCATCCTAAATTCTGACAAAGTAAACTAGAAATGTAGCCTCACTTATTGAATTATGGCCGAACTTAAACGTTTCCGATCCGTGCAGTCAATAAGACCCCAAAACGGCTGACGCGGCTCGTATATATTTTCTGAAGAATTACTCCTTTATCGTCCAAAAACTTAACCACAAAACCAGCTCTCGAACTGTGATTTAACCCTTATTTCAGCAACCCAGTATCATCACCTATAAATATTTGTCAAGTTTCTTTACATGCCTGTGGAGTATAATTTTACTAGAAATTGAAACAGGAGTAAGTATCCAACACTGACGGTTCATAATTGATTGCCGCAGACGAACACTTCTAGGCAAACACACAAACACATTGCTGTCAGTCTTTGGTGCTTTTACGCCGCTTTCAACTTGTTTTCAATTTTATCACAGCGTTTCCTGAGTTAGTTACCTGTACTTCTGGTCCATTTATCCTGACACCAGTCAGACAGTCGTACTGCTAACTAACCCCCGCAACACCATGCGCAGCCAGTTCTACCAAGTCTTTGGTATGACCTCCCGCACCCGAGGCGTACCCTCTACCACTACACCACCGAGCCAAACACATGTTACATACTTAATAAAAAGTTGAATTATTTATTGGAGTTGAAAACAGTGTGCCGAAAAAAGAGCATGTTCTCCTTCTTCCACACTCTTTTCAAAATGCAACTGTTCAAGAGGCGTAAAATAGCGTATGTATGTATGTATGTATGTATGTATGTATGTATGTATGTATGTATGTATGTATGTATGTATGTATGTATGTATGTATGTATGTATGTATGTATGTGGGACAGGGTTTAAGTCGCGTACAGGGAGGTAGGGTTAACCCTTGATATTCAATCTTAAAAAAGTACAAACGATGCAGTGTAAATTGCAAATGTATTAACGACTGGCAGTACATGGCTTTCGCTTTCAATATATTGTCTGGATGTATAAGATTTCCCCCCCCCCCCCCCCCCCCCCCCCCCCCCCCCCCCCCCCCACCCCAATTCAAATGAATGGCACAGACAAACGATGAAAAATGGGGCAACCCTAGTGCATGTTTTATAAACTGAAACTTTGAGAAAACTCGTAGGAATAAAACACGGAGCACAGGAACCACAATCTCTGAATTTATGACTTCGTTTTCATATTTTCTCAAGCCATTGAAACGCCAGAAGTGTCGAGTTCTTCAGCTGTCACTGATGTCATTTCCGGAAACGGCACTCGGAGTTCTTCTGTTTTTATCGTTTAACTCTTTATTCTCATTTTATCGAAATGGACCCAGGAAACGGAACAGACTAATCTTTCATTCATTTAAAACTTGGAAAGTCAGCAGCACATCCCATCGAGCGCTTTGTTTTATTTTCAATGAATTTCGCATCTGTCTATGTATTTAATAATTATACAAAGGTTATTACAACAATATTATACACACTTTAATCGAATAAATTACACAAGTCCTTAAGCCTTCACTACAAACCAACACGAAAGAGAGTCAAGTTTATTATTTAAGCCGCATCAGTCAAAGCGGGGCCTTTCTCGTAAACACACCATCTCTCTCCGTAAAGTATAGTATACCATGACTGGACATCTAGAAGGTCCCCACATCTAGATAATTAATCGGAATTTACAGTCATGTATGTTGCTCTTCTATGTGAAGAAGTACAGTGAAGACTCTGATGAGACTGGGCTCACCCACATGCCCACGTGTATCTTCACTGTACGCCCATCTGCAGAAAGAACCCTACACGAACGACGTGGGTTATTTATCTAACACCCAAGGTGCAGTTAATGACTAGTGTACGGCCCATTAACTCTCAATTTCTGAAGTCGGATTCGCTTTACTGGGCTCCGTCGGATGGCCGGTTGGTCACAAGTCACGCACGCTTATCACAAACTCAGAGTCCAGTTTCAATGGGTCCGAGCGGTCAAGTTGGTCAATCTTGTATCGCATTCTTCTTCTCAGATTGAATGAATAAGGCCACTGTAATGCGAAACTTCAAGACTTAAAACTCGACCGTTCAGATATGCAGATGTATTTTGACGCATCTGCAGCAGACGACTTTTGTAAACATTGTTCCAATTGAGACAATGCTCATAATGTCAGAACCACACACTTATTAATTTCTTTCAATAATTACACTTTCGTTTATGGATTTTCAACATGTTTTGTTGTGCGTGATCTGGATCCAAACTGTTAGCATTGGTCATCAACGGTTGGCGAAATCTGAAGATAATTTGTAAAGAGTTAAGGAAATATCATCTCTGTGAATCAAAAACCAAATAACAAAAAGATTACTTACACACACAAGTGAAATGTTGAAAGGGGGATGGCCGCAACCTCCCTCCAACCTATGTTCGTGGCTAATACAGTTGTACTAACAAAAAGAAGAAAACAAATATTAGCAACAAGTCAACAGCCAGTCTGTATACACATGAGTAACGGCCTTTACTGAACCTCTTTTGTGGGCACAAACGGCACGAACACTGCCGTTCATTATAGCAGGTTAAAAGCGCACGGTTTGTAACGCTTCGTACCAAAAAGTGAAAAGCTGTAATTGGATTGGTGGATTAGCAACCGTTTGTTAACACCATAACATTTTATTGAACGCAGGCCCGGTAATTCTTGGTAAATAGTGTTTGAAATCCGGTATAGCAAGCAATACAGTGCACGTGCGATAATTCGAACATGTAAATATTATATCGTCTTATCCGAAATATTTCCTGGAACGGATATTTCTTTTAAATAAAGCGTAGCAGAAGTTTTGATTGCTCATTATTATGTTCTGTTATTTTCTCGATATGATTTTGATCGCTGGCTCGTTTTTCATATGACACTTTAAGTATACAATACTGCAAAATTCATTCAGAGCGCATTCAAGCTAAAAAGCGACACTCGTTCAATATCTTAATTCTTTCTCAGCTTCAAATGTCAGTGTTATGATGTATTACATCACTCCCTCTTGTATATACTTATCAATTATGTTGTATAATGGGCCGGTGGATTAAATTGCAAAATAAATAGCTTGTATCTTGTATCTTGTATCTTGTATTAATAAAGGCCAAGATGAATTTCAGAGCTGACAATAAATAAAAGCATTTAGTATAACTCCAGCCATGATTCGAACACGTTGATATCTCGAAATAATGTATCGGTCCCTTTCGACTTAATTTATCGCGAATCCACTGTACATAATCAATTCTTTCTTAACCCTTTCCCTCATATTGACGCTTTCTGACGCCTCTGCAGCAGACAGTTTTTTAAAAACATAGTGACAAAAGAAGAAATTGCTCAAAACGAGCAACTTCTCCTTTTGCCACAATGTTTTCCACTTTTAGTCATACGCTATCCATTCAATTATAGAGATTTTCTACTTTTTGACAAAATAGGACGTTCAAAGTCGTCTGTTGCAGAATTGTCGTATATAGCATGCTAGATATTCACCCTAACCCACATATACCACATAGTCATGCATGCAGCAGACGGCTTTGCAAATATCTAGTAAATAGTACTATGGACACTCTCTAAAAATGAAAGAGAAATTATTGCTTAACCCATTACTTCACATGACTTTTCAAAGGTCGTCTGCATTACAATCATCAGACGAACAATTTCAACAGTCTAGAAAACTGAAAGAACTATATTGATAAAGAGTTGAAAATATTGAAATAAAAGATGAAATTGCTCGTTTTGAGCAATTTCACCTTTTATTGCAATGTTTTTCAAAAGTCGTCTGCAACAGCAGGCGTCAAATGCCGTCAGTGTGAAGTAACGGGTTAAAGTTGAAAACAGTGTGGTACTGATAATTTTTGAGCAATTTTTTCCTTTTGCAAAAATGGTTTCAAAAGTATACTGTTGCAGAGGCGTCAGAAAGCATCTATATGTGGGAAAGGGTTAAAGTTGAAAACAGTTTGGCATTAATCATTTTTGAGAATGTTTTTCCTTTTGCAAAGGAAGGCGTAGAGCCGTCAGAAAGCGTATGTATGCGGGGATGTGTACGCGCATGCACGTCTCCACTTAAGGACAACCGTAATTAACTTTCCACGTGGGTCCACTTTGGTCCAAGCTATTAATAAACACTCAACTGGTATACACGTAGAAAGGCGGGTCGTTAGGTTTTGACAGCCCGATTCTAGAACAAGTCTTTGATGTGATCATTCGGAATAATTGTCCGAAAGTGGCTTATCTATAACGCACTCGAGTTTCCTCCCTGATGACCGAACAATTTCCCGGTAGAAAACCTTAGAGTACCTGTCTTGTTTACCCTTTAAAACTGATATTACATGACCGACCGTGACCTTTATGGTATAGCTTGACCTGACCTTGACCTTTGTAAATAGGTATGAATCACAATGGGATACTTCTATTTTCATATGCAATATGCAATTGAACTAATTAATATGCACCTTATGCACTAAATCATACACATTTGAAAATTGACGAACATACACGAATGCCATAACACTATGTTAATGTTTTCATAATAGGTAAGGTACAGGTCAATATTGTCAGGTAATAGAAATGCAATAATTTAGCAATGTAAACGTATATAATAGAGGCACATACTACACCCAAATTCATTAAAACCAGATCTAAACTTCGTTGCAGTAACACACGCTCACAGCCTTTTACAGGTCGTCTCAGGTTGACCTTTGCGTCAGCCAATCAAATTGTAGCCTACACAATCGTTAGGTATCAACAGGAGAACTAATCCATAGCAAGAATGAGATAGAAAAGCAAGGATTGCCGAGTGTTACGATTGTATAGAATATTCAAATGTATACATACTGTAGGGGCAATTTGAGAAGACTTTTTATGCGGTGTCGTTAGATCTAATATAAGTACATGTATAGCGAAGCGAAGTAGTATTGCATTGAGATTGGTGCCAGATGTTCTAAGTTACTAACGTGCGCCGGGTACAAGCCTTATTCCTACAGCAGGTATAAACCCAATCGGAACTTCTCGGGTAATTCCGTCATCCATCATCATACAATCATTCATCACCGAGGTATTCCGAATGGTCTAAACCATAGTTATATCGACATGTCAGGGTCAGTTGTTTTAACTCTATATATAGGTACGTAGCATTTCATCAAAGTGATACATGTAATAATTGAGCAACAGTAATGTGTTATACAGAATTGGGAGCGTTTCAGTATGCGCACATATATACATGATATAACATTCATCAAGCTATATTCTCCATACTGTCATATCAAAAGACATGTATATAGATCAGTGAACATATATCTCTATAATAAACCCGGTATGTTCGCAACTCGTTGGACCTTTGGTCTTTCCGTTTGTTTCAGCGTCCGTCCGTACAGCATGTCCTAACAAAGCGAACACCCGAATCAAACAAATACATACAGCGTTTAACTAGTTCAGCGCGTAAGAACTTTCTAATGTATCGATTGATTTGTTTTTAATGTCGTTTTCCACAATTGTCTGTCAGATCACTGCAGCCAATTCACCTATCCATGTGTTTCCTGACTTACTCACACCAGTACTACACATATCAGTTAGTCTCCATAAGCAACTGACTGCTTTTCGCGACACTCCGAATACAGTCCTGAATATCAAACACTTGTCTACGGATGTGAAAACTGTCCCAGAAAAAGACAGTGTAAGATTGTTTATGAATTAACATATATTTTTCTTTTATATATAATATCATTGTTCATACCCATTGTATACCTTTATCAAATCCTCATGGATGACCCCAAAAGCAGTGTATACTGTAGGTATATAGCCTATTGCGTAAACACATGGACTGTATTTGTACATGGATGAGACTTATATAAAAAAAAATATATATGGTATGGTTTCATTATACATTGATACAGAAGAAGAAATCATTTATTATAGTGAGGTGTGCATACGTTAACAAATACGTAGCAAAATTACAATACAATTCGCCACACCCAGCCCGACGGGCCTATAAGTTATCTGAAAATAAATCCTAACACAATGAATATATACATATAAGTATCATAGAAATATATACATATAAGTATCATAGAAATATATACATATAAGTATCATAGAAATATATACATATAAGTATCATAGAAATATATACATATAAGTATCATAGAAATATATACATATAAATATGATAGAAATATATACATATAAATATGATAGAAATATATACATATAAGTATCATAGAAATATATACATATAAATATGATAGAAATATATACATATAAATATGATAGAAATATATACATATAAATATGATAGAAATATATACATATAAGTATCATAGAAATATATACATATAAATATGATAGAAATATATACATATAAATATGATAGAAATATATACATATAAATATGATAGAAATATATACATATAAGTATCATAGAAATATATACATATAAGTATCATAGAAATATATACATATAAATATGATAGAAATATATACATATAAATATGATAGAAATATATACATATAAGTATCATAGAAATATATACATATAAGTATCATAGAAATATATACATATAAGTATCATAGAAATATATACATATAAGTATATAAGTATCATAGAAATATATACATATAAGTATCATAGAAATATATACATATAAGTATCATAGAAATATATACATATAAGTATCATAGAAATATATACATATAAATATGATAGAAATATATACATATAAGTATCATAGAAATATATACATATAAGTATCATAGAAATATATACATATACGTATCATAGAAATATATACATATAAGTATCATAGAAATATATACATATAAGTATCATAGAAAGATATACATATAAATATGATAGAAATATATACATATAAATATGATAGAAATATATACATATAAGTATCATAGAAATATATACATATAAGTATCATAGAAATATATACATATAAGTATCATAGAAATATATACATATAAGTATCATAGAAATATATACATATAAATATGATAGAAATATATACATATAAGTATCATAGAAATATATACATATAAGTATCATAGAAATATATACATATAAGTATCATAGAAATATATACATATAAGTATCATAGAAATATATACATATAAGTATCATAGAAAGATATACATATAAGTATCATAGAAATATATACATATAAGTATCATAGAAATATATACATATAAGTATCATAGAAAGATATACATATAAGTATCATAGAAATATATACATATAAGTATCATAGAAATATATACATATAAATATCATAGAAATATATACATATAAGTATCATAGAAATATATACATATAAATATCATAGAAATATATACATATAAGTATCATAGAAATATATACATATAAATATCATAGAAATATATACCTATAAGTATCATAGAAATATATACATATAAATATCATAGAAATATATACATATAAGTATCATAGAAATATATACATATAAATATCATAGAAATATATACATATAAGTATCATAGAAATATATACATATAAATATCATAGAAATATATACATATAAGTATCATAGAAATATATACATATACATATCATAGAAATATATACATATAAGTATCATAAAAATATATACATATTTAAATATCATAGAAATATATACATATAAGTATCATAGAAATATATACATATAAATATCATAGAAATATACACATATAAGTATCATAGAAATATATACATATAAATATCATAGAAATATACACATATAAGTATCATAGAAATATATACATATAAATATCATAGAAATATATACATATAAGTATCATAGAAATATATACATATAAATATCATAGAAATATATACATATAAGTATCATAGAAATATATACATATAAATATCATAGAAATATATACATATAAGTATCATAGAAATATATACATATAAATATCATAGAAATATATACATATAAGTATCATAGAAATATATACATATAAGTATCATAGAAATATATACATATAAATATCATAGAAATATATACATATAAGTATCATAGAAATATATACATATAAGTATCATAGAAATATATACATATAAATATCATAGAAATATATACATATAAGTATCATAGAAATATATACATATAAATATCATAGAAATATATACATATAAGTATCATAGAAATATATACATATAAATATCATAGAAATATATACATATAAGTATCATAGAAATATATACATATAAATATCATAGAAATATATACATATAAGTATCATAGAATTATATACATATAAGTATCATAGAAATATATACATATAAGTATCATAGAAAGATATACATATAAGTATCATAGAAATATATACATATAAGTATCATAGAAATATATACATATAAGTATCATAGAAAGATATACATATAAGTATCATAGAAATATATACATATAAGTATCATAGAAATATATACATATAAGTATCATAGAAAGATATACATATAAGTATCATAGAAATATATACATATAAGTATCATAGAAAGATATACATATAAGTATCATAGAAATATATACATATAAGTATCATAGAAATATATACATATAAGTATCATAGAAATATATACAAATATTTGAGTGGTGGTCTATGACGGATGGTTATATAAGGAATTCTAGCATTTTAAGTAAAGTTTTTTTACATTAAAAAGTGTGGTTGATTAGCGACCGAAAAGGGTCTTTCTATGAATCGTTCATACCAGTTTTAATTACACGTAATTAATTCAACCTTTTTAATAACACATAAATTATTTAAACCTATCCCAAATTTGATAACAAATCATTTCAGCCAGCGTTTGATCTCCCCACTAAGGGATGGGGTAAATTCTTCCCCGGACTTTAAACGTATCCCGGTCTGTCCCGGTCGTTACCGGACTTTTTTTCCGAATCCCACCATTATGTAGGATAACCGGGGAAAACCAGGAAACCTTTCATCCCTAGTCATGTAGTATTAACACGGGTTATGTATAATTGAATTCATTTAAACCCTTTCATTCATATAACAGGCGAGATGGAATTACACATAGACAAGTCAATGTAAATTCACTTAATTATAGGATAGAGTTAAAAACATGAAGGCAAATTAAGAAAGTTTTCATCACCACTTTCTCATAAAAGTTAAAATCATACGATTTTTCAAGGAAAATGTCAATTTACTCTAAAAGGAGTATGATAACCTATCTTCTTTCTATTGCATTATTTTTATAATGGATGATGTTTAGTGTGTATGGATGAGTAAGGACCATTTTATTATGTAGAATGGGAAATGTCTTGAAAAATTATATGATTTTTATCATTTTCGGGGGTTACCTTGAAAAACAGATTAATATATCTGTTTTCATTTTTTTCTCACAAATTCTATTTTCATATTGATTTACAATATATCAATAAAGTTATATATGAACTTTAATAGGATTTGTATTTTTCATTTTATTTGTTTGTGTTTTTTCTAAGTTTTTCGGCCAAAATACCAATATGTGTACCGATGATGGAATTGGTCATATCATTGACAGGTCAATAAAAAATAAATCGATGACCTGTCATTTTCTTTCCTTATTTCAACCAGTTTGTGTATGTACTAACACAATACAAAGTATAAAGAAATTATATTATTGTTTTATTTTTTTGTCAAAACTAACGCCTTTAAGACAATTGTTCATAGTTTTGCTTTGGTGTTTTCAAAGTCGTCTGCTCTCAAATTTAAGGAAAGGGTTAGAAGTTGTGGTTAAAACGATATTAAAGATGCATCTAAGGATATCGTACATGTATAAAGACGAGCGGTGAAGGGTCACCGATGTGAGGTTTTAATGCGTAAACACGATATCACAAGAGTTTTCATCGTATGTATATGTAGCAAGACCCCAAATCGAATGACGTGGTCAATCTGTCCAGTTAGACTGACCAGTAACAAGGACAGACCACACTGACCACCAGCTGCTTACATGAATCACACTGAGTCAGCTGTCTGATAGAGTCTATACGTAGAACTATTCTATCGCAATCTGTGCTAGATCTACATTGTGTTCTGAAATGCACGTGACGTACTGCGCGCGTTATTCCGTCCTTTTTCTTCGTTTTTGTGTCACTTGCAGATTTTAGCGACTAAGCAAAAACTAAGTAGTTATTGGGCTTTTTAAATGACTGAAAATGTTAATAAAGCAAAACGATATATTCTTTTTTAACCCTTTCCAACATATAGCAAATCTGAAGCAGACTTCAACTCAGCTGTGCTAAAATAGGGAACATCTTTATCAGCACTTAATAAAGATGAACACATAGTGACATATTCCTTCTTAATAAATTATAAGTGGTCTTTTACATGTACAGATGTGTCAAATTGCGTCTGCATATGGGAAAGGGTTAAACATGTAGTAAAAACGATCGTAAAGCATATTGGTTTAAAGACGGTTGTTGGCCACGATGAACGTTTTCAGATCGTCCTAAGTTTCGGAGTAATCGGTCATGTGATAGCCGAATCAGCCAATCAGATTACAGCGTCGGATTAGCACTTGCCCAGTGCTCGAAGTGTAACATGTACGCTTTTCTGAAAACATCCGGATTTTTGAAAGTTTTTAAACGAACTTTTTAAGTCTAATCTGTGCTTTAGACAATCGCATTTGCAATTGTTTAAACGAATGTTTCATGTTTTTATTTCATTAATAGACATTCACCATTTTTAGAGTTTAATCGAATAATATAGGCTTTAGACGTTCGAATTTGCGAATGATTAATCGAATGTGTAATGTTTGGCTGTTTCGAAATTAAACATTGAAAGTAGAATTTCTAAAATTTAAGCCAATGCTAACTTCAAATTCTCGTTCAATAGTCGCTTTTATGATGCTTCTACTTAATGGCGTACAAGAAAACGAACTAGATTGTTGACGAACGTTGTTGTAGTATTATTCTGCTTCAAACGAATTCAAACTGTAATACATCTACAAACATTTAATTATTCAGAAATTTCCTTTTCGTGTAGAGTTTACGATATTTTGTGAAAATGAGAATTCTCCCATTTTAAGCAGTGTTTCCGCTTTCCGACAATGTTTTCAATATGTTCTCTACAGATGCGTTAAAAGTGATTCATATCACGGAAACTGCTAATACTCTATAAATTATCTATGATAAGTATACGATCATATTCATACATTCCTACCTACGTACGCTGGCTCCCGTCTGGTCTAATTTATTAGTTTTTGATTGGATATTTGCACAGAGGTTCGCCTGGTACCCCGCTGGTTTACCAAATGTTGTTCGATTGTCTAGCCTTTATTCCCATATATTTAACCCTTTCCATCATTCGACAATTCTGCAGCAGACGAATTTGAACATATTTTGTCAAAAAATAGAAAAATCTCAATAATTGAATGGTTAACCATTGGTTGACTAAAAGTGGAAAACATTGTGGCAAAAGGAGAAATTGCTCGTTTTGAGCAATTTCTTCTTTTGTCACTATGTTTTCAAAAAGCCGTCTGCTGTGGAGTTGTCTGAAAGCGTCTATATGAGGGAAAGGGTTAAGCCGCTTCAGACGGTCTACGAGCAAGAAAGACTATTTACGCTCTCACCATACCATTCCCCGCCATTAATATGTTTGTATAAATGTGTCAGACTGTTTCATTGTGTTGGTGTTTTACGCCGCTTTTAACATTTGCTCAGTTATATCACAGCATTTCCTGTGTCATTTTACCAGTAATACTTGTCCATTTATCCTGACTGCAGGCAGTCAGTCGTAATTCTAATTCAGCAACCCTGTGCGCCAAGAAGGGCAGCAGTTACTACCATTTGTAAAGTATTCAGACTGTTTCAACATACACACATTCAATTATAGTAGAAACAAGCATAATTCAACCCATTTCCATAATGCAACAAAACCTGCAGTAGACGACTTTCTTGACAACATTTGATAATTGAGAGTAGCTTGAAACATTGTGGAACAAGGAGAAAATGCTCAACAAATGATAACACATTTCATTTCGCTAAATGCGCCTCCCTTTTACATTGTGTTTGTGTTTATGCTTCAATATAAGTATGTGTAAGAGCTGGCTGCATAAACACTTGTCGAACATGTATTCATATGCAAGTTAAAACTCTAAATTTGGATAATTCTTCGCTTTAATGCCGATTTTACAGTTTTTCCGCCAAATCACGATGGCAAAATTATCAATCGATGTACATGTATCAGCTTGCTTTCTTACATGACGTTATTCAAATTACCTAATTTGTAAAATCATCTGCTTTAAGAATTTCCCTTATACGGCAAATCTGAAGTAGCCGCCTTCCAACAATCTGGAACATTTCTAGAAATGAAAGTATAATTATGTAGTACAGTTGAAAACATTGTGGCAAAAAGGGGTAAGTGCTCATCGGGGAAAGTGTTACTGTCTTTCGTTATTCGCTGTTAATTGGCCGTTTCAAAAGAAAACTTCACCTGCCAATGGTGATTTCATATACTAAACACTGATGCAACAAAACCGAAATAAAATTCGGAGCTCATGAATATTCATGGTTTGGTCAAGGTTATACGATAAGAAAGATTCATGACCTTGTGACAAAGGAAGATGAAGATCAGTCAGAACCTTCGCGCAGGGTGATAGTGATCGATCCTGGTACATATACTCATCAAGTCTTGTAAGCACCGTAAACACCTCGGGGAAACGCTTTTGACCAAAGAACCAATAATACAAAACCATTTATCGTCGAACAAGCTTAATACAAGTCATCTCAGGAGAACATTTAATACAAAAAAATCAAAAATACACATTAAACGTCGTTCGTGCTTAATACAAGTCATCTCAGGAATACACTAATGAACACAGAACCAGCAAATACAAATGATACATTAATCGTGCAAGCCGAGGTTAAAGGTTTATGACCAAATAACCTACAATTCAAAACATTAGTTTAGGTCACAATAGTTCATACTACAGTATATCATAGTGTCAATCCTTTCCAGCATGCTGACGCCATTTTGACGCAAACGAATGTTGAAGGCATCACGGAAAAAAGAGAAATTTGCAAGTTTATTGAATAATAAAACTTTCATTTATAGAGAGTTTCTACATTGATGTCTTATTGTTTTCAATGTCGTTTTCTGCCAACCTGTTTCGTGTTGGAAATGATGAACTGTGCACTTAGATTAAAAGTTACAGTCGTGTTTCTTTTCACGTATAAAGTGTTTGGTAAAGGGCTGCCACTCTGAGATAATTGCATAATATGTATCGTTGAACAATCATAGTAAAATTATCACACATCAAACAAATCAATTACTCATAAGCCATGATGGGCAGGGTATTGTTTCTAGTGTTGTAGTAATGCATTGAAATACAAACCCCCTTGAATTATTAGTTGTTAGCATTTCCCCTAAACCGACAACATTTGATGCATTTGCAGCAGACGACTTTCGTAAACAGTGTCAGAAATGAAGTCAATAAGAGAAATTTCTCCATGTTCCACAATGTTTCTTATTTCTTTATCAAAAGTATACCTCCATTTAATAAGTAGTGTCATACATTGTATATACAGTCTCAGATATGTTTTAACTCTTTCCTATCTATGACCAACTCCTTCGTTTGCCACAATGTTGTCAAAAGTCGGTTGCTGCAAAGGCGTCTGCATAATTAGTACTGTATTACGAGCAATTCCTCAGTTTCAACAACGTTTTAAAAAGTCGTCTGCTGCAGATGCAGCTGATTCGCATATCGTGGGTATCCTCTAACCCTTTCCCAACATAACACATGTGTAGCATGTTACGGTACCAAGCGTTTTTGTTGACGTTCGTTTTTATTGATGAAATAACTGTATAAGTATTGATTAAAGTTGAAAACATTGTGACAACAGGAAGAAATCAACATCTTTTATGAATTTCTCCTTTTGCCACAATGTTTTCAGAGACAAAATATATTGCGCCGGCGAACGTCCGCACGTGGGAAAGGGTTAAACCTGGTAAAAACTGACAGAGAAAATGATAACGAAGTCTCCACATGTGGAGGTTTTTGCACATGGGCGCATTTACATAACAATACAGTTTACAAGACAGCACCAACTGCGTTAACCCCTTGATGCTTCGCCTCATGCAGCAAGAATAATACAGCCGATTATTCAAACATTCAGCCAAACTGTGTTGACCAACTCTTAAAGTTAAGGTGTAACTCCCGTACACTATACAGACGCGTGCTGACACCTCTGTAGCAGACGACTTTTGAAAACACTGAAATCATAATTTTTAATAATTATGCTTTCATTTTTAGATTGTTCACATGTTCGCATAGATAATAAAGATTTGTTGTGTAAGGGATAATTAGTAAGTAGAGTGAAAAAAACAATGTGTCAAAGGAAGTTGTTGCTTATTATGTGGAATGTGTCCTGTTGCATTTCTTTTTTTAAATACGTCTGCATGTGAGAAAAGGGTTAAACATATTATCCGGCAATAGGGGACTAGTTCCATCAGCGAAATGTGAAGACTGCTGATCCGTACCTATAGTGTACGTCTATGTGTTATATACACACACAAATGTAACCTTTGACAAAAAGCTGCAAGCGTATCCTCCGTTGCTTGTTCGTCTAAACTAGTTATTGTGATGCTAAAAGGATAAAGCTGTTAGACATGGCATTTGCTCCTTGGCGCTCAGGATTGTGGGGTTAGCGTAACGACTGACCCGCCGGTAGTACCATAAATGCACCGTTAGTATTGAAAGTATAGAGAGGAAACGCCGTGATATAACTGAAACATTGACGATGCCACGTGTAACAACATACAACTGAATTACAATTGGACCGGTGTCATCCACAAGACCGGGACTTAATCAGAAAGGACTTTATCGTTACATCTATATTATCATGAGATAAAAATAGACTATCGGCTGAGGGGTAAAACCACATACTGGTCAGCGTGAAACTGACCAGTAAACTGAGCAGTAATCTCGCGATAACGTTCTCTTTAATTACTGTGGACATTCCTTACTGTGTCCACTAATTGGTCAGCATTAATGGTCAATTAGTGTTGTTCTCACTGGCGACAGGCTGGCCAGCGGGATGGTCATTGTGTTATTAAGACCCGTGGTAATTCTTGGTTATGAGCTGCCCGTGCTGTTATGCTTACATCTGCTGTTTATTAAGTGATCTAGGTATTACAGGCGTCTTCAACATTTCTTTAGTCATATCACGAAAACATGTAGTTCCTAGATGTCCTACACCAGCATACACAACGTTTCTTTTCATTCAACTGGCTAATTTTAGTCCCTTGTTTGAAGACGACTCATGCATCGTTAAAGTACGAACACGATGTTGATTGAGCTAAGGTTCGAACTCACAACCGCTGGTTTGACAGGCCGCATCACTACAGAAAGAGCAACCGGTGTTGAACTATTCAATGCTTTTTACTCCTCTTGTCAAGTTTAACGCAAGACAAGATTATCGGATCCTGCTATGTATGTTTCAAACAACAGTTGTCTACATGTATTATGTTAAACGCAACTTTACAGAGCAATCATCTAATCTACTAAATGCATGTTTCAAACAACATGTGTCTACATGCATTCTGTTAAACGCAACTTTACAGAGCAATTGTCTATTCTGTTATATGCATGTTTCAAACAACATTGTTATATGAGGTACTTTACATGTAATATTTGACTTTGAACAGCATTTTCTAATCGATGATGTAACCCGTGTTTAAACGACTTTTAAAATTACTAGATAAACCATTTCCCCCATGTAGACGTACTTTGACGTTGTTGCAGCTGAATGCTTTTGAAAACGGTACATCAAAAGGGGGAATTGCATTTTCTCCTTTTGCCGCAATGCTTTTTACGTTCCAGGAATACCATGTGTGACGTCCTTTCATATCATCCGGGCGACTAATAACATCCCATTGAGGTTTTTTCTTACTTGGAAATGAATTATGATTGTTCACATACCCGGAAACTTCGATTAATATTCGCACTAAATTATATTTTATAGGGAATATTATGTTACAGTAGCGATATCGCGTTTGATATTGTACTTCGTGGAGTTTGGACAATTGATATCTCTCGAGACCGAAGCTCGGGAGAGATGTCAACTTGTGCAAGCCCAGAGTAGACAATTCCAAACTATAACTTTTAAGACACAATAACAGAAATGTATATTTTTAATAACGAAATAACTAAAATTTATACATTTACAATTTAAGTGAACCACGCCCACTTCCTCAATTTGAATGACGTCAATTTATATTTCAATGATGTCACATCGCCTTTGAGTGACGTACCATTACCATATTTGGTACTGTATTTTACCTAGTAACTAGTCAAATACGGAATTTTAATCCGTCGTGTTTGAACTACGTGTGGTCATATGTATGTATTTGCGCCGGACAATGTGCATGTATATATTAATTGTAATAGCACATTGACGTTAGTGACTGACACCAGTTTAGCAGATACTCTAAAGCAGGTTTTTTAACCGGCACGGTTGAGATTATGATGAGAAATTAGTACATCTAAATAAATGGGCATACTACATACACTTAACAACAACAGCTAGGCCACTTAGAGCAGCTGTCAAAATACATACTACCCACTTTCGTGTACATACATCTACCCCCTGGAAGAGAATAGTCTATTAGTCTTGCTCTATGTAACCGGTACGTAACGTGGATCTAATGAAGTTTTCCCTTCGTGTCCACGTTTCTCCTGGGCACTCGAGTATTTGCCCAGGAAAACTTACATTTGAGCCGTCCCGCGAGAAAACCAACATTGTGGACTTTGCGTACAGTATCGCCCCGGATCACCCTAAGCATGCCGCACAGGCTTACCCGGATAGACACTTTTCGCCTCCTGTGGATTTTCTGTTTCAGAAATTCTTACTCTATACCTCTATCCTCCTGAGACGGAATGTGTCGGCCTGGATCAGTCTTCGCGGACTGCGCAGGCTGATCTCGGTCGATACATTACGCAGAGGCCATAGTGTTGGTTTTCTCGCGGGACGGCTCATTTGTACTATGTACCTTTCTTGATTGATTGATTGGTAGTTTGGTGTTTAACACCGCTTTCAACACTTGTTCAGTTATATCACGGCCTTTCCTTGGTAAGTTACCAGTACTACTGGTCCATTTATCCCGACACCAGCAAGTCAGTCGTAATGCTAACATCACAACCCTGACCGCAAAGGCGGGCAGCAGTTACTACCATTTTTAAAGTCTTTGATATGACCCGACCAGGGATCGAACCTGCGACCTCTCGCACCCGGGGCGGATGTTGGGGTTTTACGCCGCTCTCAACAGCTACGGTCATATTGCGGAGGACAGGAACGGTGATCTTAGTTCCATACCTTACATGAAGTCGAGATACGAATCTATAAGGTATGAAACCAATACCTCCCTAACTGCTGGAGCTCAAGAGTTGCATTGACTCCAATCGTGTAGACCCAATTAGCCGGCTTTTACGGACCAAGCAAGGGTCAAACTGTTGCTGCCATTCTTATTGAGTTTCCCCCAGCCACTGGGGCAGTTGAATATACACGAACAATAACACAGATACATATTACAAACGTACGATACAGAGATGAACAGAGAATAGACAAATACAACTTCATTAACCGAAATACTGCAGAGTATATATATAGATATATATGTACACGTCAGTTTATACGTACTATATATTTTTCTACTGACGTAGAATAAATTCCATACTATTTCTAACCTACTTAGATTGTCTGCGGTGACCGTCAATGGATAACATAGTTCGCAACAGAAAACGTATCCGAATATATGATGCTAAGCATGATTTTAAAGCATGACTTAAAGGGAAGCAGATGCAGTTCAATACATTTAAATAACCTGTGCAAACGGACAAGATGTAACTATTTTGAACAAGAAGGCCAAATGTACCTTTATCTTAAACAAGAAGGCAAATATGTTCCTTTATTGCTCACCTGGATACCATAGTCTATAATAACATGTTATCAAGAGCAAAAAGGGTCCATTTTGACGTAGGTATTATACACTTTATATGCTACGATCTATGTGATATTCAGCATGTAAAGTTTAGTCGTGAAATGACAAGTTAAGTCTTCAAACCATTTGGTTTATCGTTTGCTTAACATTGACTGCAACAATAAAGTGTCATACAAGCTGAAGTTTTTTAATTTTAAATCTGCTTTAACTAGATCAATTAGATAACCAAAAAACAAAGATACTGAAATATTAACAGATATTAACTTAAGTGTTTAAAATGCCTCTAGTTATAAGTTAAGTGTGACACAAGCTTTGGAAGGAGAGAGGGAAGTCTATTCTCATTCCAGTTGAGCAGAAGTATGATAACAAAGAACGAGAGTATATAAATACAAAATACAAATAATTCTAACAAGTTTAAAGATATTTAATATCAAAATTAAGCATTTATGAAATTAAAAGTTCTCATGTAGCAAGAATACAATGAACAACTGTATCAGGAGGAAAGTTTTAAGTTTAGTTATACAACAAAAATAAATAGGAAAAAACATCACCCGAATCTTTTTTCTGAGCTCGTCAGAGCAGTAAACCAAACAATTTAAAAATCGTAGCCTAGTGAACTTCGTAAACCAAGTCATAAAGAAAGCTTAGCCTAGTTAGTTGGGGAACAGTTATTAAAAACAATTTAAATTTGTCTAAAGTTTTGTAACAACGGTAAAAGATGTACATATTTTGTATCTTGTTGTTTCTTAAATCAGTTAATACAATTTATTCAATCATAAAGGCTGTTTTTTCAAACATGTTACAGAGTTTTTCTTTACTATAATATGTGTTGGTTGCTGCCTTTTCGATTACGTCATCCCATGGTACAAAATTAAAACCTATCTCATACTGACAAAAATGTCAATGATGTGGGAGAAATAGTTATATAGTCTGGTACACGGCGTACTCTTATATAAAAGTAAGCCTGTCATGAACTAGCAATGGTCATCTCTCCGTATATATCGCTTACGCATATGTGAGCCGTCCCGCGAGAAAACCAACATTGTGGACTCTGCGTAAAGTATTGACTCCGATCAGCCTAAGCATACCGCGCAGGCTAACCCGGACTGACAATTTTCGTCTACATTGGATTTTCTGTTTCAGGAATCATTACTCTATACCTTTATCACCCTGAGACGGAATGTGTCGGCCCGGATCTGGGTCGATACTTTAAGCAGAAGCGATTATGTTGGTTTTCTCGTGGAACGGTTCATATATAGTAAATGATATACAAATGATTTTCGTTACCCCTACATAGAGCATTACATCTTGATGTTTTGAATGTTAATCGATTAGTTCACACAAAAGTTGCCTTTTGCTTGGTACATCATGTTCAAAAGACGCCGACATTACTGGCGTACGCCTGACACTATTTTAGAGTTTGCATTATTTCTGTTTTTCATTTCTCTCTTCCTTTATTTCTCTAAAAACAATTCGTTCCCTTTTTCTATCTTCGCGATAGGTGAGGTAGGTAACAACTATAACTATTTATTCAGGTTTAATAATTTCGAATCTGGGGCTGCACGGCGAGGATTAACACATTCAACTGACCGACCGCATGAATCTGCGCTAGGCCAACATTTGTGTCATCATTGACAAATTGCCTTGTGAGAGATCGAAATTCGTCTTCCACCAATATTCTTGAATGTGTATATGCGAGATGGTAGCCAGAATTGGCGTGTGCAGTATTGGCGTGTACAGTATTGGTGCGAAACCCCCCGGAATAAATATCGTTAGTTGAAAGCGGCGTTTAACTTCAGTCAATTAAAGTTTTCGCATATAAATAATCCAGCGTGGCCGAGTGGTTAGCGTCTGGCATTTACAACCGGTCGTCCCGGGTTCGATACCCAGTCGCGGCGGTTATGGTGAAATATCCTTTGGCAAGGCACACTTTCATAGACTAGTACCCTACTGGTTGTTGTGTACCCAGGGATGATGAATCAGTGAACTTACGCCAGGATATCACCCAAATATTATTTATTGTAAACGGCGTAATATCCGAAATAATCAAACATATTGATTTTCATTATTAAGCCTTGTGCTGCCCTCTGACCGCCTCGGTGGTGTAGCGGTAACGCTTCCGCCTCAGGAGCGGGAGGTTGTTTGTTCGAAACACGTCCGGGTCACACCTATAGGCGCTCAGGGTTAGTATTACGACTGACTGGCTATTATATGGACCAGTAGTAAGTGTTACTTACCCGGGAAACGCCGTGGTATAACTGAAAAATTGTTGAAAACGACGTAAAACACCAGACACTCAATCAAGTATTGCCCTTTAATCACGATGTGTAATATATTGAACAGCTGGCATTTATGTATTACGTAAATACTCAGCATCGAAATAAAATATCGTATTGTTGTATTGTATATCCTGATGCTTCCTTGCGTATTCCTTCTTACCTCTGATTCGACCTTTTCGGAATAACATTTCCCCCCTTCTCTCTCTAAGCAAATAATCCGTAAGTGATATTTGAAGGCCCACTTTAAGCCATTATAACCCTCGGTGCTCATAATAACCCCCATCTGTTTCCTATTAAAATTTCTACCACTGTAGTGCCACTTTAACAGCAATGAGAGACGGGTCACAGACAAAACATACGAATACCCGAGTTTTGCTAACGACAAACGAGGAGCATGGTCAGTATACACCTTTGTGTAGTCTTTGCATGGTGCAATGTTTCTGAAACGTTGACTAATCAGTCGTAGAAATATATTAATTGATTGTTTTGGTTTAACGCCGTTCTCAATATTTGTTCAGTTATATCACCGCTGTCAGTTAAACATTTCATGTATTTTCCGGCTTTCTCACACCAGTACTCCCCATAACAATATGTTCAAGCCACTTACTGCATTTTCATGAATAATGTTAGCCCATTGGTGGAAGGACGAACGACGCTTGTCCCATTGGCATTTGACAAACGTCGGAATGAACCTTTGCCTGGCTGAAAATCGAACCTACAAGCCCTGAATTGACAGTCCGCGTCGCTACCAAGAGTCGATGAAGATCACAATAATGCTGTTCAGTGTAGCCTTGGCAGAGTATTTGTTTGCAAGGCGTTTTAGGCCGTTTTCAGCAATTTTTAACACGAGCGATTCAGTCGTAATGCTAACCCAACAACCCTGAGCACCAAAGACGGAAAACAAAACTAGTAGCTATCATATTTAAAGTATTTGGTAAGACCCGGCACGGAATCGAACCCATGACCTCCCGCACCCGATTCGGACGCTCTACACCACCGAGCCGGTCTTTTCAAGAACAATATCACGCCATCATATTTGCTCTAACGAGTGGTTGCTCGCCAGAGGTTTAATCGTAGTTAACCCTTCTCTATATACAACACCATTACATCAGACGGCTTTAAAGTTTAAACACACATATATATAAGTATCTCTTTAATTGAAAGATATGTACTAAATCAGAATTATTGAAAACAGGTAGAATTGATGTAACAAAGGGGGACATTGCTCGTAATAATCCATTTCTATTTTTGCCACAATGTTTTATAAAGTCGTCTATTGCGAAGGAGTAAGAAAGCGTCTCCAAGTTTGAAAAGGTTACAATGGAATTACTCCTTGTGTTAGACGCTTTGCTTGGTGTTCGAAAGTAGTTTTATTTTTTTTATTTTTCATTGATGCATTTATGACGAGAAAACCTGTTATATCGGAATCGATCGTTTATGGTGTAACAACAATTACCTCTAATTACAAACTCGTGCGCAAAGAAAATGATCTCGAGTTAGAATTCCCGTATCAAATGTTCGACGGTAAATACCTTCTGATTTCCATATGCCTCGGCTCATTGGTCTTTAAAAAAGTACATACGTGTATTTTAAAGGGCCTGTATTATAGTTTTCGGCGGCCGTTGTTGTTTGCTTTTTTAGCCGTTAGACCATCAACACTTACAACTATTTACAACTCTGTAGCGAACGACCTTTGGAACCCTTATACAAAGTAAATTAAACGTGGTGAGTTTAAGATGAGCACTTTTGTTAACTCTTCGAGCGCCGAATTGTTTGAAGTAGACTCTTCCATGCTCATAATCGGGCATCTATATATCTCATGTAATAAGAGTTTTAGAATATTGTGATAACTAAAAGGCAAACAATGCTTATTTCAGGTGAGACAGCTCGTTACGAGCTGACTCACCTGAATATGTATTGTTTGTAAAAAACATAAATATTGCTAAAGATAGTTAAAAGATAATTTATAGTTATATTGTTACGTCAATTTTTTCAAAATCATAGAAGGCATAATGTTATGACTTGATTGAGAAACTCAATATAGAAATGCCTGACACCAGTGAAGATCAAGATTATGTGTTGTCTTTCGCGGTGTATTAGTAACATATATAGTTTGAACACAGCGGTTCATCGCCTAGTTATATAAACGTCATGCATGACTAAACAATACAATACATTTCAGACAAAAACAAAGGAAACATTAATTACAAAACTTATCAACTGCCATTTCTCCTGACGCTAAAGTACGCGGAAATAGCATTATTTTAGTTTAAACTTATTTATTTAACATCAATAGCGAAACAATCTTTCAGTTCATATCAATCACGCACGATGTCTGATTCCTGGAGACTAAGCCGATGTTCGCGCCGTTTGGTTAGAAAATTCCCAAAGCAAAACCCGCCCATCACGGGATTGGAACCCAAGACATTTAGTACTCTCTTCCACAAATAAGATAGCATTACAACTGATGCATCGGCTCCAGGATAGATTAGTCCGGTAGTATTGGTTATAGGAAACACCGTGATATAACTTAAATAGTATTGGTTATAGGAAACACCGTGATATAACTTAAATAGTATTGGTTATAGGAAACACCGTGATATAACTTAAATAGTATTGGTTATAGGAAACACCGTGATATAACTTAAATAGTATTGGTTATAGGAAACACCGTGATATAACTTAAATAGTATTGGTTATAGGAAACACCGTGATATAACTTAAATAGTATTGGTTATAGGAAACACCGTGATATAACTTAAATAGTATTGAAAACGGCGTAAAACACCATTCAAACAAACAAAACAAATTACGGTTCCGGAATTAATAGTTAATAAAGAGTATATAACCCTTTCGATGCTGAATTTCTAAAATGAACATTCTCAACTTTTACAATTGGTCGTGTTTACAGTAAACTTTAGGATGGCCGAGGTAAAAGATGTCGAGTTGAACGTCCGACACAGTCTGGATTTCCTTCCCCTTATTACTGCGTATTATCATAGGAAGTCTGGAACCAGACTACATCCGACAGTGTTTGTACAAAATCACATTCAATGGCGTAGTACATCAGTATTAAACATGTAAAATACATACACATATACATAAAACAATGATTAGAAAACAATAAAAGTACATAAAAAATATATAGGATTAATGACATATTTTAAAGCATATGACTGACACGACAAAAAAAAGCGATACAAAAATGCACATTATTCAGTTATGTGCATATTTTAAACAATGTTAAGATACCTTACACATTTCTCAAACAGCGTATAAAAGTCTTTTAAAAAGGTGCGTGTTCAGGCTTTTCTTAGAAGTGCCTGGCTCCAGACTTGTGTCACGTGCTTCACAGACTCGGTAGCAGCAGTCAGAAGGGTTAAACGGCTTTCTTGTAAACACTCTTAACCTCAGCTCTTGACACCATCTCCACTTCACGCCTGACACTAATGGCTCTTCGTTTGTCTTATGTATTTCATTGAGTTTAACGTGATTTGTTTTTTAGTAATGCAACTTTTGAAAAACAGAGGAGTTTTGAAATAAGTGTCGCTCGTTTCATTTCAAGCCAGCTAAGTGTGTTGTCTTCAGTAAGTAGTTTAACACAGCTAAAGGAGTCACACTTGTACAACATTTCTTTGTAAATTGTTCAAAGAAATATCAGATAGCTAATAATGAGAGACGTTTTAGAGGGACACGTCTATCATAGTCTGACTGAATTAAAAAGGCTTTGTGGTAGATGGTTCCCCAATGTGTTCACACCAGACCACTGAATTAAAAAGGCTATGTGATAGAGGGTTCCCCAATGTGTTCATACTAGACCAATGATTTAAAAAGACTATGTGGTAGATGGTTCCCCGATGTGTTCACACTAGACCACTGAATTAAAATGTGGTAGATAGTTCCCCAGTTTGTTCACACCAGACCACTGAATTAAAAAGGCTTTGTGGTAGATGGTTCCCCAATGTGTTCACACCAGACCACTGAATTAAAAAGGCTTTGTGGTAGATGGTTCCCCAATGTGTTCACACCAGGCCACTGAATTATAAAGGATATGTGGTAGATGGTTCCCCCAATGTGTTCACACCAGACCACTGAATTAAAAAGGCTATGTGGTAGATGGTTCCCAAATGTGTTCACACCAGACCACTGAATTAAAAAGGCTATGTGGTAGATGGTTCCCCCAATGTGTTCACACCAGACCAAAAGGACGAATAATTTCGATTGAGCCAAAAACTTTATGAAAAAATAAGAACATTATAAAACTAGTGACATTTCTGAGTTGCTCCCTTGGGGTGAAACTGTGGTTTATTCTGAGCCTTACCAGCGCATACATAGCAATCAATGTGTTAGTATAAGTCAGCCAATACCGATCAGCGCTAACAATGTTTTATATGAATTTGTCTTCAATTATAGTGGTCCTGCTATACATTTTCCTGCAAAGACGGTAGAACCATAACCGGCAAGATTACAAAAAGTAACGTACTAACATCTCAAAAAGTTCAATACAAATAAAGGCCAAACTTAAGATCTGAAAAAGCATAAACGGAAGACAATGGTGCAGTGGTAACGCGTCGGCCTCTGGTTCCAAAGGTCCCGGGTTCGAATTCCATGATGCGCGGGTTCTGCCTTTTAGATTGTTCCACAATAACGGCGCGAGAACTGGTTATGTCTCAAGGAAGCAGACACAGAGCGTGATTAATTGTATTGTATTGTATTGTATTAATATCAGTTTTAAGCTTGTTTCGCAATCGATGTAAACTAAATAAGTTTAAACTAAACTAAAGGCATACGGCTTATTCATGACAATGCTTCAGTCTACAAAAGTAAAACAATACAATATGTCTTAGAATAAGGTTATTCATGACAAAGCTTCAGTCTACACAAGTAAAACAATACAATATGTCTTAGAATAAGGTTATTCATGACAAAGCTTCAGTCTACACAAGTAAAACAATACAATATGTCTTAGAATAAGGTTATGCATGACAATGCTTCAGTCTACACAAGTAAAACAATACAATATGTCTTAGAATAAGGTTATTCATGACAAAGCTTCAGTCTACACAAGTAAAACAATACAATATGTCTTAGAATAAGGTTATGCATGACAATGCTTCAGTCTACACAAGTAAAACAATACAATATGTCTTAGAATAAGGTTATTCATGACAATGCTTCAGTCTACACAAGTAAAACAATACAATATGTCTTAGAATAAGGTTATGCATGACAATGCTTCAGTCTACACAAGTAAAACAATACAATATGTCTTAGAATAAGGTTATTCATGACAATGCTTCAGTCTACACAAGTAAAACAATACAATATGTCTTAGAATAAGGTTATTCATGACAATGCTTCAGTCTACACAAGTAAAACAATACAATATGTCTTAGAATAAAGTTATGCATGACAATGCTTCAGTCTACACAAGTAAAACAATACAATATGTCTTAGAATAAGGTTTTTCATGACAATGCTTCAGTCTACACAAGTAAAACAATACAATATGTCTTAGAATAAGGTTATTCATGACAATGCTTCAGTCTACACAAGTAAAACAATACAATATGTCTTAGAATAAGGTTATTCATGACAATGCTTCAGTCTACACAAGTAAAACAATACAATATGTCTTAGAATAAGGTTATTCATGACAATGCTTCAGTCTACACAAGTAAAACAATACAATATGTCTTAGAATAAGGTTATTCATGACAATGCTTCAGTCTACACAAGTAAAACAATACAATATGTCTTAGAATAAGGTTATTCATGACAATGCTTCAGTCTACACAAGTAGAACAATACAATATGTCTTAGAATAAGGTTATTCATGACAATGCTTCAGTCTACACAAGTAAAACAATACAATATGTCTTAGAATAAGGTTATTCATGACAATGCTTCAGTCTACACAAGTAAAACAATACAATATGTCTTAGAATAAGGTTATTCATGACAATGCTTCAGTCTACACAAGTAAAACAATACAATATGTCTTAGAATAAGGTTATTTATGCTGAACGTTAACGTTTTACCCTGACCCTTCTGGCTTTTTCCTATGTCGGTTGTTTTCTAGACAAATGCTCCCATGTAAAGCGCTTTACTACAAAAGGTGCCTTTGGTTCTAAAATGTGTCAGTGTTGAAACAGTATATAAAGGGGAGAATACTTTGCATCATTTAGGTCGTGGAAAGCAATGAAGAGTGTATCTTTGCAAGGGGATGACTTTGAAGGGTTCTCGTAGGATCCGAAGCAGTGAATATTTTAAACATACGGAGATCAGCGAAATAATTTATTGAATGTCCCTCGTACACCCCACCTGCAGACACATTTTGACGCAATAGCAGTAGACGACTTTTTCACCTTTATTAAACAATTAATCTATCTTTTATGGAGATTGTTCAGGTTTTTGTCACTATATTTTCAAAGTAGTCTGGTGTTGATTTGCTGAATGTGGGAAAGGGTTAAGGGAAGTAAGTAATTATTATTAGTATCTATATACGTATTATTAACTGCACCAAACATTTCTTATATACATTGTTGCCCTTGAACCCTTCCATTTCCGACTCAACGCGCATGTTTGTGTATCTTGAGCAATGCAGTCAGTGACTTGAACACATAATGGCAAGAATTGTTCATAAGGAGACATATTTCCTTTTGCCACAATGTTTGCAACACTAAATAAAAATTATACTTGTATTTATGGAGATGTTAATAATCATATGTTTGCCTAGCTGTTGTAGGTGGGAAATAGTTAACATGTATGATCGAGTATGATGCCATGTATAACTAGTGCTGATTTCAAATAGTACATATTTTAAAGTCTTTCACATATACAACAAATCCGTAGCAAAAGGAGGCAAAATATAAAACATTTCGAAAAAATGAAAGTATGTTTATTGAACATAGTTAAAATTATTAAGGCAAATGGAGAATTTGCTCTCTGTTTTGTTTCCAGCATAGATCATCTGCTACAGTGTTGTTAGAGAGCGTATTTATGAGGGCAAGGGTTAAACAATAACGTGTGTGTTTATGTTCGATGTATATGAGAGAGAGTATGCGTAGAATGGTGTCTTTTTGTTTGTTATGGATACAACTAATCACGCTAAAACGTTCTTTATGTAATTTGGTAAATAGCGTGTTTGTGTTAATTAATGTATATCGTGGCTTATAATAGGAGCAATACTAGCAAATACACATAACAGAGCAGGTCGTTTCGTCCGTTTTATTACGTAAAGTAAACTTATTCCAACAAACGGATATTTCAATATTCAGAAATATTCATACCCTCTTGCAATACGTAGAGGTAACTTGGTTATTGTTCTTGTATTTAACATCACGAACCCCGCACACAAACCTCATGATTCGAGGTTCAGATAAAGTGTGCAATCTGATCATAATTAGGTTTTATTCCAAAATAGGAAAATAAAGTAGGAAAATCGCTTATTTGCTCGGTGTATTCCGTAATGATTCGTAAGAGGTCGGTATTATAATTGCACGTGTCGGTTATTTCCGCGGAATCTAAACGTCATGTATAAATGCCATCCTCGTACGGAAATCGCATTGTAGAATCAGAGTCATTCCAATTATTCACGCAAGGGGTTCACTAGGTTTTTAAATGCAGACAGACTACTTTAAAATATGTAGGAAAGGCTTCCCTTCTTGGCATTCAGTGTTGCGGTGATATAATTACGACTGATTCATCGGTGGTCGGTAGAACTTCTAAATTACACAGAAAACGCCATTATATTAATTTTTTTAAACGCCATGATATAACTGGTGTAACACATCAACGAAATTGGTTCAGAGTCGTACTACCCCTAAAATAGTCAAGTTTTAAAATAGTACTTCTCCTACAATGTTTTATTGTGATAAGAAGTCAGAGAAGTATATTGTTTTTAATTTGCTTTCAGCTTTAGCACTCCTGTATCGTTTATTTGTATATTTTGCAGGATTATTTTGTGCTGCGGCATGCCCAGAAGGTGTGGGTTTGATGCAGTTCGGTGTTTCCATCCATAAATTTTCCCCGTTGATGTGTGCACGACTGCCAACAGCGAAAATAATAACCCCTTTTTGTTTGATTTTGTTTTCGGTTGTTATTTGAGGTCAGTTAATGAACTATTCAAGACATGAGCCAAACAAGACCATCTCCCTGTGGATAAAGATCAGCAGAGGTAAGTACACATTTTCACTCTATAAAGTGATAAAACCAACAATGTGGACTCTGCGTAAAGTATACACCCGGATCAGCATAATCATGCCACGCAGGCTAACCCGAACAGACACCTTTCGCCTCCTGTAGATTTTCTGTTTCAGGAATCATTACTCTATACCTCTATTCCCCTGATACGGAATGTGTCGGCTCAGATTAGCCTATGCGGACTGCAGGTGTCCCTCTAACTGAAAATCATTCGAAAATGGCGTAAACGCCATTCAAACAAATGCACCATCGGTATCATCTCGCTCATCTTAAATATCTTTACTACTAACCCTTTCCCACATACAATAAATCAGCGGCAGATGATAGCATAAGTGCACATATCTCGAAAATCCCTATCAAAGCAAGTATCTTTACATTAATAGAGTTGAAAACATTGTTGCAAATGAAAAGAAGAAATTGCTCATTTTGAGCAATTTCTCATTTTGTCACATTGTTTTTAATAGTCGAGACGTCAGGAAGTGTGAAATAGGGTTACGAATAAAATATATAGACCGCTTCCAGTCTATACTTACCGTAGCGGTTATCAAATATTCCTGAGAAAGATGATGGCGGGAAATCTTTATCTAAGGTTTCGGATAGCTCTAATTCACGGTGATACAAATAGCCATAAAATGAGGAGATTTCATCTCACTCTGTCATTTTAGTAGAGATAAAAGTGTTCTCTATAATCCGCTATACGAACAGAGTATTTATATTGTCAGTGGGGGAGGGTGGTTGGGCTTTTCCCACAAATTTCCCAGAATTATTTTGGAATAAAGCTGCCTTTGTAAAAAGGTTTTGTTGTGGTGTACTTTTTGCACAAGAGCAAGGAAACGCATGGTTTTGATTACAAAGGCCGCGGTGTTAAAACTTAAATACTGTTGAAAATGCGTTTACGTCAAATCAATCAGTCAATCAATCAATCAATCAATCAATCAATCAATCAATCAATTAATTAATCAATTAAAAGATATTTGGAAAGTATGACTAAAAGCTGGCGAGACAGTCGTTTCAATCAATCAATCAATCAATCAATCAATCAATTAATTAATTAAATAGTTAATAGAAGTTTGGAAAGTATGAGACTGAAAACTGGGAAGACAGTCGTTTTTTACCTTTCCTACACATAGACGCTTTCTGACTTTTTTGACAATGTTTTAAGTTTAATTCAATCATTTGACTTACATGTAAAATACATCGATATCAAAGTGTTTAAGTACAGTTAATGCTCCTAAATGTTAGATGTTTCTATTCAAGTTTTAATAAGAATATTTTTTCGCTGTTTGGTTACTGTGACTCAAACATCGCTAGACAATCCCTTTAAACTTTTCCAACATGCAGACACTTATTTACACCACTGCAGCTGAAAATATTTGAAAACATTTGGGCAATGGGATACAATTGTTCAAAATAAGCTATTTGACTTTTGCCATAATTTACATTTCAATGAATGTCCCTAATTAATAGAGAGTTTCCTTTTGTTTAAAGTAAATGTTTCTTTTAAGTCGAGATTGCTGCAGATATGCTGTATGTGGGAGAAGGGTTAAACGTCTTTGCGAATGTTCTGGGAATCGTCACAGTGAGTGTTGTCTTAACCACAGGATGTACAGACAGCGGATTTTGAAAACGTCTCCTCTCATTTATATCGTGGTAAGTTGATTGGGTCGCATAGGTCTCATGATACTGAACAGGTTTGAGTTTTGTATGATGCTTCAAATCTGCGAAACACAATATTGGCGTTTTTGAAGTGTTTTCACCTGACGGAAATCACAAAATAGATAATACTGCGTGATTTATACGATGTGTTTATAGATTTGGCGTGATCGATGAATCTCGAAGCCAATATGTAAAAATGAAATAAAAATGATACCCATGAAGTAGTTGATTTATTAGTTTAAGCTTATTTAGTTTACATCGATTGCGAAACAAGCCTTCAGCTGATATTAATCACACTCGATGTCTGCTTCCTGGAGACTTAACCAGTACTAGTGCCGTTTTTGTCGAAAAATCCCGAAGTTAGAACCCGCTCATCACGGGACTGGGACAAGGGACCTTTGGTACAAGAGGCCGACACTCTACCTCTGCACCACTGTCTTCCAAAATGATTTATTAATTATTGGGGCTGGTTTTTGTTTTCCTTTTTAATGGTATTTTGATTACAAAACGGTGATTTCTAATCTTGAGACTGTCTGTGTTTTATTGTAGCACATAATGCATGTGTGTTTATAATACAGGGCATCATAAGCCTTCTGTTACAATCAGACAATATTTTATTGCATCATATTGTAATATCGATTTATTTTCAAATAAGGAAAACAATCAATGTGTCATCAGAGCTCTAGATAAGGACCGTTTTTCATGCTCTAAAATCGTTATTTGACTTCCAAAACCTATGATGTGGGTACTCAAAAGAATCCTCTCACTGAGACGATTCTTTTAAGTACCGACAACATAGGTTCTAATGATTGCTAAGAGAGATATCATGGATGAAAGACCTGTTAACTCCTGCTTATCAGTCCTCTGTATCATTGTCACTTTTTAATCCGTCTGTGTCCAGTTTCTACATGATCTATATGGCATCAGTTTTATGTCATTTTGTGTTTGTTTTAATAGGGTTTTACGCCGTTTTCGACATTATTTCAGTTATATCACGGCGACATGATCCCTGGGTAAAATACAGTACTGGGGAAGGAAATGTGTCTTTCCAACGAGCACTCCACAATGTCGCCGCGACTGGGGATCGAATCTCCTACTCTAACCATTTGGCCGCGGTGGACTCCTTATTCATGCCATCAGTAAATAAAAGCATGAAATTAGGAGAAACATTGCATGTGTGAAAATCAATATAGTTATATATATATATATTACACTGTTTGTGTTTTGTCAGGGAAATATGACTATTAGTATGAATTCACTCAGTGAAAAAGAACTGTTGATGCTCAATTAGTGAAATATCTTTGTTGGTGTTCACACAGTGAAATATCACTGTTGGGGTTCACACAGTGAAATATCACTGTTGGTGTTCACACAGTGAAATATCACTGTTGGTGTTCACACAGTGAAATATCACTGTTGTTGTTCAATCATTGAATATTGAGTTATGTTCATTCAGTAAAATATCACTAATGGTGTTCATTCAGTAAAATATCACTAATGGTGTTCTTTCAGTGCAGTTTCACTGTTCGTGTTCACTCATGGAAATATCACTGTTGGTGTTCATTTAGTAAAATATCACTTGTGGTGTTCTTTCAGTGTAGTTTCACTGTTCGTGTCGCTCATGGAAATATCACTGTTGGTGTTCAGTCAGAGAAATATCATTGTTTTTGTTCACTTAGTGAAATGTCACTGGTGATGTTCACTTAGAGAAATATCATGTTTTGTGATCACTCAGAAAAATATCATGTTTTGTGATCACTCAGAGAAATATATTTGTTGGTGTTCACTAAGAGAATTATCACTGTTAGTGTTCTACTAGAGAAATATCATTAGTGGTGAATACTCAGAGAAATATCACTACTGGTGATCACTCAGGGAAATATCACTACTGGTGATCACTCAGTGAAATATCACTTTGGGATATCACTCAGTTAAATACCACAGTTAGTGAAAAAGTACTTGTATCTCGATCTAACAGGGAAACTGTTTATCACGATGTTTACAAACGACGTCTGCTGGAGAAACGTCCTAATGCGTCTATATCAGAGAAAGGATTAAAGTCATATCTACGTTTACACTTAGTTTGGCGTCTTTAGTTTGATATTCACAAAGACCACTCACCAAGGAAAGTATCATGGGTATATATACATGTCAAACATCGTTCCATTAGCTTATCCCCAAACACCGTGTGTTTTATAGTTGATTGGGGCTTAATGCCGTTTACAACAATGTGTCAGTCATATCACGGCGGCTTAATTCCGTTTACAACAATGTGTCAGTCATATCACGGCGGCTTAATTCCGTTTACAACAATGTGTCGGTCATATCACGGCGGCTTAATGCCGTTTACAAACAATGTTTCAGTCATATCACGACGGCTTAATGCCGTTTACAACAATGTTTCAGTCATATCACGGCGGCTAGTTCACCTGCTCCTGTGCTTCCTAGCTTTTTCACACCAGAACTCCACACAACATAATTTCCAAGCAACTGGCTGCTTTTCCACATAGACTGTTAGCCCATTGGTGGAAATCGAATGACGCTTGTCACAGTGACTTTTGTCAAACGTCGTAAAAGAATGTTGGCCGAGCTGGGGTTCTAACTGACAACCACTGGATTGGCAACCCGCGTCGCTACCGACTGATGTTTTATAGACACCGTTGAATGGGGAAGTTTTCCAGTCTACCTTAAAAGCTGTTAATTTATATAGATGGGAGTGAAGGATTAGTTTGTAATTAGAGTTTTAAACAAAAGAGTGCACTCAAATTTCGTTAACTAATCGCCTTTCCGTCATCACGTCTTTGAACCTCGCTGTTTGAAAGCCCAAGGAAATCTATGGTGGAATTACTGTAACTTGTAGAGTAACACAGAGTCACGATATAAAGGGAATCCCTTCGTCATAACATTGACCTTATCTCCTGTTATAAACGACTTTCTGCCAGCTCTGCGGCACATTGTTGTGAAAGGAGAAATTATTTGAGATGAGCAATTTCACTGTTTGTCACACTGTTTTTAAATTAATTCCACATTTAAGTTTTTATGTATAGAGGGTTTTATTTTCTTTAAATTTATGTGTTGATGTATCACTTTCGTCTACAGCAAATTGTGTTGTATGTTAACCCTTTCCCTCATACGACAATTCTGCAGCAGACGACTTTGAACATATTTTTTCAAAAAAATGAAAAATCTCTAGAATTGAATGGATAACCTATGACTTAAAGTGGAAAACATTGTGGCAAAAGAAGAAATTGCTCGTTTTGAGCAATTTCTTCTTTTGTCACTATGTTTTCAAAAAGCCATCTGCTGCAGAGGCGTCAGAAAGCGTTATATGAGGGAAAGAGTTAAGCAATATCTGCTCACCACACTTTGCGCGACTTCAACCCTTTTCTTCATACAACACATCTTTAGCAGGCTATTTTAAAAACATGGTAAAGATATGGAAAATCTGCATAATTGAAATTATGCTTGTGGAAATGATTTGGAAACATTGTGATATAATAACATAATGTTTTCAAACGTCATCTGCTGTAGATACACTTGCACGTGAGTTCGGGTTACTGAAAATTTGCAAATAATTTACACAATTACCGTGTTAAATATAGGAGCAGTGTTTATCCTGAGATACAGTAGTGTCGTGTCCACCCATTCATCAATTTCTTGAAATTCATGTTTGGTCAGTTTGCATCGAAATAGACATGAAACATTATTTCAGCCAAGGTCACGTTAAGGCAGAGAAAGAGTTTTATTTAAGCACTACGTATTCTCACGAAAAATATAGATTTAAGCAATAGGTATTCTTACGAAAAATATAGATTTAAGCAATATGTATTCTCACGAAAAATATAGATTTAAGCGCATAGATTTAAGCGCAATGTGTTGTCACGAAAAATATAGATTTAAGCAAGAGGTATTCTCACACAAAAATATAGATTTAAGCAATAGGTATTCTCACGAAAAATATAGATTTAAGCACAAGGTGTTGTCACGATAATATAAAGTGTAGATTTTGCACTGAGTTCTCACACAACACATGTATATTTCAGTACTTGGTATTCTTAGCACTAAGTATTCTCACGAAAAATGTATAGCACTAGGTATTCTCACGAAAAATGTAGATTTTGGCACAAGGTATTCTCACGAATAATGAAGATTTTAGCACACAAGGTATTCTCAAGTAAAGTGTAGATTTCAGCACTAGGTATTCTCACGAAAAATGTAGATTTTGGCACAAGGTATTCTCACGAAAAATAAAGATCTTAGCACACAAGGTATTCTCAAGTAAAGTGTAGATTTTAGAACTAGATATTCTCACGAATAATGTAGATGTTGGCACAAGGTATTCTCACGAAAAATGTCGATCTTGGCACTAGGTATTCTCACGAAAAGTGTAGACTTTAGAACTAGGTATTCTCACGAAAAAGTGTAGATTTTAGCAATAGGTATTCTCACGAAAAGTGTAGATTTTAGCACTAGGTATTCGACGAGAAGTATAGATTTCAGTACTAGGTATTCACACGAAAGGTGTAGATTATAGCACGAAGTATTCTCAAGAAAAGTGTTGATTTAAGCACGAAGTATTCTTACGAAAAGTGTAGATTTAACCACTAGGTATTCCCACGAAAAATGTAGGTTTAAGCATTTAGTATTCCCACGAAATTCGTAGACCCTTTCTGAGTGACGTAGCTCAGCTGCGTTTGTTCCTTGAGTTACATGTTACGAAATTGTGCAATTACAGGGCTTCCGTGGAAACCTAAGATTCACAGTAATTATGTACAAAAGCTTGTCATTACCCGCGATGCTTGCATCTCTCTATTTGATCCGAACATTAAACCTTAAACCTATCCAAATAGGATGTATCTAACTGGACTATCTGTGGAATTTGGATCTTCCATTTAATGAATAACACGAACTTCATTTATTGGTCAACATCATACACGTGCGTTTAATAATTGTCACCAACGTGTTAAATAGTATTTATCGAGTTGTTATTCGTCTACACTTTATGAAATTGTTATTTCTTCGGCTGCGTTCTGCACATTAAGGGTTATTATTAATTAAGCTGTTAAAAATATATAAGTATAAATGCTCGGAATTGCAATAAATGTAACAAAGTGATGTATGTTCATTTTGGCTTCAGTGCATTATTCCTTTTCGCTAATTTAAGTAGTATTGCGTATTATAAGTACTCCTTTACGGTCATATGTGTATTTTTACAGGTTAAATGTTAATTTAATAGCCCAATTTCGTTTAATTTATTTACGTCTTACAGCATAGTTTATTTGCTTTTTAGTGATGATTCATGTATATTTAATACATTTCAATCATCTTTACCGCATTTGCCCAAAGGCCCCGTCGTATATCTCAAATCCTTTCGGAGACAGACGAAAGATTCAAACGTCGCCGAGCCAATTAGCACGAAGCTTTCCCGTCCGACGGTTTACAATGTCCCGGTTCTCTAAGCTTCATTTGAATATTATTTACAATTAAGTGGAACTTCAACAGTGTCGTGTAAAAACGATGACTTATTAACAGTAAAATTAAAGCCTTTGCATACAGTCGATAAGAATCATTACTTGCTACATTAAAATCGGTGCTAGGATTGACAACTCGTTATAGCTGAACCAATGCATGTTGTCATGATATTAAAACATTTATTCGATAAAAAAAGGAAAAAAGCGTAGTATGTTCTCTTTTTGCTGCCGCGTCGCAATGCTAAGTTAAACCTTGGTGAATCTTAACTAATCTGACAAGCTTGAAAAAATAAATTTTGGGGAAATAAACTAAAAACTATTAAAATTTATGTAGAGACCATTCGTATTAAAATAGTCAGCATCACGAGTCCTTCTTTCTGCACATTGTAAACGGTCATAACATGTAGAATATATGGAAACATTCGTATTGTTCCGTACTCTACGAGAGGCAACCTTTAAAGGTGAAATGAAACGCACTTTTTTATTGTATTTTATTTGTGACTTTTACTTTTATAATAACAACTGCGTAAAAAATTTCACTAAATTATTTGAAATAATGTAGTTATCGTGGATTTTGTGTGGGCGCACCTGTATCGGTCTAACTAAAATTTGTGTCGCGTGATTAAACCGGAAGTGACGTAAATTGTTGCTCACAAAAATGGTGGAATATTAGAGTGCAGAGGATTGTTTTCGTTGTGTTGATAATTTGTATCTATTTCTCGTGAACGCTGAATTGACACGACACAATGCCGGTTCGGTGTGTTGCTCCAGGCTGTAGTAACGCGTACGTACCAGGCCTTTCCTTGTTTACATTCCCAGGAGACACCGATTTAAACTTGAAATGGAGAGTGAACATGAACCGTGGGAAAAATTTGAGCCAGCGACATTTGTTGTGGAAATCTACTAAGTATTCTCGGTTGTGTCAGGAACATTTTACTGAAGATTGTTTTGTAATAAGTCCCAGGCTAGCTGCCGATCTTGGGTTCAAACCCGGAAAATTTCAATTAAAAAAGAACGCAGTGCCAACGATATTTAGGACTACCATTTTGAAGGAACAGAAAGTCCGTGGTGCTTTTGGGAAAAGACAGCGACAAGAGGTAAGGAAAGGTTATTCAATATTTAACAATCGTAGATAATATTTAATTATTATTTATCCATTATATATATATTCATTATTCTGTGTTTGATGTTTTATGTGTAATTAGAAGATATAAAAACAACTAGACGGGGTCATCTGCCCCGGGTTTTTTAAGTATTGTGACACACTCTGAAAGTTCTATTTTCCCCATAATAATGGCATTATGTTTATAGCCGAATTTTCAATTTGTTATACAGTTTGTCAACTTAGAATATGTTATGAATGGTTTTCACTGAATAATCATTGTATGTTCAATTAGTGTTGGATAGCGTTATAGAATTGCATTTTGGGTCTGTCAAGTCAAACGTTGCTGAGTGATACTAATTTTGTGAAATGATGACAAATGATTTCTAAATTTACATTTGTAAAACAATTGTATTAGTTTTCCGAGGAGGGGGGGTATTTCAATGCTTGTTTATTCCTTTCTGATTAAAACTTACAAATTCATGAACATTTTTATAAAAATCATAAGTCTTTCCAACATACATAAGCTTCTGCAGCAGACTTATTTTGGAAACATTTTATTAGAAAGAAGAAATTACTTGATAGTCAAGATTCATGAGCAATCTTTTCTTTTTTTTCGTTTTTTTGCTTCTTTATTTGATCATAAGTACATTTACAATCTAAGGTATATTTGTAAAATGTATTGTCAAGAATTATTTTAAATTTGTCTGCTGCAGATTTTTAAATGTTGAGAAGGGTTTATAAGAAGTTACCAATTAGCCCAATTCCTGTATGTACAATAAAGGGTTATACCAATCAATTAGTAACCATAACCAACACACATGGAACAAGACAGGAAATGATTGCATAATGTTACATAACATAAGTCACCCTGCCATCTGGTCACAGTGTGATATGATAGACCTCTTTAGAATTGCATATATTTTATTGTTTTGTGACACCTCAATCAAGAGATAATCTCATGTATCAAAATCTTCCTTTCTTCATCAAATTCTTTTTTAATTATCAGTTATTGTTTTGTTTTTCTCAAAAATCAAAATCTAAGACACATACAATTGTTATGACCCTTTTGATTATCTGCTTATCATATTTTGACTATGAGCAAGTTACCATCATGTACCATCAGCTGGTATTATTTTTACTTTTATCAGAGATTATTATACTGCTCAAAGTATGCAGTTGCTAAATATTTTGATTAATAGTAAATAAACCCATCCCACATTATACAGCAAATCTGAAGCAGATGAACTTGAAGACATCTGGGCAAAGGAAAGGTAAACCTAAGCAAGTGAAATGTGAATAACATTGAACACATTGTGACAAAGGGAATAAATGTTAATTATGAAATTATGGAGGTCATGACAGGATGATGAAACCTCAGTGTGTTGGAAAAGGTTAAAATACCACTTGAATAAGATTTCTTGATAAAGAAATAATTTGTTTTATACAAATTTGGATCTTCTGTTCAAACCCCTATTTTCCCTGGTCAAACTTCATTAATATATATATTATATTACAAGAAATTTATTAAGTAACATAACATTGTATTGAGTATAATGTAATGACTTTATAATTCTTCATAATTATTAACCTCATACAAACAACTTTTGAAAACATGACAAAGGGTGAAATGGCTTATAATGAGCAATTTCCCCCATATATTTCCAACTCAATACAATAATTATACTTTCATTTAATGAGATTTTTGCTATACCGTTTTCAAGGTCGTCTGCTGCGAATTTCTTGTATGTGGAAAAGGGTTAACCTGTATCATAGGCTATTCTGAACAATGTATTAGTTGTAAAACTTGAGCTGATCTTCAAGTTACAATTTGAATGAATGAATTTCTGTCAGTAAGGACTGAAGGACTGCCAACTTTCACGAAGACTGCTGTGATTTTAATATGTAGAGCTACTATTTGCTAATCATCGAAAATGTAATCAAAATTTGTTTTCAATGAAAATTTTATTGCATTTATAACCAGGTATTAAAATGATTTGAACTAAGATTTGTATGTTACCCCATCCCGCATACAACATTTCTGGAACATTCGACTTTCAAAAGGTATCGACAAAAACATGAAAAATCTCAATAGATGAGAGTTTTACTATTTAAAAGAGTTGAAAACATTGTGTCAAAAGGAGAGCAATTTCTTCTTTTCCAACATTGTTTTCAAAAATCGTCTGCTAAATGAAAATTTGTTGAAAGTGGTGTAAACACTAACAATCAATCAATCAAAGCTCCAATTTAATTTGAATTTGGGGTGTAGTTCTGACATCCAATGATTTCCTTATATGATATTTAACAATTATTAACCTATAACATAGGCTTTTCTGAACAATGTACTGCTAACAACATTAAGCTCATCTTCAACTAACGGCTTTCCCTCATTTGTACTGTTGATTAAGGGGTTAGCATTACGACTGTCTCACTGGTATCAGACTTAATGGACAAGTATTACTTATCCAGGAAATGCAGTGATATAATTAGAAAATTGTTGAAAGTTTCATAAAACAAAATACAAAGAAACAGATTAGCTGATCCTGATATTGAGTGGTTTTGACTACCATATGTATTTTTATACAATAATCACAACTAAGATGAAAATTCATGGCATGAAACATTATATTTCAGACTACATCGACAAGCTGATGGATGAAGTTATGGACAGGAGAAAAACGCTCAATAGCTATCAGGAATGCAGAGAAGACTTGAAGAATGTAATGATGTCCTCACCGAAACCTGTTTGTCACAAGTATCCAGCTGTCAATAAAGAAGCTGTTGTATCAGCTCACAAGTCAAGATTCGCAAAACTTTAAATTATTAGTAGTTCTGTTCTGTATACTCCAACAGGAAACGCCTCAATATAATTAAAACAATCTTGAAAAGGGCATAAAACACAAATCGATAAATCAAATCATAGTTTTTAATTTAGTTCCTGAAAGAGCAATTAACTCTTAATATGATCCATATTCTATAGTAACACAAACTATGTGGACTTTTGAGAGTAATGTAGTTCAAGATCAGTCTTAACAAATGTGCTGGTTGATCTAGCTCGGCTATAAACAACAAACAGGTAGATGTCAACATGGTTGATATTGATTGATTCATGTAGGAAGGATGTAAAGGGTGACAATTTCACAGCTACATTTAGATTAGTTTTCCTGCACAATGCTCAAATTGATATAAGTGGTCAGATGAACAGTTTGCTTTTAAATCAGGGTTGGCAAAAACCCGGGTTTTATGAGTATTGCCCAGCCCAGTGGGCAATACCGGGAAAACCCAGGTTTTACTGGGTTTAACTGGGCAATACTGGGTAATACTGAGCAATATGAATTACTAGTATTTTTTACTTGTTTTGTAAAGTTAAAACTTCAATAAAGAAGTGTTTTATAAGTCTGCCTAAGGCCTTATTACATACTGTATTAATCTTAGTGAGTATTGGTCAAGAAAATCTAAATCATACACTATTTGTACTTGAACATGTTGAATGAAATCAGGGACATAGATTTATGTCCCTGATGAAATCATGTGTTATAACCAAATTTTGTTTAATTGTAAAACAAGTGTTTTCACACCTTACATGTACATGACTAAGTATACAGATTAGGAAATGTCAAACAAATATGTTTATTTAACAATAATTAGCCCTTTCATCTATACAATTGTGACTGCCATTTTCCCTAAGGGTGTTTCTGTGTATATATTTAGCAATAATACAATGTAATCATATATAGAGATTTTCTATTTTTTGACAAAATCTGTTCAATGTCATCTGCTGCAGAATTGTCGTATGAGGGAAAGGGTTGACTGTTAAACAAAGTTGGAATATTTTGTCCAATCATGAGCAATTTCTCCTTTTGCAATAATGTTTTCAAAAGTCGTCTGCTGCAGAGGCGTCAGAAAGCGTCTATAGGTGGGAAAGGGTAAATTAAGCAAACAAGTTTTCAAGTGTAGCTATCAATATATTATAGGCATGATTAACCATGTCCTGCAAACTGAAAATCAGAAGCAGAAGACAGCATCAAGGTCTGTGTAAATTATAGATTCTCTATGAATAAAGGAAAAATGAATCTTTATGGGAAATGTTCTCCTTTTTCAGAAATAATTTCATTAGTCAGAGGTGCAAGTGGGAAATATTAACAATGCATTCACAGCTTGCAACAATGTAGACATGGAATTGTAAAAACAACAATATATATTTTTACTGGTTTAAATGTTAATCACATCTATTTCAAATGTGTCAAATGTCAAAACAATTCAATAGTCTCTAGCATATTGAAATCCAGTGTACTGCTCAGAGGGCCACTTTTGTCTGATCTTCTCCACAGCACAGGCTGGTAGAACTTTCCGCACACCCCTTCCAAGTCTATGCCATATCCATCTTGTAAGCCTTCGGTAGGCTACATGTCTGTACATCCTGTGATAAAAAGTTGTAGATATATTGTATTTATTGGAAAAGAAGAAATTTCCCATGGCAAATTATTTCTGTTTTCCTACTTATGTTTTCAACTTCTATAAAAAACAGTTATAGTTATGTTATAGTACTAATATATTTTGAAAGCATTTATCAGATTTATTGCATTTTTTGTTGAAAAGATTCCAAAGTTTACTGCTGCTTTAGCAGCTTATGATGTATTAAATTAAAAATTGATTACATCAATGGATGTGTTTTCTTCTGCTTTATTTGATGATGATATATGTTGTTTATTGTTTTTTAATATCATTTCAACATCCTTTCAATTATAACATTAAAAATCCCGACACTAACCATGGCAGATTCCCTATTTTACAGGCATCTTTCCCACATGTTAACTTGTGTCTACGCCTTTGCAGCAGAAGACTGTTGAAAACATTGAGACAAAAAGAGAAATTGCTCAAAATGATGTTTTCCGCTCTATTCAGTAGTTATACCTATATTAATACGGATTTTCCAGTTTTGTCTAGATTGTTTTAGTCTCCTGCTGCAGAGTAGGTGTATTTGGGAATGGATATTTAAATATTTATATGAATGCTTAATCTACAGAGGAAATTTAAAACTTCACTTACTCATGGATCGGTTCATCATCCCCTATGTGGCCATAACAATCCAAATATTCATAAAAGGAGGTCTCTACAACATACTGGTTCAGACAGTTGCCTATGAAACCTTCGTGTTCTGTAATGCATGTCAGACCCGAGTCCACCAGCAGGCTATCCATTAAACCATTTTCTCTACAACAGCAGGATTCTCTAATTGTTGCCATTGGTACACACTGCCCACATTGACACCTGAAAAAAGGAATTTACGTAACTTAATCTCCACCTCTTGACTTCCACATCTACAACATGTATAATAACTAAAATAGATCATTGTTTTATTGGGAAATAGACCATAAGCTTGTACTTGCTCGATCCCCAGCCGAGTGATACAAAAGCCTGAAAATTATTGCAATGCATTTCCTTCCTTGGTGCACATGATAGAGGAATATATACTGACTGACTGGTTTCAGTGAAAATGGACAACAAGTAGTACTACTAGTACTGGTAACTTACGGTATATACGGTACCTGATTAGACTAGATCGAAGCAGAAATGTTCAACTTCGAAAACACCGGTTCGGTTATATCAGAGGCATATATAAAAACATGTGTTTATATGTTATATAATTTTGATCGAATGAAATGGCTAAGTATATTAAATAACGAAGTAACATGAAGATCTTTGAAAACAAAGTACGGGAGAAAAACGATTTGAGCTTTGAATAAAACAAGAAATTTTCCTACCAATTTGTATTGTCAACGCGATCATTTTCATCGTACTCGTTTTCATCGCTGGAAGATTGAGTTTCCGAATCTGACGAATAAATAGGTATCGATGGTCGTCTTGGTTCAAACTGGTACGGTTGAACATTCGGAATTGCGGATATTAGTACAGAATTCCCCTCTGTTTCTTCTAAACCTTGCAGTATTTCACTAGTCGCCATTACAGATATGGTTGAGATGTCAACGAATGACGTCATCGGTAACCGGGCGGACTGCGCATGCGCGAAAATCGATTATTGGAAAGGTGCGAAAGTCAAGTAAATCACGTTGCGTATTTCACTGATAGCGCCCGTTTGAGTAAAGATACCGGAGAATGGATTTTTCTGATGTATTTGTATACAATTACTGAATAAGCGTAGGGTTATAATTGATAAAAAAAATTCTGCATTGCATTTGACCTTTAAACGTTGAAGACCAGCGAAGATCCGGATAAAACTACGCAGCGTCTGCTTTCCTGGCTATAAACCATTCCCGTTATTTCGAGCGATTTGTCAAATTGCAACAATGTTTTCAACAGCTATGTGCTTCAGATGCGTCCAGATACGTCAATACTCGTCTATGTTGTTTCAAAGGGTGAAGCCGAGCAAAAACACGCGCAATGTTCACAACGTGGCCGAGTAGTTCGCGTCGGAGATTTGCAACTGGGCGGCCAAGATTCGATCCCTAGTCGCGTCAATCGTGTTTGGAGTGCCCGTAGACAAGGCACATTTCCTAGTGTAGAACCGATGTGTTTAAGTAGGAATATGAATTAGTGAACTGTCGTCCTGTCAAAATGATCTAATGTTGGAAGAGACAAACAACACAAATCAAACAAAATAAACTTTCCCAAATTTCAAAACTATTCAATATGTAAGTTTTACAACGTTCGTGAAAACGTTTTACTCGTGCGTAATAATAATAGGAATCAGTTCTCAAAGATCATGATGAGATCAATTAAGTCGAGTAATAGACAAATGAGTCGTCCCGCGAGAAAACCAACAGTATAGCCTCTGAGTAATGTATCGAACCAGATCAGCCTGCACAGCCCGCGCAGACTGATCCGGGCCGACACATTCCGTCTCAAGGGGATAGAGGTATAGAGTAATGATTCCTGAAACAGAAAATCAACAGGAGGCGAAAAGTGTCTATCCGGGTAATCCTGCGTGGCATGCTTATGCTGATCCAGGTCGATACTTACGCAGAGATTTTTCAGAATTTAAATGGCGCAGATAAAAGAAGAAAAAGGGCACAATTTTGGAACCAACATAATACAGTGCGTATACGGAAAAATACTGATAATTTATAACGTTTTTAAAAGACCCCTTCGATTTTAGTAAAATGAAATATCGCGAATTTGGAACCCGCATAATATATTGCTTATAAGCCTAAAGGTAATATGAATATTCATATAAAAGTCAGAAGTCAGGTCAATAATGTAGAGTAGAAGCTTATCCACTGTAGCTTAGACAGTAGCGATACGGGCTGTCGACCAAGAGATTATGAGTTCGATTCCCGGCTCGGCTTACAATCTTTCAAACATTTTTTAAAGTCAATGCGGCAAGCGGCATTTGTTTCCAACAATGTGACTAACAGTCTATGTGAAGGCAGCATAGGTTATGTAAGACTGTTTTGTTCTGTGCAGATGGGAGAAAAGCCAGAAAAACACGGGTAGGTGAACTGGCCGACGTGATATGACTGAACATTGGTGATAACTACGTTAAAACCCAATTAATCAATCAATCAACAAATATCTATGAAATGAATGAAAGGACTTTTTTCAGTCTATATTAGATGTTCTTATTATCATCCTCGCAATTGTCAAGATTTCCAACTGTTTTGCTTGTATGAATTTGAAACATACAACTTAACTTTTATATAAGGTAATCGGTTATTCTTTGCTCCTCTTTCAAAGAAAGACTTCACACAATCCATCTTTTATGTAGATATTGTAGAAATACATGAACAGATAAAGACATCCCTCTGACCAAATTAATCAATCAATCAATCAAATTTGAGAAGCATGTTTATTCAGTGACGTGGCCCATTGAAGAAAAAACATCAGTTTTTGTGTGGGAAAAATGTCGAGATAGAATAATTGGCCTGTAGGGGTCTGAAAACTGATATTCTGTAAGAATTACCCAACTTCTTTGGTATCTGAAACATCAAGCAAAACTTCGTAAAGGAAAGCTGACACCGTATAGGCGTGTACATGTCTTATTAAAATATATCGTTACATTCTTACATAATTCAGACACGGTAACACTGAATATAACATTTTGAATGTTTAAGGTGAATGCTGCTGAAAGTGAGGTTGTGTTATCACGCAAGTTTCCAGACCTCAGATCAGTTCTCATTAGAGATGTACAGTAGTTGTTACCATGATATTCATATCGCTTTAATATTATTGGAGCCTGGCCAGGCAAAAACCGAAACAATGAACTTTGCAATCAACATTCATTATCCAGAAAATCTAATAAGACTTCAAAACTATCAGGTTTACTCTGTGTTCAGAATTTCTGCTCAAAACTATTAGGTTTACTCTGTGGTCAGAATTTCCGCTCAAAACTATCAGGTTTACTCTGTGGTCAGAATTTCTGCTCAAGTATCTGATTGACCAGAAGCAGATTAATTAACAAAACTGACCTATCTGGAGCTTTTCGGGGGAGCATACAGCTCATTTCAGAGCACAGAGAACGTTTTGATAGTTGCATAGTTTCGGGGTCTGGTCTTTCCTGTCTAGTCATCCTCGTAGAACTAGCTGACCGCCGTGATATGACTGAATAAATCAGTGTTGAACACGGCGTTAGCACCAACCCAGTAAAAGCAGACTCACCTGAGTGTTCTGTGTTCTTTGATGCAATAATTACCCACGTGTTCAAATAATAGTATCATCCTCCAATCAGGGTCATTAGATATTGGATCCATGCATTGTCTCTGTTACGCAATCACACAAATCATCGCCTTCATGTACATGTACTGCTATCATCAGGCAAAGCGTCTGTGGATATTAATCTTATTCAATCATGTTAATATTTTGTTTGATCCAGTTTCCCACATATGGACGCTTTGTGACGCATTTGCAAAAGACAACTTTTGAAAACATTTTGGATAAGAATTACTTGTGATGGACAATTTCTGACTTTGCCATAATGTTTTTAATTGTATTCGATAAAGGCTCTGCCATTAATATAGATTTACCATACCCTTCTACAGATGTTTTCGAAGAAGTCTGCTGCAGATTGTTGTATGTGGGAGATGGTTTACAATCGAATATGAAGAAGAGTCGGTCGTTGTGTTTTCTTGTTTCACGCCTTTTCAACATGTTATATCATGGCGTTTCTTGGGTAATTTACCAGTACTACTGTTCCATATATCCTGGCACCAGCCAGTCAGTCGTAATTGCTAACCGCAAAGGACTGGAAGCCAGTTTAAAAGTGTTTAGGTATGACTTGGACGGGGATCGAACCCGTGTCCTCACGCACTCGAGGTGGACGCTGTATTATTACAACACTGATGCGGTGCTTGTGGCATTAACACATTTCCTGGATGAGTCATCCAGGGATCATAAATATGCGTTATGTCGCCGTGATATAGCTGACATGCTGTCGACAACGGAAATATGAGTGCTGCTAAGGTAGAGCTGTAACCATTGCAATGGCTTGAATTTTGACCGGCTTCTTGTCATTTTCTTAACAATTTGAATCAATTTAACCACAAGATGAATTCTAGACTTTGTATAAATCTGCATGATTCTTAGCTGGAATGCTAATTAAATGTTAAAATATCCCAAATATATCCTTCGACATGCTAATAGCCAAATTGTCTTTAAAAACCCGTGTTTGCTAATAATTAAGTAATAAGTGATTGTATGTATAACTGCATTGCAAATGTTTTATTGATTGATTGGGGTTTAACGCCGTTTTCAGCATTTTCGTTCAGTCAAGTCATGGCAGACAGTTCACCTACTCAATTTTTACCTGGTTTTCTCACACCAATACTCCACAAAACATACGTTGTGAGCAACTGTCTGCTTTCCCAAATATACTATTGGCCCATTTGGTGAAAGACGAATGACGCTTGGCACAGTAACTTTTTTCAAATGTCGGAAAGCATGTTGGCCGAGCTGGTATTCGAATTCACAACCCCATTGAATATGTGATAACAAGGATTATGCATGAATGCACTGAAACTGTTCGATCTGATAATTGTTGGTATTTTGATTCTGTCTGATATGTGTAAAACTAGTTTTGCTCAAACTCGACTGAGTGCAAGACGACAGGAACTATCTTCGTGGAGTGATTTCTTTCTTGCATAATGAATGACCCCCATTAGTCCTGGTCTGTGTTAAAGCTGAGCAACAGCTCTTTTTAATGGTATAGAGTGTTCTACCTGTAAACATTAAATAAAACTGTGACAGCTGAGCGTTAAAACTTGTTTATTAATGTCTCATCTTTGATCCGGATGCACAATTAAAGCAAAGCACATGTGAGCCGTCACGCAGGAAAACCAACATTATGGTCTCTGCCTAATGTATCGACCCAGATCAGCCTGCGCAGTACGTGCATACTGATCTGGGCCGACACATTCCGTCTTAGGGGGATAGAGATATAGAGTAGTGATTTCTGAAAAGGAGGCGAAAAGTGTCTATCCGGGTAAGCCTGCGCGGCATGCTTAAACTGATCTGGGTCGATACTTTACGCAAAGTCCATACTGTTGGTTTTATCGCGAGACGGCACATGTATTCTATGCGGACACACTTAAAATCTACCCGACATGAATGTTATTTGAACGTGATACAATAAACGCACCTTTGAAAATGACATGAAACCAAATAAAACAAGCTAAATGTGATAAAATGCCATTAAAACTAATCGCAAACATACTAATCCTATACCCTAGGGATATCTGTCAGACGGGCGTATATATATGGACACTGGGAGCTAGCTGGGAAGCCGGTGAACATCGAACCAGATAGCGTAAGGTAATACGTCTACCTTGGGTGAAATCTGAACTTGATATAACTGAACTAACGTTGAAAATGACATACGATCCAAATGAAATGAAGAAGTAAAATTAAAAAGATTAAAAACGACATTAACACTTATCGATAAGCATCCAAAGACTATGTATACCCACAATATAGTTTTCAGAAAGCTGCTTCTAAGAACGAGTTCGAAATCTGCGAATTGCGAAACAGCGAACAAGGCAGTGTTACGCAACCTACCTACATTCGATGTCATGTTAACGTCTAAAACGACATTGAAATTAAAATGAAATAAACGAAATAAAAAGAAATGAAAACCACACTTACGCTTATCATCAGCACTTCATTATGATACCCATTGAAAATCTATAAGACGATCTTATCTTAGAACGGACTTAAGTATCGGGGGAATTACGTTCCAGGCAGCGTAACCAAATATATTGCCTTTTATGAAATATGTCCATGATGTAATGGAAATACTATTGAAAACGACATAATATTCAGATACAATGAGGTAAATAAGAAAATGTTGAAACTGTTATTAAATCACAGCATAAGCATTCTAGTTTGCTACCCACGGGATATCTATCAGAAGTCCATATCTAAGAACGGACTCAGATCTTGGAGGGAAAGGCGAACTCAGGCAGCGTAACGCAATATGCCTACCTTTGATGTAATCTGGCCAGATTCGCCGCGGGAACTGCTGATTGAACGATAAGATTACAATAAAAAAGTGCGCCGTATAAAGATAATCGTTTGTGATTAATGTTCTTAGCATAACATGTGATAAAAACCGGGACCACGTCCTGGGAATAACCGCTGTTTAAGATTTTCAGATCAGGAACGATCCGGACCTGCATGCGGCTGCGCAATCTGGACATAATCTTACCACGATCGTCAACACGACATTCGATGATTCCGTAAACCTCTGTAAGATTTTCTTTGGACTCAATATCACAGCAAAGGTGTTTAATTTGCTCCGATTTGTCTTGAAAATTTACAATTATGATTGTCGGTTTTCGTCTAGCGCGGTTCAAATAATGTTTTCTTTTCTCCAAGAATGTTTATTTTATTTTGATTAGTATATATTGTTATCTCTGCGCTTTGGTACTGCTACAGGGAACATGCCATTTACCTGATATCAGTGTGTTAGCGTTGTCCGCTTTGGTGACAATAAACGTCACATCGGAAAAGTTAAAAGTGTTCAATCCTGATTGACATTCAGACGCTTTGTAATAATAAGGAATTTCTCCTATTGAATCAAACGTTGTTCAAATTCGTCAACTACTCTTGCGTTAAAAGTGGTATGCATGACGGAAATGGTTAAAACAAGTGATAAAAGCACAAACGTGAACTTTGCTTTACCATGTTGTATTTAATCCTTTCATTTGAACGACCTTTCTAGTCGTCAAAATAGTGTTTTTACATTGTACATGTTTTAAACTTCTTACGCTAAAATACATTCCGTAAGCATCAGTCTGGTCACTTTGCTTGGTTGATTGTTTGGTGTGTTTTGCCATTTTCAACAATTTTGCAGTTATATCACCTCGATTGTAATAATTAGATACGTGATGTTAACGGAACTGATTGAACGCAGTACGACTCTTCCTTGTTCAAAGTCGGGCGAACTCTATGTGTCGTGTCATGAGAGTTTTAGAATATTTTGATAACTAAAAGACAAATAATGCTGATTTCAGGTGAGACAGCTCATCATGAGCTGACTCACCTGAATCTGTATTGTTTGCAAAAACCTCAACATTGCCTTTTCGCGCTGAAAGGGTTAAACACGTTCCTTATGTTGACGCTAGAAACGTCGTCGTTTCAATCAGAAGTCGATTTCACAGGATTGTTTTACGAGACATTTGATGATAAGGCTTGTACCAACCACTGGGTTTTAAACATGAATTATGTTGTGTTATATAGCAGTTATATTTCTCCTTAATTTCATTTTTTTGGCCCGTGTAGAATTTACATTTTTATTCCAGCTATCATAACCTGTATAATAAATCGACTTCGGTGTACATCCGATGTGCGCGCAGGGTTGCTTGCGGGATTAGCTGACTAACTGGTGAGAGGATAAATGGATCAGTTGTACTGGTAACTTACCTAGGAAACACAGTGATATAACTGAACGCGTGTTGAAAGCGGCTTAAAACACCAAACAACCAATGGATGTACATCTTCACTTCTTTACGGCATATTTTTGTTATTCCAGTAAAAAATAACGTGTAAAACCTATCGACTTCTATTTACATCTTCAAATCTTTACGGCATATATTTTTTTACTATAAACAAACGCTGATCATCTCTTTTCCTGATGCATTAATGTCTGCAGTGTTATGTTATAAGCATTTTAAAGATTTCTGTATAACCCTTTTCCAACAAACAACTTATTTGCAGCAGGCAAGTTATACAAACATCTACACATAAGTATGGAAACTCTTTCTAAAATAAACTATTATCATTAACAAATATTGAAATCGTGTGGCAAAATAATAACGTCTTTGAGCAATTTCTTCATCCGTCTCAATGTTTGTTAAATCTTCGTCTGTGTTGGAGATTCCTGAAAATGCATCAACATGTGATGAAAGAGTTACCTTCTGATAGTCAAAGAAGAATCGCAGTAGAACCTGGATTGTTTTCATCAGATGCCCCTAGCCGCTTTCCACTTATTCATTTTAGAAGTTTTATTATATTTTGATTATGTGTATCTTCCTCCATTCATTGTCTGATATACAGATAACAAGACGTATACAGTTTAATTTCCTCATAAACTCTAATAAGCGTCGAAACCTATCTGATAAAGGGCAGATAAGTGATGCGACTTGTGAGAAAATATAATTTATCCCCAGTCAGAACTAAATAACGTGTGAATTGTAAATAAATTATACAAATTGGTACCCGCGGCTTTGTGCTTTTTATAAACGTTTTATTTTCTAACTCGGTAACATGCTTGTTGGTTAGTAAACATAAAGTGTGTTTGTTATTACGGTGCGTGATAGTTCCATGATATTCAGAAGAATTGCCCCACATATAGAGATAACTTTTGTAACATTGTGGCAAAAGAAGAAAGTTCTCATCATGAGGATAGTTTCCTTGTGTGTCACACCATTAAATACTTATCGTGTCATTTATGGAGATTGTTCGACGAACAGATTACGTTTGAAAACATCGTGGTAGTAGTAAACACTCCCTTTGCAACAATGTTTAAGCTAAATTAAATACATACAGGGTGTCCCTTTACATATGTTACCATTTTAAATGGTAATATTTCTGTTTTGATGTCATGTCATTCACAGAGATTTTTAAAATAAACTTTTTAATTTCGTCTCTTTAGATTTTGTTAAACTGCATTGGTAGAGCACCCGCTTCAGATGCGGGTTCAATCCCCGACCGGGTCCTATAACATAACTTAAAGTGATAATAATAACTTTCCCTCGTTGGCGCACAGAATGTTGAGGTTAAACATACGGATTACTCGTTGGAATCAGGACACATGGACTAGTAGTACCGGTTACTTTCCCAGGAGAAGCCGTGATATTGTTGGAAACATTTTGAAAGCGTCGTTAAACACAAACGAAATACAGACTTTGGTGTATATTGGAAATGGTTAGTGTTAACAGGAATCTGAACGATCGGCTGGCCTATCGTATCGTTCACGTGTTATGTTCGCAATGAACTAGAGTAAGGAAAACCCCATGACTCCTACCATTGTGTACGGTAAATCTGAATGGTTATACTCCTAAGGAATCCGCCGTGGTCGGCTGGTTAGCGTCGGGGATCTTGTACGATCCACAGTCCTTGTGGAGTGCCCTTGGGCAAGGAACTAATGTTGCAAACGTTCTCATCTCACAAATATTACAGCAGCCGACAACGGAAATATCTCAATATTTGAAAATATCAGCATAAACAATTTCTCCATCGGCAACAATGTTTTCAAAAGTTATCTGCTAAACCTAATGTAAGAAATAGTTAACATCAGATGCGTTTAGAGGCGTCTACAGGTGGGCAAGGGTTAACTTCACATGTTTCAAATACGTTTTGGGAAAGTGTCCCGTGCTCAGGCTAAATATATGACTACTTTACCGCTAAATAAGGTATCTGTCAAGTTGACATAAAAACGGTTTCTGATTTAATTAAGCCAAATACATCCGCTGACCAAATAGTCCCTAACAAAACATTATTTGCGTAGAAATGAGTATATACCATCACCAGAATGCGTTGAATATATGACATTGAGTTCAAATGCATTGCAAATGTGTATAGGATGCACTGGAATGGTTGATTTGATCACGTTTAGTATTTTGACCTTGTTTGTAAATGAAAGTACAGAATGCTAAACACCGGTTTTGTCCGGGCCCGATTTGGTCCAAAATGACGGTAACCATTTTCGCCTGTTGAATTCTTTCTTGCATATTGCATGACCCCCCATTTTCTTTAGATTTGTTTAAAGCTTATAGAACTCTTTTTAATGATATATGTATTCTATATAAGAAACGCTTGGAAAGGGTGACAATTGAGGGCTAAAACTGGTCGAATTATATGGAAACAAAGAAGGAATTTAGTTGGTGTATTGTAACCTATAACGTCAAACCTCTGACCAATCAAATACTTCAGCTAAAAGCCTGACCAAAACGCATAGATTTATAGTTTTGGAGCCAGCTGTTATTTACCCTTTCTCACATACAGACACTTTCTGCCGACTTTTAAAAACATTGTGACGAACTGAGAAATCGATCAAAACAAGCAATTTCTCTGCTAGCCACACAATGATTTCAATTATTTCATTAATCATTCTTTCTATATAATACTATAGATCTGTCTGTATATTGTAAACGTTTTCTGGTGCAGACATGATGTACATGTATGTGGGGAAGGGTTTACTTTGTAACCGACTTTGTACGCATTTACCACATCACCGTAAATATGGAACCACGCTGTCAGGATGTAATTGCTCATAAAAAACCGCAGGGTGGAAACTTAATAAAATTAAGATTTGAGGAAACGTTGAATTGTGGAAATGTAAATCTCATATTTATTTCAACATACATTAAAATGATTATATTGTGTTTTAACGTGGGAAAACATGGGGGCTTATGGAACAGATTCGTACTACCCTTTATGCGCGTCATTAGATGTCATTTCTGTGTTCTACAATAACTTAAACTAAGATTGCGAATGATATACACCAAGGTCAGTCTGCAGGTTCGGGAAGTGTCATCTCGGTCGACATTGGTCACTAGTTATGAAAGCTTATTCCATCAGTTGGCAAGACCTTGTCATAAATCAGTTGTGATGATTATGATGGCAGATATTCGGATTAAGCGTTGCCTATGCTGAGATTTTCTAGAACCACGACAATCTCAAGGGCGTTCTCTATTTCAGGCCGTTTTGATACATTTATTTAGAGCATTTAATCCTTCTGGGACAATGTTTTCTTAACTCGCCCGTTTTTGCCTATCTGTTAATTACAAAACAAAAATCATAATTTTCAGTCAATCGTTTTCGATCTTTACACATTCGACTTGTGATTAAATTATTGTATTAAAATACGCCAAATAAAAATTATATTGCAAGTTGCCAAAACATTTGATTTTCAGGTTGCGAAATATTTGGCTCTCGTGTCGAAAAAGTGGTGACAACTTTTCAAATGTGACGAAAACGCTTGGGAAAATGAAGAGGCATAATATATCAATAAAACAAAGTTTTGCAAAAGTATAGTTTAATTGAAATCACTTTAAAGATAATCAATTTAACATTAATTTGGACACACACAAACATGTAACACATAGAATACGTAATACAAATGATGGACACTGCAATATGGTAGACCATGTTACTTTATAGTCGAACAAGTTATATGTCTCTATCTTTGAGAGATATCTCTTTGTAGATAATCTTTCTTTCCTGTGAAATAGTTATAAGTTAACGAAATATATCTCAAATGAAAAATATATTTCTCAAAGATTTCTCTCTAAATTGGAGATAAATATCTATAGAATTAAATTAAATATTTTTAAAAGTTATCTCTCTAAGTTAGAGAGAAATCTCTATCAGACTGTAGATATATTTCTTAAAGTTATCTCTCTACATTAGAGAAACATTTCTATAAAATAAGAGATTTCAAAACGTAAACTCGCTAAGTTAGAGAGATATCTTGAAAGATATATATCTGACCAAACTAGACATAAGAAAGAATGATATCTCTTCTATGAATAAATAATCAAACGTGCCATCATACATAAATTATCTATAAATATTGAACAATATGATGGCATCGTATAGAAATGGTATTATTTACTATCTATACATACTATGCAATGGACTCATGAACAGTTCGTATACATTAAATGTTGATATGTACAATGGAAACCAAATAAATGTACACAAGGTGTTTTTTTAAGCATATATAACAGACGACTTTTGAAAATATAATTTCAGAGGAGAAATGGCACACGATGAGCCATTTCTCCGTGTCATAATCTCATTAATTGTATACATATAACGTATTTTATCTTTCTTAATGTGGATACAATTTTAGATTTTCTTTTTAAATGTGCCATGAATGAGAAAGTTGAAATGATCCTACATGTGATACCCCTGACGGATAAATCTACTTTACCACATGCATGTTTAGTGTTCAGTCAGTTGAATTTTAAATTGGATAATAATTGAATTCCTGAACATTTAAACTTCGTGGTAATTTTATAAATTACTTATAATAATTTAGATTATTTCTGAAAATAAATATTCTCCGAAAAATATATTTTTAATAAATTTTAAAAATCCTAGTATCTGTGTGTTACGACGTTAAATCTATATTGCGTTCACTGTAGTAGTTGTGTAGCTCACGGTGTGTTACGGTTTGTACTTGATGTAAACTAGCTGTTTGATTAACGTTTACGATCGTTTACTTCCATTGAACGCAAGGTAGGTCTCTGTCAAAACGAGATGCACTGTGAATTAAACGTTGCTTCTTCAAACGTCAGAGTCCGTAAAACATGTTTGCATTAGGGGACCTACGTCAGAACCAGTTTCCTTTCTTGGCGTGATTAAATAGTTCAATCATTTTCAACATGTAGACGCATTTGCAGCAGAAAGCATTTGAAAACATTGTTGAAAAAAAAAAGGAAATTGCTTAAAATCACCTATTTCTACTTTTGCCACAATGTTTCAATTTCATTTTATGATCAAACTTTTATTTCAAACACATTTCCATTGTTTTTCGGGAAATCGGAATCGTCATTTTGGTACATAGCTAAATACATTATGAACTAATTAGAAAGGAAATTTTCATTTTCCAACAATGTTTTCAAATGTCGTCTGTATTAGTGAACGTGTTAACACCGTTCTGAAGATAACGTGAATTAACCCTTTCCCTCATATAGACGCTTTCTGACGCCTCTGCAGAAGACGGCCTTTTGAAAACATAGTGACAAAAGAAGAAATTGCTCAAAACGAGCAATTTCTTCTCCTTTTGACACACAATGTTTTCAACTTTTAGTCATAGATTATCCATTCAATTATAGAGATTTCCTATTGTTTGACAAAATATGTTCAAAGTCATCTGCTGCAGAATTCTCGTATGAGGGAAAGTGTTATACAAACAACTTACTATATGCGTAAAGAATCCACCAAATTCATTACTTTGCTGGGAAACGCAAACTTCTTTGAATTAATTAATTTTGCCATGCTTTTATGAACAACGCTGATGCTTAAATCCGTTTTGTTATCCGTTTTTCAGACATAACAAGGATTACCAGTACAGTGTATATTTGTACAAAGTATATCTCTGACTGAGAATTGCTAAAAAACAAACATTGAAGAGTTCATTCATGTTTGGGTGATTGTTAAGTTTCTCTATCCTTAGACTGTTTTATGGCACAAGTATTCTTGACTAAGAGCATTGATGTTTTCTAAATAAGTATTTTATTTGTTTCACTCTCTAACAATACATTTTATATTAAAGATTCTTTCTCAACAAGTCAAGTGTTTAACTTATTAAATGTAATCCTTTGCTGGAATAATATGCTACAAAAATCTTCACGGTCGGAAATTTAATACCTCCTTTTTTACACAAACTTGAGCACTTACAGTAAAATGAATAATATTACAGCTGAATTATACATTCCACATTGTTTATTACCATTCTTATAATAAAAGTGAATATGAATAATAAATGCATGTGGCTAATAAATATTTATATGCATCCATTTCACTAATACAGATGCATGTGGATGCCATTGTAGCAGGCACACTGTTCTTAAAAAACATTAAGAAATGGGAAAGATACTGAAACAGAGATGAATAGAAACTGACATGGATTCCCTTTTGAATCCTTTTTAGTTTTTAAAATCGTTTTACCTGGTAAAGTGGTGGTATAATAAATGTGTGATATAATTTTCAAACTATTGTTGGTAAATATAGATTGCACAATACGAACACATGTATTTGTTCCCCATAATAGTATGAAAACTGTATCACAATGTATTATACCCCCAAGTTACCAGATTAAACCGTTTGATCTTAGAAAAGAGTTTCCAAGCAGACAGTTCGAAAAGAACTCCCATAACAGTTAACCCTTTCGCTGCCACAGTTTATTAAAGGTTTTTGCACACAACGCAGAGTCAGGTGAGACGGTTCGTATTGACCTGTCTCACCTCAATCGGCATTGTTTGCTATTTACACATTACATTTTACCAAATGTCCTGTTGGACGAAAAATGGAATGGTACAATTGTTACCATGGAAGAGTCGATTTAGTAAAATTCGACATTGAAAGAGATAAATGAATCATGTTTATAATTATTTTCAGAATATTTATCCTTTCCCACATTCAATAAATCTGCAAAGACGACTTTGAAAACATCAAAACGGAAAAAAATGGAATATCTTTAAAAAATAAAAGTATAACAAATAAACATATTTGAAAGGATTGTGGAAAAAGGAGAAATTGTTCACAATGAACAATTTCCCCTTTTGCCACAAAGTTTTCACATTAGTTGTCAGCTGCAGATCCGTTAAAATGCGTCTTTATGTGGGAAATTGTTAACCAATCACCTCATCAGCTGTTTCCAGACAATCAAAAACCTGGAAAAGTGTAAAACTAACAGATAATCTACACACGTGGAACTGGGTATTATACATGTCACACCACCTGGGTGCAAGAAGTCTTTAGATAGTCATATGTTCCATTTGATTTAATGATTTCTTGCACACAGGTGACGATTTGTTGAATAAGTATTGTATACCAATATTGCTTTAAATAAGAATAGCATCATTTTCTCACATGTTTAAAACGTTTGAAGCTTCTAATGACTTTTAAACATCTTTCTATGAAGGAATGAACCTGGATAACGCGGAAATATCCTCAAGCGTTTCACTGGAAAACGTTCTTGAAAAAAAAAACTTTCATCTCTTGGTCGATGGATTAGATTCAGCCACACACTGTATTATAACATAAATGTGAACATTTAAGATCTTCAACCACACATCACTAAACATACATCTATCAATACGGAATATCAGATCGCGGGGGGTAGGGATAAGAGAGGTCATCTCCCGAGGGGGTCAGTGAGAAGGCAGGGACCACGCCCCCTCCATTCTCCACACGGAAAAAGCATAACTTAGTCGTTCATGGGCCACATAGTTACAACTGGACATTTTAGAGTCTGTTGTCGGCTGTGCTTCGTCGTTCCGTAACACTTGATATAAGAAGTCTATGTATCTCGACGCGAGTTTCAGAGTCTGTATTTTGGAGAGTTTATCTGATGGGAGAGTGGGAATAATAGTCCTGAGTTGGGTGAATGCTTCGTTCAATGATTGAGTCCGCTGACGTTCGCGAACGTTCGCCAAACATCGCTGTGAGTGTAAGTCCTCCATGGTCTGAGGGCTCTTTCGTCTTTTTTTAGCTTCACTTTCTTCACTTAATGAACCGTCCGGCGACGACAAGTTTTCTAAACTTTCACTTCGACGGTCGAGTTTCCGTTTTTTCGGGTTCAGCTGTCCGTTTAGAGATTGTGAGTCACTCTCGTCGCTCATACTGTAGTCTGGTTGCTCACGTTTGATATTAAAGTCAATCTGCTGTGTTGCCAATGCATACTGATGCAGTTGTTGTGCGGGTAGCTCTGTTAGATAATTATGTTTGCTCAATTGCGTTAGGTTATCCATTTGATGAAGGTCCGCCAGGGTTCGATCACTCAAGGACATCTGTTCCGGAATCATAGTCCGTCTTTTTAAACAATCATAAACGGGTATGATACTCTGTCTATGAACACGTCACCGTATTCCTCTTGTCCCTGTATTAAAGTTCTATACTGATATGAAAAGACACATAAATCACAAAAACACTCACACGTTGTTACTTTTCAGAAGTCTGCGTATTCACACTGTCTAATCAAATGAAATCATCACGTTAAACTGTTCCAAGTACAAACCAAAAAAAAATAGCAAAATTTTTGTGCTTTTTAACAGAAAACAAATGTTACTAATTTTATATCCGCGTGCCGGTTACGGTTGGCACTATTTTTCTGAAATGATTCCAAAATGTTGTCAGGTAGAAGAACTAGATCGTGTGAACGTACACAGTTGTAGGCTTTCAATTTGCTTCCAATCGTAGAAGTCCGGGTATTTATATAACAGCGTCTCGACGGTAGCAGAGGGCGGGGCTTATCACCTGCGAACAACTTCTTAGAAGAAACGCGCGTATCTTGGCTTCTAAAATGTCGACCAATCAGATTGCGTGAAATTCCTGCGCATGACAAATGGGGTTTCGGGTTACCGGACGGAAAGTAGCGCGAGCGAGGAGTGATAAGGCATATTGTTCCTTCTGTGAAAGTGATTAGAACTTCCAAGTTGATCATTTTGCCTCGTAAATTATCAACGCTTACCCCGTTCGACTTTAACAAACGGACTTTTCCATTTATATACAATTTGTTGTCCATTTATTTTTTCTGACAAATGTTCGGACAGTCTTAAATTGAAATCAAAGGACACATAAGGAAGCACAGCTACTGTTCACTATAGTTTCAACGCAAACGTTAAACATAGTTGCATTTGGCATACAGTTAGGATAAAAAAAAAATCGCCTATATGTGGGAAAAATGATAATACAATAAATAGCATGCACGCATTTCGAAACACGTGCTGAAATTGTTTGTCAACATTTTATGTTTAAGCCTCGCTGTCTTGCTTATGAACGTCGTTTCACAAACCCCCAACGTTAATCGTATTTTGCATGAGAAGCATGCTATAATAAGAATAATCAAATCCCATGTACAATGATATATTTTGTTAATGATGAACTGACCATGTAATAAGTTAGTGGTCGAAAGGATTAGAATTGGGCGTATTTGTATAATCTAGTAGTCTACATGAAAAAGTATTATTGAGTTTCTACTTTTCTTAAGATTTCAAAATGTGTTTGCATGTTTGAAACTCAAAAGGATTATAGTTTGGGGTGAATTGGAGTGAATACGAGTTACTTAGGTTCGGACGATACAGGCAGTTTTAATAGAACGAGGCATATATCAATAAATAAGACAAATACTGAAAATATGGTCATTAGATCAAGATAAAAAGACAACACATAATGAATGCTTATGGAAAAATGGGAACTCTAAAATTGATAAAATGCCAGCGCAAAACAGCCAAGTATTCTTAAACAAAAATCAATTATTTTTCTCCCTTTTCTACTTCCTTAACATTCAAAGATTAAATAATAAAAACAATTCGTAATTGGCTAAATCAGTTCCTACAGGCAAATGGTTAAGAAGCATCTGCAGCACATGATTTAAACATTGTTACAAAAGGAGCACTTGTTAATATGAGCAATTTATTCTTTTGTCTTAACGTCTTCAACTATGTTCAATAAGCATAGGGTTATTTAGATAAATTACCCATCTGTATTTTAGAAATTTGAAAAGTCGACGTCATCTTTTTGTTTTATGCGGGAAGGTGTTTAGATATACACATCACGGGCTTACTGTCACTGTATGGGATGGACAGTCATGCCGGATATCACAGTTTAACGTATGACAGTATCAATTAAATCGACATTGACAGTTTATTTACTTAACACGAAAATAGATACTTCATCGTTTGTTTACAAACAAATCGAGTTGATCGTCTGGGATTATCCCTTTCCCTCATATAGACGCTTTCTTACGCTTCTGCAGCAGACGGCTTTTTGAAAACATAGTGACAAAAGAAGAAATTGCTCAAAACGAGCAATTTCTCCTTTTTCCACAATGTATTCCACTTTTAGTCATAGGTTATCCATTCAATTATAGAGATGTTCTACTTTTTGACAAAATATGTTCAAAGTCGTCTGCTGCAGAATTGTCGTATGAGGGAAAGGGTTAAGCCGAATCCGCTTGTCACTTATAATCCGGACACCGAACAGTGTCTGACCACACTATCTATGTAAACAGTAAAAAATCCGATCACATTTAAATTCTTCTTATAGAAAAAGAAGAGTAAAATACAACATTATTATATCAAACTGTATTAATTAAACATACATAAATAAGAAATGTGTTAATAAATAATTAATCGATCGATCAAACCAGGTAATCAATTTCCGAATCAAAATTTATTTAATTTTGGTTTGTGTTATTGTATTGTTATACCATTTTCAACACTATCAAATTTGTATCAAAGGTACAGCAGATAGAGTCCGCTTATCGATGATACACAGATGCTGAACAAGTACCAGGCTAGAATTGATACCTTGGTAAAGGGCGCTTCACAATGACAGCCGCTAAAAGGGATCGAACATAGGAGGCCCGATTTCAAATTGCGTACGCTAACCGGTCGTCCTCGGTGGATCAACTGTTCCGATTTTAAATTGTGTACTTGATGTGATATTTCAAAGTATCTTCCTATGAAAACATAAGATGAAACACCTTTAACTTGTTCCCACATATAACACATCTGCAGCAGATGCATTTGAAAACATTTAGTCAAACAATTGTTAGCTCTCTATAAATGATGAAACAAGTATTGAATTAAGTTGAAAACATTGTAGAACCAATTGTTTTGAGTAATTTCTTCTTTTGCCACAATGTTTTCATAAGTCGGCTGCTACAGAATGCGTCTGTAGGTGGGAAAAGGTTAAAAACCAGTACCCGTTGTCCTTGTTTAAATATTTACCATTTAACTGATAAGATCTTTTTTAAGTAGAGTGGTTTTTTTTTAAATATATATTAAAAAAAATTATGCTTTTGAACATACTATGGAGGTAAAATGATGATGCTTTCACTACTCTCGGAATGATGTTTTATCTTTATCTATTCGCGATATTGATGACTCTGATATCAGATAAATGAATATTTAAACACATGTACAGTTAACCCTTTCCCACATACAGAAAATCTGCAGCAGACGACTTTGAAACTATTAAGTACGAAAGATATACAATCCCTATAAATGATAGTATGATTATTGAATTGAGTTGAACTCATTTGTGGCAATTGGAGAAATTGCTCGTTATGAGCAATTTCTCCTTTTGCCACAATGATTTCAAAAGTCGTCTGCTACAGAGGCGTCAAAAAGGTGATTAGATGTGGGAAAGGGCTGTATATTCACGAGTGAGAGACAACCAGGTGCCAATAGAGCATCTATCTAGTCAGTCTGTTTAACCCTTTCCCGCATACAATACCATTTACAGCAGACGACTTTGATAACTTCTATGCATATGTACCGTAACTCTCTTCAGATAAAAATGTATTTATTTAGTGTAGCTGTAAGCATTGTTGCAAAAATGAGAAATTGACCTCATGTGCAATTACTCCTTTAACCGTAACGTTTTGAAATGTCGTCTGCTGCAGATTCGATTAAATTACGTCTGTATGTGGTAAAGGGTTAAACGAAGTTACACGACTAGGTGCCATCACGGAATACAGACGACTTCTGGTCCCTTCTGCAGCAGACGACGTGTGAAAAGAGACATTGTTTTAATACTTTTATTTACGTATTCATAATTTGACTGATATGTTGTATACGACTTTTGACAACTTTGATGAACTATTGCTCCATTTGCTACAATGTATTTTGAGCTCGCTTCAAAGAGTATACGTTCATTTATAGAGATTTTCTGAATAATGAAAAAAACGTGCACATTTTGAAGGTATAATTGAACTGTTTTTGGCTCAGCAATAACAAACATACTTCTATTTTTACCTGATGTTTATTTTTTCATCCCGTGATTTTTAAAGAAGAGGGAATTATTAATTAACCCTTTCCCTCATGTCGTCGTTTTCTCACGGCTCAGCAGACGACGACCTTTGGATACATTGTGACAAAAGGAGAAATTGCTCTTAATAATTTGGTTCAATTCTTTTAACATTTTTATCATTTTAGAGATTTTCCATATTTTAAACTAAATGTTGGCTTCAGATTCGTTGTATGCGGTAAAGGATCAAATAGCATGTTGTAACGTCTATATGTCGGTACTCGAAATCGCAACTGGTCAAATCTGATTGGTTTGTATTTAAATTGATAAGTGTTTCTATTTCTTTAAATTGAAGACTGTTTCTATTTCTTTCAATTGAAGACTGTTTCTATTTCTTTAAATTAAAGACGGTTTCTATTTTTTTTAAATTGAAGATTGTTTCAATTTATTTTAATTAAAGACTATCTCTTTAATTTGAGGACTAGTTCTATTTCTCTACATTGAAGACTGGTTCTTTTCCTTTAAAGTAAAGACAGTTTCTGTTTCTTGCAATATAAGACTGTTCCTATGGCTATAATAGAAGAAGGTTTCTGTTTCTAGTAATCGAAGACTGTTTCGGTTTCTTTAAATTGAATAATGTTTCTATTTCTTTAACTTTTGTATTTGGATACGGCAATCATTTGCCTTTAAGTGAATCTTAAATTGCTTTTAATAATCTCTATTTCGTTTATTGTTCGAAAAATACATAAACATGTAAAGTGCTACTAAATTGTCTCATTTCCATACCTGACATCGATTCAAATTAAACTTTGAAAGTTTTATCCGAGTTAAAAGGAAAAAAAGACACTGCATTTTATGTGACCTTCACTTAGTCATAAGATCACGAAATGTGAAATCCGTGTAATTTAATGGTTGAAAATGTGTTGCTAGAGTAGACAATTCTTAATATGAGCAACTTTATTTCTTCATTTAGTTCTCAAACATCGTTTGTTTCAGAATATCAAAATGCGGCAGAATGTGCGAACGTGTTAAAGGTTAAATGATAATAGTTGTTTGAACCAGTTCAAATATTGTTTTCTTCTTTTGGTTTCTTGATTTAGCAGTTTATTAAAATGTTAACAGATAAACTACAGTTTAATTATATATTTGATCTGTAAGTATCATTTTCCTAAAAAAATAAAATCCGACAAAACCAGAAAATAAGGGTAACACAGCACAGGTTAAAAACCGTGGTTAAAACTAGGTGCGAATCTCCAAATAAGATTGTGCGTACTAAATCTTGTTAACCAATTAATGATCTGTTGAAAATCGGCTTTTCTGGTCGTAAGTTCACAAGTAGGAGATAGGAATCTGTTAGGTTTAGCGCCTTTACGGTAGATTGGGTGGAATCTGGCAGCGGGACACTTACGTAAAAACAAACAGAACACGGCGGTAAGTGTGAAGTACTTGTTATAGCGCAGCCATATCCGGTCATGGTTTAATTTTATCTATCTCTTTTATTTATCGTCTTCGTCGCTTGACTGTCAATTCTTGGGAATATATGCAAACTCTCTCTGTCTTGAAAAATCCCACCAAGTATACATGTCTTTATTAAAAGAATATATATACATACATTTCTTCGACAATGACATACAGTGATAAATTATTAGACAGCGAAGTAAGTCAGCGCCCGTCTCTCTCGCCAAAGAGTCCTAGATCGAATCCTGTAATGAGTAGGATCTACCTGCGATCTTTTTTGTTAATTTAAACATCGCAAAACAACTAGTTAGATCTCTTAGAAGCAGACATAGAGCCTGATTAAAAACACGCTTAACTCTTTCCCAAATACAGCAAATATGCAGCAGACGACTTTCAAAATTCGTCTGATGCAGATGCGTCAGTATGCGTCTATAGGTGGGAAAGGGTTAACACTTGTTTCACAATTGATATAAAACATCTGCAGTAGATGACTTTCTAAATCATCTAGGCAAACATAAAATGACAATAATCTACTTCAGGTCTTGTTTCATTTAACCAGCGTTACCTAATTTCTGTTTACCTGTCGAACTTGGAAAAGAGAAACATACAAAACGGATTAGTATAAGATTATTATCAATCGCATTATTGATCGATTAAATAGATCCATTTTTGTTGAAAACAAAAGTGTAAAAGACTAAATACCAACTAAAAAAGAAATGCCATTTTGATTTTGATATATGTTGTAAATATGACGAGAGAATTATTTGTTTTATTCGAAAATAATTTCGGAATTAAACACGATTATTGCGTTTCTATCGACTGTTATGTGTTAAGAAGTATTGGGAAATATACAATGTAGACCAAGATAAGAGAGCGAGCATGAGCAGGGGTATCTTTGTCTATATATTAACCCTTTCCCTCATATAGACGCTTTCTGACGACTCTGCAGCAGACGGCTTTGTGAAAACATAGTGACAAAAGAAGAAATTGCTCAAAACGAGCAATTTCTCCTTTTGCCACAATGTTTTCCACTTTTAGTCATAGGTTATGCATTCAATTTAAGAGATTTTCTATTTTTTGACAAAATATGTTCAAAGTCGACTGCTGCAGAATTGTCGTATGAGGGAAAGGGTTAAACAGCTGTATATTGAAGAATATATGCATCAGCCGACATTGAAAACATCGTGACACAAATATGGAAAATCTCTACATACTGAAAATGTTGAAAAGATGTCGTGGCAAAAAGACGAATTGCTTATATTGATAGCAACAGTATAGAAAATCTCCATGACTTTGGAATAGAGTTGAATAAGATGCGATCGTTGGTGTGGATACATGTTACACAGTGTGTGACGTTGTAGGTTAAAGACGCGTTTATATTATAGAACAACAAGAGATGTAACAGGCTATTGTGTGACTAGTGGTTCACCTGTACGCGGTGACGTTTATTATAGTTCCCATCAACGTCATATGAGCCGTTCCACGAGAAAACCAACATTATGGACTCAGCGTAATGTATCGTTCCAGATCAGCCTGCTCAGTCCGCGCAGGATAATCCGGCCCCGGCGACACATTCCGTCTCATGGGGATAAAGGTATAGAGTAATGATTCCTAAAACAGAACATCCTCAAGAGGTGAAAAGTGTCTGTCCTGGTTTGCCTGCGCGGCCTGCTTAGGCTGATCCAGGTTGATACTTCACGCAGAGTCCACACTGTTGAATTTTCTCGTGGGACGGCTCATATATTTTGTTTGCTAAACGACGTGGCGATCTTCTGCCACTAAACGCCGTACCATCATTAACAGTTAGGATGTTGACGTCATTTCCTCTTTAATGTTGTTTGTATTTTTTTGCGTAATGTCGAAACGTATTGTATAAAATTATAAAATAAACATCACGGTTTTGTGTGATTATATACTTTATTAGATGAAAAGACGAATACATGATATACATGTATATAAATCACGTTCGATAATCAAGAACTTTGAACCAAGTCCCTCATTCAACAAATTTCGAGCAGACGATATTAATTTTAAGAAAATCTCTATTTATAAATGAAAGTATTCATTATTGATTAGAGTTGATAGCCATCTTGAGCAATGTCTTCTTTTACCAGACTGTTTCACAAGTCGTCTGCTGCAGGTGCTTCAGTATGATTCCGCAATTGGGAGAGTGTTAATTCATTAAAGAGAGTTTTTGTGGGGAGAACGTTGGTTGTAAAAATATCACTGGAAATGACATATTAACCCTTTCTCAAGTTTGGAACCGAGCGTCCCGTGTTCCTTCCCCAGTCGTGGTGGTCATGGTGGAGTGCCCCTGTGCGAGGCGTTTGTACTAGCCTAATACTGGTTTGTTTACCCGGGGATCTGTCACCGTGATATAACGGAACTAATGTTGCAACAGCGTAAATCCCAATTAAAAGAATCATTTTCCCGTAAATGTATCTAAGAATCCGTCTGCTTTAAACGCGTCATTTGTCGTCTACATCGTAGTCAATAAATACAGTCGGAACATCCGTTGACGGCTGCAATGATCAAATCCGAGAATTTTCTGGGGAAACGTTTCTACAGAACAGAAGTAAACAACAAAGCGACAAGTAAGTGTAGCACAAATGACATTAAAAATAAATTTTTGACTGCCCTGTTTCCGCTCGCGGGCCCATTTCCCACGAACTGTTGATATCGAGTTTCACTCCGCTGTGGTAAAAAACCGTAGGGGCCACTACAGGACAATAGGGGACCTGCTTCATCAGCGTTCAGTGAATACATAGGTCAGCCTTCGCACATGCAAAGTCTCACCAGAGCCTTCACTACCCGTCTGAATTGAGGGCACCCATATATTATGAAACTTTTGACGAAAGAAACTAGGATGGTAGGTGTCTTGGTTCAATTGCTGTACGCTTTTGTGTTACAGTAAAACGATCACGCCGCAAGACGCCGTTTGGCCTGTGGCGGCTCGTAGAAAATTGTTTGCCTTCTGAGAATGAAATATTTATACACGCTCGCGACGTACATGCGTTAACCCTTTCCCACTTACAAAAATACCTAACTTTGAAAACACCAGATTAAAATATGGTAAACAGCTATAAATGAAAGTTTTATATTTAGAAACGGAAACAATTGTCACTAACGAATGAATTCCTTATTTTGAGCAATTTATCCTATTGCCAGAATAGAAATCGTCTGCTGCAGAGGCGTCAGAGAAGCGTTTGTATGTGGGAAAGCGTTAAGTGTATGTTTTGTCAATTCAAATCCTTCTTCGTTTTCTTTTTCTTGGATTTTTTTTTTAGATAGTTCTAATTATTTCGAGCAGTGATGACAGTAAACATACCCTTTTCATTGCTCATCTTTATTATAGAAAAGTTTGCAGAAAACACTTAATTTAACCCATATACTGCTACACGCGGGTGATGAAACTGTCAAACATTGCTGGTTCTTACTACGCATTACTTTAATTAACCCTTTCCCTCATATAGACAAAGTTTCTGACGCCAATGCAGCAGACGGCTTTGAGAAAACATGTCGACAAAAAAAGAATAAATTGCTCAAAACGAGCAATTTCTCCTTTTGTCACCATGTTTTCAACTCTATTCAATTATTGTTCTTTCATTTTAAGGGATTTTCTGTGCTTTTGCCTAGACGTTTTCAAAGGCGTCTGCTGCAGATTTGTTGTATGTGGGAAAGGATTAAAAAAAACAAACATCGAAGAACTATATATTCCGAGACCAGACTCTAGAATTGGGCAGTCTACAATGTTCACTGTATACGTATACGTGTTTCAAATTTATTTATTTATTAATTATTAAAGACGTTATCTGTTATATATTCAACCATGATAGTCCACCATTCATTATTTTCATATCATACGTTTGTTTATGATTCATCCTAGGTTCCAGACATCATTAATCTCAGCCTTTCCCCGGATGACTTTGTAAAAAGTCATCCTAGGAACTAACAATAAACTGATAGGTGTTCATCTATGTTCTGATAGGCACGACGGTCATGGTGGAGTGTCCATGGGCAAGGCACATTTTAGCCTAGTACTCGTTTGTTTACCCAGGGATCATGAATAAGTGAACTGTCGCCGTGATATAACTGAAATAATGTTGAAAGCGGAGTAAAACACCAATAAAACTAAGGATTCGTTTAGGCATACGACTGGTAGGTTTTATTGTAATGCTTAGTCCGACGAAGTTCGGATACAAGAGTGTATGTATGTATACATCCACTGTGTAAGGAGATATTTGCTGGTCCGTTAGGCTAGGCGTACCAAATCATCTCTTTTCCATTTATAAACATTCGTTTTCTGACGACTCTGCAGCGGACATCGTTTGAATACATTGTGGCGAAAAGCAGACATTGCTCATTTTTACATTTGTGACAAGTTATTCAAAAATTGTTCTTTCATTCAAAAATTGTTCTTTCATTCAAAAATTGTTTTTTCATTCAAAAATTGTTCTTTCATTTCAATATTTGACTAGATGTTATCAAAGTCGCCTGTTCATGCAGATGTGTTGCATGCCGGAAAGGAATGTATTTCAATTCTGCTTCGTATGTGTTGAAGTTGTGTATGGTGCTTCAGACCGCTTTCAACAATTTGTCTGTTTTATCGCGGCGTTTCCTGGGAAAGTTACCAGTAGTACTGGTCCATTTATACTGTCACAGGCGAGTCAGTCGTAATGCAAGCCCCGCAAACCTGAGCGTCAAAGAAAGAACGTAATTACTACTATTTTTACAGTATGAAACGGTCGGCGATCAAACTGCGCACCCGAGGTGGACGCTCTACCATTGCACCGAAGCGGTCTGTTAAAGTATGTATACATGTACATGACTTCTTATATGCTTTAGCGTAGACCAGTCAATACAAGAGAAAATGACCACGAGTAATGATGGCAATATTCACGGTAACTCTGTTGGTATTGATGCGGGCTGTCAATCCGGGATTTGCGAGTTCTAACCTAAGCTCGGCCGACATATTTCCAGACGTTTGACAAATGTCAGTGAGCAAGCGTCATTCGTCATCAATTAATGGGGCAACAGTATATTTATAAAAGCAGCCAGTTCCATGGAGAGATTAGTGAACTGGTGTGCGAAATCTAGAAAACTCATGGGTAGTTAAAATGGTCGTCCTGATATAACTGCGTATACGGAGCTGCAGAGCTGTTCGGATTAAACGACGTCTGAAAATATTGTTGAAATAGGAGAAATTTCAACTCGATTTGATTATTAAACCCTCATGTGTGGAAATGTTCACGTTTTGCCAGTAATATGTTGTCTATATGTTGTATATATGTTGTCTATATGTTGTCTATATGTTGTCTATATGTTGTCTATATGTTGTCTATATGTTGTCTATATGTTGTCTATATGTTGTATATATGTTGTCTATATGTTGTCTATATGTTGTCTATATGTTGTCTATATGTTGTCTATATGTTGTCTATATGTTGTCTCTGTCATCTGCGTTAAGATGAGTTGTATGTTAGAAAGCGTGGAATATAATAATTTAATCATGTTATGATAATAACGCATGCTCTAAATCTTAAACAAGTGAGCCGTCCCGCGTGAAAACCAACATTATGGCCTCTGCGTAATGTGTCGACCCAGATCAGCCTGCGCAGTCCGCGCAGACTGATCCGGGCCGACACATTCCGTATCAGGGGGATAGAGTTATAGAGTAATGATTCCTACTACAGAAAGTCCACAAGAGGCAAAAAGTGTCTATCAGGGTAAACCTGTGCGGCATACTTAGGCTGATCCGGTTCGATACTTTACGCAGAGTCGACAATGTTGGTTTTCTCGCGGAACGGCTCATTTGTTTTAATTTCTGCATTATCAGATACGGAATTAAGACGAACCAGTAAAGGGACCAACCGATCGGTGATGTATTTCTCAACGTTTGATGAAAGTTTACAGACAATTAGCAACGCCAATAAATTACGGTTACCCTCGGGGAAATGGTCCGGACCACCCCGTGTTTTATTAGTCCATGACCAAAGGACGGTTCTGTTTTGATTTGTGTGTGGGTACTGTTGTTTTACCAAAGGTAAATCAAAGACTATTTATTATCGTCCTGATTAATTCTTTGATCAGTGATTATTTATTTTCGAACAGTTCATTAATAACTCTGTTATTATGAAATCCTGCGGTTTCCCGCCTCTTTCAGAAGAAAACTTTCATCAGAAACGGTGTAGGATGAATAAGCAAGATTCTAATAAAGTCGTTGAATTGTACCTTTTCGAAATACAGCAAATTTGCAGCAAACGATTTGAAAGACATCAGGGCAAAAATATGAAAAATTATTTATGAAGTTCATTAATCGAATAGAGTTGAAAACATTGTAACAAAATGAGAAATTGCTCATTATTAGAATTTTCTCCATTTGCCACAACGTTTTCAAAAGTCGTCTGCTACAGATGCACCGGAATGCGTCTGAAAGTTTGAAAGGCTCAATATAATTTGCTGATTTTACAAACAAGAATATGGTAAATTATTTCTAGAAATTTTGACTTTTCAAAACTTCTCACACATAAGTTTAAGAAAGATGCCAGTCCGGGATAGATCAATTGTCAAATGTCGTCTGACTCTATGTGAAGGTCACACACTCTTAAATAAACCCTCGAATTAAAAGAACAAGTATACTACGCATACACCAATAGAACAAGTTATTTTAATACGTACACGTATTCTTTGCTTTCAATCTGCGACGGCCGAGGAATCACTGTATACCATACCATCTCTATGCAGAAAGCATGCCGTACACATATCCAACAGTTAAGACAACGTGGACGAAGCGGTTTAAAATTCAATTAACCCTTCCATACATACACTTAACAAAACTTATATCTGTAAACTTTCTGATTGAGTATATCGTTTTTGTTCATTAAAATGTTGATATGATTTTTTTTTTTAATATTGGCTATATGAACACTGTTTTAATTATGATTAGTTGGTCAAATTAACCGATTGATGAAGAAAGGTGCGTGAAACCATGAATCGACAAAAACAACAAATGCAGGGGAAAAAAGGTCGATTGGTAAATAAATTAGCACGTGATCAATTTGAAATGTTTAATAATACCCACATCCAAAAAACACAAAAAACACAAAATGTGGAACACGGAAAAGCCGTTGGACGTGTCAACGCGGCGATTTTCCGAAATTTCAATATTTTTAATAATCCGAACATCAATTGGTTAAATAAATGTAGGCTACCATTATTTATGATTGAACTAATCGTTGACATTAAATATGTTGTTTTCCATGGCATCTGCAGGATGTGTCGGATGATTTGAGTTCATCGTAACAGAATACGACGATGGAGAAAATCAACCCAACTGACAACGTAGCATATCACAAAACTATTTTCAGTTACGTCAATGCGGAAGCGTTGCCAAGTAGTGTTTACAGTCCGTGTGGACACACGCGCAATCCGACTCTTCTTCTTCAATCCACCAGAAAATCTGTTTCGACGAACTGCAGCTTTGGCCTTTTCAACACATTTAACTTTATCATTTGTTTTTCCAAGTTTTGAGTTTTTGACTTAAAATGAATCTGTCATGATGACATAGTATCTATGCAAGAAATCTTAAAATCATCAGCACGTTCAGACACATATTGACCAAAGTACAGTCAAATATATACCTACACAGTTATAAGTTGTGTTAAGTGTATAGACAGACGCCTGGATATGTCTTTTGAAATCAATGTTCCTTTTGCCACAATGATTTCAACTTTATTCAATATATTATACTTATGTGATAAATAAAATATCTCATTCGCGTTTATTTATTATCACTTTTAATAAACTCGATACTCAAACTGAATATGACGCTCGCCAAGAGCGGAATATGACGCTTGCCAAGGCTCACGGCATATCGTCTTAGCAAACTCGTTTATTAAAAGTGATAATAAATAAACATTCATGAAATATCCTCTATATAGATGCGAACGATGTAGACTCTGGTCATGACTGTACGTAGATGCATTAAGACCCTAAATCATCTGACACGGAATCATGTATATTTATTTGGAAATGTCAGGATTAGCATCGCCTCGGAAGCGGAATGACGCGGGTTCAATCCCCGACCACGTTACACCAAAACTTAAACTTGGTAGTAATAGCTTTTCTCTCTTTGGCGCTCAGATTTGTTTGGTAATCATTACGACTGACCCGCTGCTGTCAGACTAAATGGACTAGTTATTTAGAATTTTACCGTCGCATGAGTGAAATATTGTTTAATTGATTAACCCTTTCCATCATATAGACGCTTTCTGACGCCTCTGCAGCAGACGGCTTTTAAAAAACATGGCGACAAAAGAAGAAATTGCTCAAAACGAGCAATTTCTCCTTTTGCCACAATGTTTTCCACTTTTAGTCATATGTTATCCATTCAATTATAGAGATTTATTCTATTTTTTGACAAAATATGTTCAAAGTCGTCTGCTGCAGAATTGTCGTATGAGGGAAAGGATTAAATGTGCGTAAATCACAATTAATAAAATAAATCAAAATCGTCAAACGCGGCTTCTATACATTTATTTCGAGATGTTAAAGATTAGCAGGTCAAATTCTGGTAATACTGATCGAGTCCTATCATTGCCACTTCAAATGGCTCAGAACCGTAGAACTGATAATAGGGCGCGAAGATGCACTCGATTTGTTTGTTCGAACCGTCAGGTTGTTTTGTTCTCTTAATTCGTTCGAGTGGATGAAAATATACAAAGTGGATTGATCTGCCGTTCGATAAATAAACATTCGGTTAGTTAAGAAAGAAAACATAAACCTTTCTCCGATCTGTCCATGTACCTTATAATAAATTATGTAGTTGTTTTTAAGTCGTTTGCTTTCATAAAACAAATTGAAATCTTTTAATTTAATTTTAAAGTTTAAACAGAGTTGAAAATACTGTGAAAAGGGGAGAAATTGCACAAATGAGATTTTTCTCCATACCCAAGACACTTAGCACATTCTACTGCTGAATGTTCGTAAAATTCCTTCTGTGTCGGATGAAAGGATAGGATAGTGGGTTTTAGATTCTGGAAATCTCCGCCAAGAGCACTGATACCGCAATCTTGGGAGGTTTAAGGTTTTATTTCAATGCAATATGCCTAAATTATAAAATTACCAAAGAATACCAAACAAATCCGATATGTTTAATTATTGCGCGTTATCTCTATTTAGTATATTAAAAAGCGCAAAACTCATTGCGTGATTATGCGTGAAAACGTATTTTTAACATTTGTTAGATTGTGTTCATGTATATATATTCTTTTTAAAGATTCATTTTCACCAATTCCCTTTTTTCCAAGGAAATCTTAAAAGATAGTCTGTTACATTCGCCAATATTAGTCAATACCTGGGTATAGTTAAATGGTTAATTCCTGTGATGGTCTTTATTGCCTTAAATTCCGTCGTTGTCGATAAACATATATTAATCCGCTTTAGCGGAAAGGTTGTTGTGCCCCGAGACGGGTATGTAGTGTATAATACAAAAGAATATTAATCAAGAAATGGTAAAGAATGCAGAAGTATCATAAACATTCGCATGCTCGCACGCACTAACGCACACACACGACAACAATAACATTAACTTAAAAGTGAATATGAGAGTGTATATGTTCTTTGTCTCTGAGCACACATCACATTTTTGCTGAAGTATTTAAAGTGTTAACATTCTCAGATGATGAACCACACATGGACAAAGTACATTTCAAAGTCAATTACTTGTGTGTTAAAATAGTCACCACGGGTAAGTGTTCTGCCGCAGTGATATCAATAAAATACTGTGTGAAAATTGCGTAAAATCCCGATAGAATGATAAACACGAGCCTAAATCAATCTTTCCTTATCTGCAGAATATGTACCCATTCCTATGATACATCTTTGCAAACAGCAGAGACTACGGTCAGCCTTGCAAGATGTCTTTCCCGTCTGAGAGATAGTGAAGGACTATATTGGTATGCCATGGTTGATTTCATCAATACCTATAAACCATTCTCACATGGTGGTGAAGTATTGTTATGTATTTGCAGCAGCTTACTTTTGAACAGGGGAAACGGGAACGAAGATGTTTTAATTGAGCAACTTCTCATTTATATTCAAACAAGGGAGTCCGGTGCTCTACCCTAGATCTTCCCGACACGATGGTTCTTTTATGTGCCCAGTGTATAGCACCGATACAGGCGAGGTTATGTTTTCCTGGAATGGACGAGTACTTGACCTCTAGTTGAGTGGGAGACGCTTGAAGGCACCCCTTAAATTTCCAGTAACATACTAGAACCCGGACCGATAATTGAACCATAGACCCCTGGATTGACAATCCAGTATGGCTACCCCGGCACTCATTTATAACCCATTCTCACATGTAGAAGTATTTGTATATATCTGCAGCAACTGACTTTTGAAACGGGAAACGGGAACCAAGATGTTTTAAATGAGCCATTTCTCACTTATATTCAATGAATATACAAGTAAGTAAGTAAGTAAGTAAATCTTTTAATGCGACATGTGTATAAAATATATTAAAACATAATATAAAGTTTATTGGAAAAACAACCGTCCCCATGGGCCTATATGTCACTATCTATATATATATATATATTTTTTTTTTAATTTTCTTCTATTTTGAATGATAAACATTCGTTTTTGTGTATATTTCATGTTTATTGCAATTAATTATATGTTTTTATTTGTATTGTATATTATTAATATGATGTGTTGATTGACTAGAAACTATGTCGTTTACGTCATTAACATATTGTCTTGACCTTTATAAAGGTAATGCCTATGTACGTAGTCTTAGGGAAATTCCATCGATTGTCGAAATATTATCTAAGTCGCCTGTTACAAATGTGTTGTATTTTGGGAAAGGGTAAACAAAGATCAATGTATACATGTACGTGCCGACAATAAGCGGGCGATATTCAAGATCAAAGGTCATAGGGTAGTTATTTGTTTAACATCTTCACTCTGTCATTTCTTATTATTTCATATTTATGTTTTCTTGACAACCTGTTGCTTTCTTCTCCCCTAAACCACATTGGAAGTGTACGAAAATGGAATAAGATAACGATGAATATCATGTTTGGATTTTGTATGCTATAAAATCGAACGCTGATGTGATTCTTTTTACTTATACCTATTTTGCACAACCATCCGTGCTTCGTCAATGAAATGACAGTTCTACCAGCTCAGTCACAATTGTTTTTCGCTAGTGTGTGGAGGGGCTAATATAAGCTTGGTTATGTATTGCGTAGGACCTTTTTTGAATACAGGGCTACGACATATGTCGTCGACAATACCTATTCCGTTTTGATTATGCTGGTGAACATAAGGCTTCCTTTACTTTTTCTCCGTGTGTGCCTGTCTACAGCCACTGTATATGTCTCTTCCCATAAAACTAACATCCCTGGCAGCTCAGTCACAACTGTTTTCGCCAGGTTGTCTTAGATATACCAGATGTTTTTGTCCAGGTAGTGTCCATCTTAGAGCTACTCTCTGTACTCACGCCTGATTAAATAAATTGAACCCTTTCATTACTGATTTGTCTTTTCAAAAATGTCCAGCTTTTTATTTTGGAAAAGGCCATAACAAAATTAAGGACAATGAACATACACTGAGTTGAGCAGCTTAACAGTATACAACCCGGTTAGACGTCACAGTTGCGGGGGCTGGCCTAGGTCTATATTGATGACACAGGCTGCACAAGTCGGTTCAAGCAGTCAAAGGGTTGACACCTCCGCTTTGTGTGTGTGTCGCGTTTAACTCTTTCAGCGCCGAATTGTTAAATGTAGACTTTTCCATGTTCAAAGTCGGGATTTTCTATTTCTCTTTTAATAAGAGTTTTTGAATATTTTTATAACTAACAGGCAAACAATACTGATTTCATCTGAGACAGCTCGTTATGAGCTGGCTCACTTGAATCTGTATTGTTTGCAAAAACCTCAAAATTGCCTTTTTGCGCTGAAAGAGTTAATCTTCCATGCGACGAGTCTTAAGACTATTTGGGTTTGGGTTACTTGTCTTCGTCCACTGGAACAAGTAGTTGTTGTTGCTAGTGGTATGGTGTTTGACGCCGCTTTCAACAATCGTTCAGTCATATCACGGGTTTTCCTGGGTAATTTACAAGTACTTCTTGGCCATTTATCCTAATACCAGTGAGTCATTCGTATGCTAACTCTACAGCCAGGAGGGCCAACGAGGGAAGGTCATTAATAACATCTTTAAAGACTTTTGCATGACCAAGCTTCGGATGCAGGCGGACGCTCTGCCAATACACATCCGAGTCGGTTATAGGTACAAGTAAACAGACTGTAAAGCTACAGTGACGACTCTCCTCTTGTAGCTGTTTGGGCAACCCTTTGTGCCCAAATGAAAGCCGGATTTCTGTCTGTAAAACTCACATTTCACTACGCAGCAGCGTTGCTATAGGCATACCAGGTTTTTCATTATTCATGATGGTGTCCATTTAAAAACTACTTTCAGCAATCGACTCAAGCACAGTACAGTCCAACCTGTGTTTAAACTTTAAAGACCACCCATCGGAAGAAAACAATCCGGTCTTTGGTCTTTAATTGCAGGGACATTTATGAACAAAATGAGTAACTGAGAAATTTGAAGTGTGGTTGCTATAGACAGGCCATTACTATACGAAGGTGGTCTTTATCACAGGTCTGACTGTATTTTCAAAGCCTTTGAATGGCGCAGTATGTGTGGCTTGGTTACCTCTTTTCTTATGAAATGCTCAACCTAAGTTGAACTATAGCCGATGTCTCATGTATAACTTGGATTGCAGGGTTGGAAGTTGAAACTATTATGGGAGACAAGTTTACGACATAAATGTCGTCGCCTGTAACTCGTGCAATATGGGAGACGTACATTAATTGCGTCATTAGTGATGCCATCATTCTGTCACCCCGGACAACCTATGGAGATGACCGAGATAAAACTCGGATAAAATCGTCGTAACTAATTATTGTAATATCTCTTTAACCCTTACAGCATGTAAAGCTAGTTATCTATTTTAACTGCTCTCAACGCCTCTCAGATAGTACCTTAACGTTTACCTGGACCCGGTTACACAAACCTTTCTTAACATTGTTCTTATTTTAATTCTAAATGAACCGAGTTGCTTTTGAATTTAGTTTCTTATAAGAATGCGTTTGGACAATTCGGTGAATACTGACCCAATCCAATGCAATACATTGTCTTTCCCATATGCATTTGTAACATTGTGGGAAAAGGAACAATGCGTCTTTTACACACTTTTTTCTCTCTTAAAAGTCTTTGCTTACAAAGTCAGTAGACGTCATCAGTGGCATGGTCGTACGTTTCCCGGTTCGATGATTCAGTTCCCGTACCTGTCATCCTAACCGCTTTGGTCAAATCATAATATGAGGCTTTTATAAAAAAAGGTTGTGACTTCCCTCCTTAGCGCTCCAGTTTGTGGGTATCACTATACGCGACAGCAACACTGGTAATTTACCCTAGATACAGCGTGATGTAGCTGAATTACAGTTGAAAGTGGCTTAAAACATCATTGAGACAACAGCAAAAACATTTAATATGTTGCAAAATCGCCATTTGAATACATTCTCCACAGACATGTGCATTTGTCTCATTCAATCATACCATACATTAAAAGATCATGGCGTTTTATCTGTCAAATATTGTGAAGCGCATTTTTGTGTTTTTGCTGAAGAATTGTGTGTGTGTTTTTTTGTTACATTTTTACGAGGGTTGATCCAAATGTACTTGGACTTTTATAGTAAATAAATAAATAAATAAATAGTAACTTTTTTGTATTATTGATACACATTGATGAATTTCATACCATGTGCATATTTGTTTCTTATCTACTTTTTGGCAAATTAATAGTTTAGATATTGCCATTAGTTTAGTTATGTGTGTTATATTAGTGTGCAAGAGATCTAGTTCTGACTTTTGAAATTTGAAACAGTGCCAATGTCGTTTTTCACCATAAGAATTGTCATTTGTTACAAGTCATATAATACGCATTTCGGTAAACAGTAGTTATGGAATGTCTCTTAGCAATGGCTTCTGGGGAAGTATGTGTTGATATAACTGTTATTAAAATATTTATTAACGTTTTCAAACCAACTTGTTTCGCTGCAAACGGCGACATCAGCATGACGTTACTACTGTTGCCCGCCCCATGTTACTTATTTTTCTATCAAATATTCAAATATTTGTCAAGTATGTAAGAGAAGTGTGTTTCTTCAATTTTGATTTTTGTCGAAATCATAAAAAAAATATCTTATTACTTCTGGATCACCCCTCGTATATGTGATCTGGTACACAGCAACACATATCTGAATTACTCAAATATCAAAGCAGACTCATTAGTAACCATGTTTTGACCAGGTTACATCAAGACCGATCGAATATGTTGTTTTTTCTGAGAAGTTGAAATTTACAAAAAATAATAATAATGTAACATTATTATTAAATTTTCTGATTATGTTGTCATTTAAAACTTGTTTAGTCGTTCAGCCTTTGTATATTGCATCAGTATTTAAAACATTGTGGATTAAATTCTTTTAAGAAAAAGAGCTGATTTTTTTCGTGAGCCAAGCGCTGTCCAGACGCATTGTTTGATTATAAAATATAGCCGGGTTAAAAGAACATATTAAGATCCATGTATATACATTTTAATCTAGAACTTGTATAGTATCATATGCTTTTGAAAATAAGTAGAAAACATTGGAACACTTTAATGACAATTAAAGATGAGTTTGAAAATTAAATATATATATAATCATATTTTAACATTTTTTAGACATTCAGACAAGAAAAACTGATAAATGATAGTTATTGCAATAATATGATGAAGTTTTAGAAAAAGTTAAATATTATAAATATGTTTTTTCCTAACTTCAAAGTTTTGAAATTGTCTATTCTTACATCTGACAGATATGGGTTCTCATTAGGGCAAAATAGCGTCTTTTTTTGAGGTTTAATTAAAACATATCACATGAACGTCCAAAGATATGGATAAAATAACTTTAGAATGAGATTTAAACCACAAGAAGACAAACAATTAGCATACCATCTTTCAAAATATTGGTAATTTGCATGAAAACTTGTTTATTTTTCATGTGCTGAAATAGAAAAAAAATGCATATCATAAGGCTTCAATAAACGGATCTAGCAAAATAAAAGCCCACTAACATATCCTTTTTTTTGTTTTTTTATTATTAAACATACATTCATCTTTCAAAAAAGCAATGTTACGTCAAAAGTTAAATATTATAAAAAGTCCACTTTTCAGGTCAGTACATCCTTAACCTTTTCCCACATACACCAAATCTGGTACAGACGGCTGTGAACACACCTACACAAAACCATGGCAAATCTCTATAAGTTAAAAGCATAAGTATTGAAAAGAGTTGAACACATAGTGACTGAAAGATAAACTGCTTAACTCAGCAAATTCTCCATATGCCACAATGATATCGCAAGCAGTCTGAAGGTCAGAAAGTGCCTGCATGTTGGATAGGGTTACCGAATAAACGTTCGATCCTAAGACATCTACTAAGGCATCTAGGTTTGTGTGCGACTAATTACCAAACAGTGAGGAACCGGATCAAACAGCACGAGATGACAGGCTGATTTGAATCAATATTCGCTAATCTCAAAGTCGAGGAGGATCGAAAGCGGGTGACCAGGGTTCAATCTCTGATGCTCTTTGAAATGGTAGTTGTGGCTTCAATCCTTATCGATCGGGGTTTTGGAGCTAGCATTACGACTGATACGCTTGTGTCAGGCTAAGCTTACCAACAGTACTGGTAATATACCCAGGAAACGCCGTGTCAGGGCGTTAAACACCATATGAACAAATAATCACACCAAGATGTGTCTAACAAATGTATGGCGATAGAATCGGGGGTATAGTTTTCATTATGAAAGATGAATCGCACATACGCGTGTGCACTTGGTCCAAGGGAAGTAAATATGAGTAAATCTGTAATTCGGAAATATTGATTATCCAACTTGAATACCATCACAATTTCAGACCTTTTGTTCATGAGAACCTCAGCCTAAATTAAATACGGATACAATGTTTCTAGAATATGTCTTCTTTAAGATATCTCTGTAAGATGGTGCGATATCTCTTAAAGATAGAGATATATGTATTCAAAATAGAAAAATACCTCTCTAAGCTAGATTTTTTAAGATAGAGCGCTATCTCTGTTAGGAAGAGAACACTGTCGATAACATAGGGAGATATATTTCTAGTTAAGAGATATCTTCTGATATTCAAGCTATCTCTCTAAGTTAGATAGATATAGGCAGTGTAGTGACTCGAATCTTACATGTTCATTGACGCCGCGTGGAAGCGCGGCGCTGTATGGGATAGGTTTTAATTTTGTACTATGGGGTGGCGTAATCGAAATGGGAGCAACCAACATTATTATTGTTAAGAACAACTCTATCATATGTTTGAAACAATCAACCTTTATGAATCAATAAATTGTATTGACTGATTTAAGAAACAAAAAGATGCAACATATGTATGTCTTCTACCGTTATTTCAAATCTTTAGACACATTTAATTTGTATTTAATAACTTTCCTCCAACTTCCTACATTACGCTTGTTGTAATAGTTTGATTTACGACCCTGACGAGCTCCTAGGTTACGCCTTTTTAATTGTTTGGTTTACGGCCCCGAAATTGCCTATTTATACAAATCTGTTGAATTTCTAAACTTAAAACGTTCCTCCCCATTCGGTTTGCTCATTATATCCATTGTATTCTTGCTATATGCTTGACTATCATGTGAACTTTTTCTTTTAATTTCATAAATGTCAATTATGATATTTTCTTTAATCTGCTTATACAATCGACTAATTTAAGAGGGGAGTTAACTCCCGAGTACAAAGGCTATAGGACATTTCGACCGGTTAGACTCGGGTAGATAATTCAATTGGCACATTCGAACAAGATAATCCAGTAATTTCTCAATTCGCTACATCTGCTACATCTTAAAAGGATAGTGGTTAAAAGCTCACATAAACATTTTAATACATGAATATAAAATTACATTTAAACTTTTTTAAGTAACTTCGATTTTTTTTGTTAATATACTCTCGTCTTTGTTATCATACGTCTGCTAAACTGGAAGGAGAATAGACTTCCCGCTCTCCTTCCAAAGCTTGTGTCATTAGTCGCCGGGCAGAGGCCCAGGACTTCTATTTTTAATAACTTTTCGGAAATGACATGGGAGGACGAGTTATTATTAGAAATTTTCTTTTTTAAATGTCTTAAACATATTACAATTGTGTTTGTTTAAAAACACTAAGTTATAACACATCTAAAATGAAATAAATAATCCGATGTTTTAAGTATTTGCAGTTTCTTTATTTTGACTCACATTTATGTTTTTTTTGTCTTATTTACTAAGACAAAAGAGTACCTGTTAGACTTGCTGCAGACTGTTATGTGTCAATATCGAGATTAAAATCACGTTGAATTCTCCTTGTAATAGCATTTTTAACTTACTGAATGTTATTTTCATGTTCAAAGAGATTTGTTTGTGAAAAAATCATTTAATACTGTTTATGCAAAGAGCCGTTCTTTACACCCACTTACAAATAGTCAATTATAGGTGATTTAAGATGTACGAAACAAATGAATAGAAGAACAAACTGAAATAAAACTGGTTTTCATAGAAAAATGATTTTAATGAACACTCTCTACCTATAAAGAGAGTGTAAAGAACGATAACTCTGTGGAGAAGAATGTTTTACGAATCGGGTCTTTCGTACACAATTATTTCGTCCTTGACATTTTTATATGTGTCATTAGATTCTCTACAGACATTTTGCTTGACATGAGTACATGACTACATGAGTAGTTTGTTATTTTCATTGTAAAAAAAGGCAGCAAAGAATTACAATAAATTAACATGTAGGGTTAAGTTTATGTTCGAAATTTAGTTTGAAATTTTACAACAATTTCAATGAAATTTAACTGTTTAGCTGATATCATATTTCGAGGTTGGTCTACTTTGTAAATATATTGGACTACATGTTAACATTTGACAAAGTATAATATAATTAGGATGCCAAGTTAATATCATTTTTACATGTGTCATTCGTCTTCCACCAATGAGCTAAGTCTATGTGGTAAAGCAGCCAGTTGCTGGGGAAGATTGATGTGTGGAGTACTGGTGTGAGAAAACCAGGAAACATATGAGTAGGTGAACTGGTTGCCGTGATATGATTGAGAAAATGTTAAAAACGGATTTAAATCGTAATCAATCAATCAACAATATCATTTTGAGAAAAAGAGAAAACTCATGTCTTCAGCAATTTAACCCTTTTCTCATTGTTTTAAAAGTAGATTGCTGCAAAGGTGACCAATGTTGACTTTAACAGGGGAAAGGTCAAATGACGTGCTATTGCATGCAACTCCTAAATTGTCTGTTTTGTGGTTTTATTGATAATAATAAAATTCAAATATTCTGACAAACATCTTGAAAAGTGTATGTGGAATTGACAAAATTTATAATTATGCATTAATGAAAACACTGTATACATACTAAGACTAGTGATTGGCAAGAGTGCTCATTTCCATAACTGTTTATGATCAATAATTAGTTGGCTGTGTTTATGGTCAACCTACCTTAGAATGGAGATTGGTTATAAACAATGAAATGCTTCAATTATATTTCAATGAAGGACATTCACTTCGTTGACAAAAAAATGCAAGTAATGATACATTTTCACCCCTGATGTTCCAATATGCCTCGCAGTTGATAACTGCTTTGTCAACTACTATTATGTAAGTGTTATGCATAACTGCATTATGGATTTACGGCGACATTGATGCGTTGCATCAATTTTCTCTTGTACTTAACCAGAGGCATTGAACCTTAATATATTTTTTTATCTAATTGATCTAGTTAGAGCAGATTTTAAACCATTTATTGGTAACCAATTAAGAAACTTCAGCTTCTTTGACACATTATAGTTGCAGTCAATGTTAAGCAAACTGTAAAACCATATGGTTTTAGGACTGAACTTGACATTTTACGACTAATGCTGAATAGCACATAGAACGCGGTTTATAAAACGTCTATCTCTACGTCAAAACTGACCCTTTCTGCTCTTGGTAACCTTTTATCATAGGCTATGGTAGCCAAGTAGGCACATCTTGATCTTCTTGTTTAAAATAAAGGAACATTTGGCCTTCTTTTTCGAAATATTTACATCCTTTCTGTTTACACGTCATTGCATGTACTGAACTGCATCTGCTTCCTTTAAGTCATGCTTCAAAATCATGCGCGGCGTCTTTGATGCTTTGTTTTTGACCTAGTTTTGCTCGACCACAATTTTCCATAATTAATCGACGATGCAATGTTTGTGCTTTGGAATTACGGGCCTAGTTTACCTTGCAGTATTTGCAATGTTCAAGCATGTATTTGACGAAGTAGTTACCTGTTGTTAAAGTTTGTTAAACATGAATCGATTTTGCAAGAGTTGTGTATTGCCAGACATGATGGTTGTTGTCGCAATGCATTATGGGAAACTGTCAAAGTTGACAGTAGGTGTTCTTTTTTTATACCATCCTGTCTCAAAAGTCGTCACAGTAATTCATTTTTATAGTTAAATAGAGCAAATACATTCACACGTATCGTACTTATCGACATTGGAAGCTGTGCACTGCTCTTACCTATATATATATATAGGATCTGACATGAGTTGTCATTTTATATAAAGTCTTATTAAACGAGTTCAAGAAATTTGTTATTAAGCGAGCCTCTGGCGAGCTTAATAACACATTTCTTGGACGAGTTTTATAAAACTTTATGAAATGACAACAAATGTCAGATTCAATATATTTTTATCACATGACGAAACACAAAAATTAAATGTTTTTTTTTCCAAAGCTATATTAATTTTGTCAATACATCGTAAACAATGCCACCAAAAATTATGCCGAGGTCATACGCGGGCAGAAAATAGTCCAAACAGTTAATACTTAATAAACTGTCAACTAATAAAAAAACCGAAATATTTGATCATGTAACTAATCATCAAAACACAGAAAAATAAGATATGTACAAGTAAACAGGTTGAATTAACATAATCTCAATAGACACTCCAAGTGTCACCCCTGACGTCACACTGCATATACACAAGCTTGTTGACCTTCTAGATATATACATGTTAGTCAGATTCACTGTCAAAGACGACACGTTTTCGATTCCTCGCTACTTCTGGGCTGGAAAATGACTTAATACCAGTATTTGTAGCATTTTCAGGATTATCGACCCTGGATCATTCATTTAGTAAGCATACGCGGATGAATTCACAAATAGTGAGTCGGTCATCTTATATTACACTCGTTGTATATAAAGAAATACGTAATGGGTATATTATATCGGATACAAGCAACCTCATGTGATAAAAGTACGGAATACCATTAGGGCCATCGCCTATGAATGTGTTGATCTGAAACGCGATACTCGACAGTACGATGATGATAACACGACAGTACGATGATGATAACGCGACAGTACGATACTAAGATATTACGATGGTGAAAATACGACAGTACGATGGTGAAAACACAGTACGATGATGATAATGCGATATACTATCGTGTTTTCACCATCGTTCTGTCGCGTTTTCACCATCGTAATATCGTAGTATCGTACTGTCGCGTTATCATCATCGTACTGTCGCGTTATCATCATCGCACTGTCGTGTTATCATCATCGTACTGTCGCGTTATCACCATCGTACCGTCGTGTTATCCTCATCGTAGTGTCGCGTTATCACCATCGTACCGTCGTGTTATCATCATCGTACTGTCGCGTTATCATCATCGTACCGTCGTGTTATCATCATCGTACTGTCGAGTATCGCGTTTCAGATCAACACATTCATAGGCGATGGCCCTAACGGTTTTCCGTATAAAAGAGCAACTTTATCAGGGAATCCCAACAGGCAGAAATTGCAATATTACTCAGTTCATTATTTTATCTGTACTTAGTAAGCTTTTTGTAAGTCTTATTTGTTTTTGAATATACATGTTATGCCTTAAAGAGACCAATAGTAACTACTTAAAGAAAACGTTACACCTGGGCCATCCTTTTAGTTATTATGTATTTGCCTTAGCTTTGAACCGGGAGTCCATGTAAGTTAAACTTTATATAGATCATCATTGAAAAGACAGCAAATTCACCATATCAGAGTTCGTTACAGCAGCTTACCAATATGCCTGTGTTATACATGCAAAAATGCACTAGACACTGATGGATTGATTCATTGGAGAATAGATCTGTTACAACAATATTCCAGTTATATCACGTCGGTCAGTTCATCTAACGTATCTTCCTGACAGTCTCGTACCAGTACTACACACACCATTCTTCCAAGGCAACTAGCTACTTTCTCATTCAGACCATTTAGCCCATTGGTGAAAAGCTAATGAATGACGCTATCCAAACTGACCTTAGTCAATATTATAGAAATATCCGCGGATGTGACAAATCATAATGTCCTCACGTGAAATGTTACCAGTCACCCAATATATGACATCACCAAGTAGGTCACAATACACATTCGCATAAAAAAGGTCATTAACTCTCCCATTTTTTTTCCAGTTCGAGACATGGCATTACTTTCTTTCGATTAAAGTAATATGCACTGTGTATACCAGTGCACGTTTTAATACATGAACTCTCATTCGTCGTGATTTTACCTGCTAATATAGCACACCCGTGCAGTAGCACTCCTTTGTTCAACGCGCGTAAATAGCTCTCGAGATAGGATTTCCGTATTGAAAGTGCAATGATAAATGAACTCTGTTTCTTACCTGATTCGTTGCTTTAACTTACACTTTGTGCCACGTCCATAGGCATGGAGAGGTCGTGGCCATCCTCTCTCATACCTTACATCAACAATTTGTAAATGTATCATAAGAATATAATAGTAAATAAAGAAAAGCGCTGAAACAGTTTAACCGCATTCCAATTCCAAAGGCCCGTTGTAATAACGTTGCATGTTAGACAATTTAAATTCTCCTTTCGTTACTCGAGCTTAGCTCTGTTAAACTCGTTAATCATATTAATAGTAACACACTTTCCGTAAAAAGCCGAATGGTGCTCTCGTGAGTTTCCGCCAGTATCGACAACAAATATCGAAAATCTACGTATAGTTATATCACGGTGTTTCCTGCTTAAGTCCTACTGGTCAATTAATCCTGACACCAGCCAGTCAGTCGTAATGCTAACCCGCAACCCTGAGCACCAAATAGGGCAGCCACTACTACCATTTTCAAAGTCTTTGGTAAGATCCGGCCGGGATCGTATCCGCGAACTTTCTCACCCGAGGCGGACGCTCTACCACTACACCAACGAGGCGGTAAGAAAGCACGGAGAGTAAAAGTTGATTCGGGGAATTATAAATATCTTTCTCAATTGTGTTATCATATTTAGACCACGTGTGTTCAAATCTACCTTATGGCCCTGTCACACTATTGCGTATCGTACTAGCGTATGCTAGCGTATGACAAATATCACTCATACGCTGGTATACGCTGACATACGCTAGGTGTACGTTAGGCATAGGTTGTATACGTTTCAAGCACGGTCGCATACGCTGGCTTACGGCGAGGCAGTTTTTTTAATGCATGCCTTTAAAATCTATGCGTATTTGGACGTATATACGCAAAGCAGACACAAGGTATGGAACGCCGGCACTGTCTTTAGAAGTGATGAAACTCCATTATTATGTCTGTTTGTTATTACATTATGTACAACGATCTTTACATGTTGTGCAAACATATTTATATTATGTCAGTATATAGTTATGTGTTGTGGTTTTGTACTTATATTCTGACAGTTTTTATTATATTATGTCGGTACATCTTTACATTATGTAGATACATCTTTATATTATGTAGATACATCTTTATATTATGTAGATACATCTTTATATCATGTGCTTGCTTTATTATATTATGTCCATACTTTATTATATTATGTGGATACATCTTTACATTATGTAGATACATCTTTATATTATGTAAATACATCTTTATATTATGTAAATACATCTTTACATTATGTAGATACATCTTTGTATTATGTAGATACATCTTTATATTATGTAGATACATCTTTATATTATGTAGATACATTTTTATATCATGTGCATGCTTTATTATATTATGTCCATACTTTATTATATTATGTCCATACTTATTTGTATTCTGTACTCCTATGCGAATAAGGCTTATAGTTATAGTATGTAGACGTATCTTTACATCTTCAACACGCACCGGTAAAATGCAAGCGTCTTTATGAGAATGATTTCCAAGTGTAAATTTACGGCAGGAAGTGGACACAGGCTTATCGAATTGTTTCTAGCCAGCTTATCGAATTGTATCTTACGGGTCACATTACCGTCACATTCCGTACATTCGCGCTTTAATTGCCGGTGTCAAGGCGGAATATCACCCTGCTTAAACTATCCACAACATATAACAAAGTTTGCACATCATATAAAGTTACCACAGATAGCACAAGATGTAATAACGTCACGACAGAATAAAAGAAGTATGAATGGGATATGTTTGTCGTTTACCTTCCGTCCGTCCGTCCGTCCGTCCGTCCGTTCGTCTGCCGTCCGGTGCCATATTTAAAGCATTGGTGGATGGATTTGATTAAAGTCCCAAGCGTCGGGTTTCGTATAGCACGACCCAATTGTAATACAGTTAACCTTATACAGTTGTATGACATGTCTTTGACAATCTGAAAGTTCATCCGATAAATAAAATATAAGGGAGGTAAATGTGTAAATGTGTAAACATCGTTTCCCGCGATCTGCAGTTTCTTCCCTTTAAGTAAAGTATTGATTGATTGTTTGGGGTTTAACGCTGTTTTCAACAATTTTTTAGTCATATCACAGCGGACAGTGCACTTGGTTTTCTCACAACAGTTTTCCACACAACATACTTTCCAAACAACTGGCTGCTTTATCACATAGACTGTTAGCCCATTGGTGAAAGACGAATAACGCTTGTCACTTATGTCAAAAGTCGGAAAGAATGTTGGCCGAGCTTGGGTTCGAACTCACAACCCCTCGAATGACAGCCCGCTTCGCTACCGACTGAGCTACCGGGGCTCGGCTTTAAGATAAAGTATAGGAAAGTTATTTTGAGTCATTCACGTGGAAACCTTCATAATCATCATCAGCAGCAGCAGAATCAACAACAGCAGTAGCAGCATAAACACCATCATCATCAGCAGCAGAGGCAGCAGCAGCAGTTTTATTATCATCATCAACATTACTCTCATCTAGTTAACCATCACCATCATCATCTTACACATAGATATCGTCATTATGAACATTATGACAAATCTTTAAAAGTGATACTGCGATTATTACCGATGATTGCCGAATATATTTACTTAAAAGGTACCCTATACTATTTATTTACAAGATTAGTCTCACCTTGAAAATCGCGTCGATTTTCGATTAGCAAGACCCAATTATAACACAGTTAACTTTATACAATTTTATGACAAGCCTTAATTCATCCGATAAATAAAATATAAGGGAGGTTATTGTGTAAACATCATTTCACCTGACCTGCAGTTTCTTCCCTTTGGATAAAGTATATTTATTTATTTATTTATTTATTTATTGGGGTTTTACGCCGCTTTCAACAATATTTCAGTTATATCACGGCGACAGTTTACTTATTCATGATCCCTGGGGTAAACAAACCAGTACTATGCTAGAAAATGTCATTGACACCATCACCATCATCATCAGCATCAGCAGAATCATTATCATCATCAACATTATTGTCATCTAGTTTACCATCACCATCATCATCTTACACATATACATCAGCATTATGAACATCTTTGTCAACAGCAGCATCAACATCAGCAGTATCAACATCAGCATCAACGTCAGCCTTCATTATAATCATTATCACTTTCATTATCATTCCCATCATCATCAGTTTTTTCTTCTAATTATTATCTTTTCTTTTTCCTCTTCATCTTCATCTTTTTCTATTCGTCTTCTTCATGTTTATTATCAATACTACTGATTGTATCACATAATGGTGTGAACGTGTTCCATTCGTCGGATGAACTTATTAATAATTAGGGATACTTTATTCCTGATATAGTAATATAGATACCTTGTTGGGTTAGATGTTACTGCAAATAAGAGGTACAATCGAAATAGTTTCACTCGTAGTATGCGTACGTAACATTATTTATTAGTAAAAGAAAGATGAAATCACCATTTTTCCCTAACAGGGACGTGGCTCGAAACAAAATCGTGATTGATATCGGTAATTGCCTTTCTAGATACTGGATAAGAAGGTAAACACTATTTTCCCGAATACTGACCTGGTTCGATATTAAAATCGAGATTCATACCGGTATTCCTCATGTTAAACAATGCCCTATACGTATATTTCAGTGTTTAGCGAAGGCTGCACAATTCGGATTATCTTATTCGTGTCAAGTGATCCTGCATTATCCGTTAACTGGTCAAATAAACGTCCAGGAAAAACCTCGGACAAACAAGTTAAGTGTAGTTCGGAGCCCGTATTCACTAACCAATCAAAATGACCGTCTTATCTCTTGACTATTTCAGCGCTAAATTGTTTAAAGTAGACTCTTCCACGTTTAAAAAATGGCATCTCCACTTCTTATGTAATAAGATATTTGGAATAGTTTTATAACTGAAAGACAAACAATGTTTTGTTTGCAAAAAAAATCAATATTGCCATTGGGGCTGAAAGTATGGCTAGTCGTTTTACTATTTGTTCTATTTAAAGATATCTCTATAACCTATTACATCTCATACGTAATAACTAATAAGAGATTTGGAATGCTGATTTTAGGTGAGACAGCTCGTTACGAGCTCACTCACTGGTATCTGGTATGTTTGCATAATATTCAATATTGCCATTGATTATTTATTCGTTAGATATCTCTATAACCTATTACATTTCTTATGTAATAAGATATCTCTATAACCTATTACATTTCTTATGTAATAAGATATCTCTATAACCTATTACATTTCTTATGTAATAAGATATCTCTATAACCTATTATATTTCTTATGTAATAAGATATCTCTATAACCTATTACATTTCTTATGTAATAAGATATCTCTATAACCTATTACATTTCTTATGTAATAAGATATCTCTATAACCTATTGCATTTCTTATGTAATAAGATATCTCTATAACCTATTATATTTCTTATGTAATAAGATATTTTAAATACTTTGATAACTAAAGGCAAACAATGCTAATTTCAGGTGATACAGCTCTTTACGAGCTGACTCACCTGAATCTGTCTTGTTTGCAAAAGCCTCAATATTGCTATTGCCGATGACAGTATGGCAAGCCGTTCTACTTTTTCGTCGATGTAAAGATATCTCTCTATAACGTATACAGATATCTATCAACATTAGAGAGATATATCTCTATCTTATAAAGACATATCTCTCAAATTTATAGAGATATTTCTCAAACGATTAAATTGTTACACGGCTTGTCATATGAAAGAGTAAATCCATAAAGTAATACATTGTGATTAGCCTTTTACCACACTTTTTGGGTAAGCAAAGTTCAAAAGGGTATCTTTGAGATTAAGAATAATTTTTATTTATTTAGAATTGGAATGCATTTAAGAAATCATTTTAGAATACACAGCGGACTGGGATATAAATAGTATTTACATTAAATACCCAATTAATTCAGTATTAATGCATAATGTGTCTGGTGAATTACAGTTACAAAGGGTTGGATCTTGTGGAGAACAACTCTCTCTCTTCATTTCTGTCTGTCTCTGTCTCTGTCTCTGTCTCTGTGTGGTTATGTCTGTTTGTCTGTCTCTGTCTCTGTCTCTGTCTCTGTCGCTGTCTCTCTCTGTGTCCGTCTCTCTCTCTCTCTCTCTATCTGTCTCTCTCTGTCTCTCTGTCTGTATGTCTGTCTGTCTGGCTGGCTGTCTGTCCCCATCTCTCTCTCTCTCTCTCTCTGTATGTCTGTCTGTCTGTCGTCTCTCCCCCCTCTCTCTCTTTTTCTCTCTCTCTCTCTCCTCTCTCTCTCTCTCTCTCTCTCTCTCTCTCTCTCTCTCTCTCTCTCTCTCTCTCTCTCTCTCTCTCTCTCTCTCTCTCTCTCTCTCTCTCTCTCTCTCTCTCTCTCTATCTCTCTCTCTCTCTCTCTCTCTCTCTCTCTCTCTCTCTCTCTCTCTCTCTCTCTCTCTCTCTCTCTCTCTCTCTCTCTCTTCTTATTCTTGCATTCATTATTATTTGTAATCTTCGAATACTTGAATAAAAAAAGAAAGAAGATAAGTCCTGTTCTTGCCGATAGATAGACCGACGTAAAAGTGAACCTCGGTCGAATAATTGATTGATTAATTGATTGACTGAGTATGGTGTTACGCCATTATCAACACTTGTTCAGTCATGTAACGGCGGGCAGTTCACCTACTCAAGTGTTTCCTGGCTTTTATAACAGCAGTAGTCAAAACAACAGACATTTTAAACAGCTGGCTGCATTTCCACCTTGACTGTTAGCCCATTGGTGGAAGACAAATGATTCACAGCCCGCGTCGCTAACGTCGCTAACGTCGGCATGAAACGGGTGTATTGGTAACATTCAAATTGCGAAGTAGTTTTCTTTTTCAGGGATAGCATTTAGAATGATGGTTATATTTATATTATCCAGAGGATTTATCAGGAATCCGCCGTGGTCGAGTGGTTAGCGTCGGGGATTTGAAACCAGATGTCCCGGATTCGATCCCCAGTCACGACACGACGGTCATGTTGTGGAGCGCTCTTGGGCAAGTCACATTTTCTAGCCTAGTACTGGTTTGTTTACCCAGGGATCATGAATAAGTGAACTGTCGCCGTGATATAACTGAAATAATGTTCAAAGCAGCGTAAAATAGAAATACAAATAAACCAGAGGAAATATCGAATGATTTGACTGTAAATCTATTTCAGCAAACACACGATTGATAATAAGAACAACAATACATTTGTTTTATGATGGATATACATTTACAGACAGACCCGAGTCGTTACTGATTGATTGGTCTTTAAGGGAGATATTCCTAAGTTGCTACGCGAGTCACAAAATTAAAATGCACAAAGCTTTTCCACATAGAACAAATCTGTAACAGACGGTTTTGAAAACTTCTAGGCAAGCATGCAAACTATCTACATGTAAATGAAAATGTAGTCCATTTGCCGTAATGTTTTCAAAACGCAATTACTACAGGTGCTACAAAACGCCACATGAGTCATGTCTTGGGCAAATTATCTTCGGGATATTCCGAACAACATCCGCGCAGTTTGATCAGGATCTCAACTGTGCAACAACCTTAGACGAATCCGGTAAAGGAGTAACAGTACAAAAATACAAAGCACAATTGAACGTTCTGGGAAAAGCAACCTTTATACACTCCTGCACTAGACGTAGCACACATGAGCCGTCCCGCGAGAAAACCAACATTATGGACTCTGCGTAAAGTATCGACCCGGATCAGCCTAAGCATGCCGCGTAGGCCTACCCGGATAGACACTTTTCGCCTCCTGTGTATTTTCTGTTTCAGGAATCATTACCCTATACCTCTATCCCCCTGAGACGGAACGTGTCGGCCCGGATCAGTCTGCGCAGGCTGATCTAGGTCGATACATTACTCATAGGCAATAATGTTGGTTTTCTCGTGGGACGGCTCATATGTGAAAATTGGATTGCAGCTTTTTCCATGGTATCAAAATCTTCGAAAGTCGATTTTCAGAAGGCTTTGCTTCTAATATAATACAACTAAACCAATAAAGCCCCAAGATGAGTTAATTTGACGGACGGCAGGTATTTAAGTTTCAATTAACAACTGAGCTTAACGTTAATGTGCCCGTCGCCAGTTGTATTGTGGAATGCAGCTGGGAGGGAAAACGCTGACTAAAAGTATGTTCATGTAGTGTGTGTGGGGGTTCCGTTCGATTGTAGCACATCCTTTTACTATTATAGCAATTGCATTAGAACATGAACAAGTTGATATGTCTTAACAGTGTCGATTCATATCATCTTGTCCACATGCGCAGTCTTATCAGTATCTACGCATTTTTATAGAATCGCTTAACAAGCACTTGTATGTAATATGTGAAAAGTTGTACATTTTCCTATTCAAGAGATCGCTTTTTATCTCAGATCTCAAATCACTTATCAAATAAAGAGATATGTCTCAAACTGTCTCAAACTACAATGCCGAGCCCCGGTAATTCAGACAATGGTGACGCGGGCTGTCAATCCTGGGACTGTGAGTTCGAACCCCAGCTAAGCCAACACTCAACCACAAATGGGCCAATGTGGAAAAGGAACAAGTTGCTTGAAAACACTGTTGTGTAGAGTATTGGTGTGATCAAGCCAGGAAACACGTAGTTACTGTATGTGAACTGGACGCCGTGATATGACTGACCAATTGTCGAAACGACGTAAAACCCCAATCAAACTATGAATCATTAAGTGATTTTACTCTCTGCGAAAAGATTGATTCATTACAATATAATTTACCTGCTTGTTGATTGTGCAACGCCTGACCTGACTGTCTGATGTAGCTGTCGATATGGATCAACGCTGCTAGTCTATATCCGATATTTATATGAGAAGAGACTCATTAGATATGTGTTACGGCTTTTCCAATCGTAGCTATAATTCTAGCAGGATCGAAACCTTTCTACGACCAATTACATCAACAGCCTGTACGTGGGAAAAAGGTACAAGTTGGATTGTAAACAAAGTAGAACCAGATCAGCCTGTGTATACACACAATCTTCACTGATTTCTCACATATTATTGATACATGTAGAACCGTATGTCAACATTCTGATAAGACGAAACAGATGTTTATGCTGATCTTTGACCTCACCCAGATACAACAAATCTGATGAAGACGACTTTGAAAAATATATATTCTATAAATGAAAGCATAATTATCTAATCAGGTTGAAAACATCCTTTTGCCGCAATGTTTTGAAAAGTCGACTGCTTCAGGAGAGTCAGAAAACGTCTGTACAGGGGGAAAGGGTAAAAACTGCCAATTTGTACCTTTTCCGACCGTTTAAAGTCTTGATCACCATTGTCAAATACTGCAGGTCATCGATTATGAAGCCTCTTAAGTTACCAATGCTAACACATTTACTATTTCCCACATACAACAGCCAGTTGATGCCTCTGCAGTAGACGAGTTTTGAAAGCAATTGCTCCTGAATTTTATTCAATAATGTTTTTCTCTGATTTAAAGAAAGTTTTCATTTTTGTTTACTACTTCTTTTCAACGTGGGCGGCTGCAGGCTTGTAGTTTTAGATTGATTGATTGGTTGTTTGGTTTTTACACCTCGTTCAACAATTGTTCAGTTATTTCATTACGTTTCCTGGGTAAGTTACCAGTATTACTGGTCCATTTATCCTGACAGCAGCCAGTCAGGGGTAATGCTATACCCCGTAACTCTGAGCGCCAATTTGGGCAGCCATTCCTACTATTTTTAAAGTATTTGTTATGACCCGGCCGGAGATTTGAATCCACGACCTCTCACACATTTGGCAGACGCTCTATAATTGAGGCGGTAGTTGTATGTGAAAAAGGGATAACATGATACATGTGTATGGAATGCAAAAGTGAGCAAGGTCACACGATAACCAACATTTGGTTGATTTACTGGCGTTAATAGCCATTTCAACATTATTTCAGTCATATTACGGCCTATTCTTGTGTGCCAGGCATTCTCGAATAAGTACTGAACAATGCAAACTGTCTATGCATGCGGCTACCCTGCCAAAGAGACACAGTTTGACCCGTGAATGGAAATTATAAGTTGAATACTGCTGGTCATAATGGCTTATAGTTATTAACTCAGTATTCAACAATAGTTGAATCCTATCACGGCAGTCAGTTCACCTATCCATGCATGTGTTCCCGGGCATTCCCGCATAAATACTTAACCCTCCATAGCACCAAAGTATGTGGCTACTTTCCCAAATAGACTCTGGTTGACACATTTACTGAAATCTCCATATATGACTGCTGCGGGTCGTAATGACTAACGCCGTTTTCAATACTATTCAGTCATATCACGATATTCAGTTAACCTACCTAGCCACGTGATTCCGGGCCTTCCCGACTTACTTGTTTTCTTTCAAAGCATCTAGCTGCTTTCCCAAACATACTCTGTTAAACCATTAGGTGGACGATGACAGGCGAATGCTGCTGGTATAATGAACTAGCGGAAGAATATTGGTCAAGCTGGAATCCGAACTCACGACCCTTTCTTATGACGTCTAGATGGCGCATGTCTGATCTGGATCTTCGCGAATACTAGGCCTCGAAGGCTCAGTCTATGTCTGACCCTGGGCCACGTTTTGTCGTCTAACATGTGATGGAGTAAAATATCGCATTACACTGCCTTTGTTGCTTTCTATTCGAATTAAACATCCAAGTCTATTATCGCATGTGAAATGTGATTCATGTTTGTATCTGATAAATATAAAAGAGCAATTCGGCATCCTTAGACGCTTGTTTAAGTATTACGGTGCCAATCGTCTATGTAACCCTTGTTTCAATCTTCGTGAAATTAATTCACAGCAATGTGGGACGGAAGCAGAGAAGTTCTTACTCAAGAGAGGTGTTGCTCCGTTTAAGTTAATACGTAGGAAATAAGCATTTGGGGAAAATAATAATACTATGGAGCTTCCTCCCCACTCTCTAAGAAGACACATTCAACAAGAGTGTTCAGACATTATTTATTCGTCCGATGGCTAAACACAATACTGTGCAACCAGTCGTATTCGTTTATTTCCAATGGGCTAATATATATATGGGAGGGTATTCAGTGGCATGGGAACAATGTTGTGCGGAGCACTGGTGCGGGAGAATGAGGGGGCACATGGCTACATGTTGAACTGGTGCGGGACAATGAGGAGGCACATGGCTACTTGTTGAACTGGTGCGGGAGAATGAGAAGGCACATGGCTACTTGTTGAACTGGTGCGGGAGAATGAGAAGGCACATGGCTACTTGTTGAACTGGTGCGGGAGAATGCGGAGGCACATGGCTACTTGTTGAACTGGTGTGGGAGAATGAGAAGGCACATGGCTACTTGTTGAACTGGTGCGGGAGAATGAGAAGGCACATGGCTACTTGTTGAACTGGTGTGGGAGAATGCGGGGGCACATGGCTACTTGTTGAACTGGTGTGGGAGAATGAGAAGGCACATGGCTACTTGTTGAACTGGTGCGGGACAATGAGGAGACACATGGCTTCTTGTTGAACTGGTGCGGGACAATGAGGGGGCACATAGCTACTTGTTGAACTGGTGCGGGAGAATGAGGAGGCACATGGCTACTTGTTGAACTGGTGCGGGACAATGAGGGGGCACATGTCTACTTGTTGAACTGGTGCGGGAGAATGAGGAGGCACATGGCTACTTGCTGAACTGGTGCGGGAGAATGAGAAGGCACATGGCTACTTGTTGAACTGGTGTGGGAGAATGCGGGGGCACATGGCTACTTGGTGAACTGGTGCGAGAGAATGAGAAGGCACATGGCTACTTGTTGAACTGGTGCGGGAGAATGAGGGGGCACATGTCTACTTGTTGAACTGGTGCGGGGGAATGAGAAGGCACATGGCTACTTGTTGAACTGGTGCGGGACAATGAGGAGGCACATGGCTACTTGTTGAACTGGTGCGGGAGAATGAGGAGGCACATGGCTACTTGTTGAACTGGTGCGAGAGAATGATGAGGCACATGGCTACTTGTTGAACTGGTGTGGGAGAATGCGGGGGCACATGGCTACTTGTTGAACTGGTGCGGGACAATGAGCACACACATGGCTACTTGTTGAACTGGTGTGGGACAATGAGGAGGCACATGGCTACTTGTTGAACTGGTGTGAGAGAATGAGGAGGCACATGGCTACTTGTTGAACTGGTGCGGGACAATGAGGACACACATGGCTACTTGTTGAACTGGTGCGGGACAATGATGAGGCACATGGCTACTTGTTGAACTGGTGCGAGAGAATGAGGCGGCACATGGCTACTTGTTGAACTGGTCGTCGAGAAATAATTGATATATTACTGAACACGGCTTTACCTTTCAATAAATCATTCAGGGACACTATACTACTTTAGGATTTTTTTTCAAGAAATTTTTGTTTTTGTGCTTTTAACGTTTCCTTCGATGTAACAGATAGTTTCATGGCGTGTCATCGCATATAGATTTAAAATCCCTTTGTATGATATTCACCTCGTGTCTGGGAAACCGTCTTGATCCGGGAAATGTAAGTGGTAATTAACGAAATAAGGATTGGGACAGAACACTCTAGGGAGAAGCGAAACAAACAAGATGTTTCCGGCTACAACTGGAAAGACAATTCATTGATTGGTGTTTTTTCAACAATGTTACAGTAATATCACGACGGCAAGTTCGGATACCAGTGTGTTTTCTTGCTTGTACTCCATATAGACTGTAAGGCCATTGGTGGAAGACGACTGAAACTAATCGTAATATTGTTTTTGTCAAATCCCGGAAAGATTGTTGGCCGAGCTGGAAAGTCAAGATTAACCATTTTCCACAAATAGACGGATTCTGATGCCTCTGCAGCAGACGATTTTTGAAAACATTGTGGCAAAAGTAAAAATTGTTCATGATTTATCTAGCATAACATTAGGCGTAAGCTTGTTACCGTAACGTGTGTTCTCTGTGAATCATTACCAAGAACCACCTAACCACTAAGTGTTAGCTAAATCTCGCTCAAGAACTATAAAATAATAGTCTGTGCTCAGAGTTTGCGCTCAAGTATGTGATTGGTCGAAAACAGTTTGATTGAAATTAACCAATCAGAAGTAGTGTTTGGAGCATTTCTGAGCACAGAGAACGCTTCGAAAGGTTTATGGTCTGATCATTTCTGATCATAAAGAACGTTACCAACGTTACCTAACCACTAAGTGTTAGCTAACGCCCCTTCCAAAACTATGAATTAATAGTCTGTGCCCAGAGTTTGCGCTCAATCATGTGACATGAAGTGGCTGTTCCACACCGTCTGATCAGGTTAGATAACTGGTAGCTTAACTGAACATTTTAATGTTGATATTCCTTAAATTTGCTGTTGACTCTTCCAAATGAAAGCTGGTCAAGTCCATTTTGAAAATGCAGTATTGAAAGGTCTAAGAATTGCGGATACATTGGGTGTAACATATCGAAATTAGTTTGATAAAGCTTTGAAAATATTAAGGGAGATCGACTTTTATTATCAAATATTTGGATCAGGTTTCCAGAAGGCACAGCCATATCTTAGTTTAAATTAAGTCTTTTCGACAATATCAAGCGAACTAAAGTCAGGCCCACCAGGCGGCTTCATCCCCGTTCCCTAGACACAAACAATCTGCAGCAGGCGACCACCCATAGTTTGGGTTTGCTCATGAGCTACACGTCCGAAATATAAATCCAGCATAGTGTGGGAAAACAACTTTATAATCGATATTCTGATCAGGTTTCAATAAGATGCAGCCATAACTTCGTCTTAACTTAGTATTTCGTCAATATCTAGCGAACTTAAGTTTAAGCCCATGCGGCTTTAGCCGCACTTTCGAAACGTAAATCAAGTTTCCGAGTTTAACTAATAGGTTCCGATTGTATTCAAAACAAATAGGTTTAAACAAATAAACAAAACAATTGGATAATTTTATCATTTATTTTGTTTTTATTTATTCATTTAATTTTCACCTTATCACCTTTATAAGTACAAAATACAATGCAAACTACACATAACAAGTAATAAAACATATACAAAAAGAAAAGAAATCATTAATATGTGGATATGGAATTGTTTATTTGTCTGAATGGCTTTATACGCCGTTTCAACATTATTTCAGTTATCACACGGCATTTCGTGAGTAGCTAATTATTAAATGTAATTGCACTTAATACATGTAAAGAGTTGGTTGATTTCAGGCAACAGTATGTGAGTTATATCACAGGGGTAAATTCGCCTAACCTTGTTTTCTCGCCTAACCTTGCTTTCTCGCCTTACTTTGTTTTCTCGCCTAACCTGTTAATTCCCACATAGACTTTAAGCCTATAGGTTGAAGACGGCTACCCGCTAGTCAAAAGACTTTTCGAAATGTATGTTTAGTTTAAACTTATCTATTTTACATCGATTGCGAAACAAGCTTTATACTGTATGCTTATATTAAACACGCTTCATGGGTACATAACCAATACTCGCGCCGTTTGCGTGGGGAAACTCCCAGAGGCAGAACCCGCTCATCACGGGATCCGAAACGGGGATCTTTGGTACGAGAGGCCGACGCTCTACCACTGGGCCACTGTCTTCGGAAGGAAAGATTGAAAGATCTATGTATTAGATATTACTTAACCTTAGATGTAACTTATGACAAAAGCACAGACATCTAGACACACACCTTCACTAATTCCCTCATACACTATATATGTTGCAGACGACTATGACACTATCTAGGCAAACATATGAAACATTTCTTCATAAAACGAAATATGTAACACATGTACAAATGTAGTGACAAATGGAGAAATTGTCCTCTTTATGAGAAAAACTTCTCTTACCCAGTAGTTTCAAAAGTCGTCCGCTACTGATGTTTCGAATTGCGCCTGCATGTGAAAATGTCTAAAGCAATTCTTAAAGAAAAATGGAGAAATTAAAATGCATATATCACCGGAGGCAATACAATATGGGAATAACGTATGCGTTGGCGTCTAATTGGTCTTGAGATACCATTATATCTGAATAATTGGGTTCATTCAGCTGTAACGTTAGCAGACCCTCAAATCAAGACACGTCGACTGATAAGGAAAGTGGATGTAATTTAATTGATATATGTTTTTTACGTTTGTTTACGTTACATTCAATTTAACACCCCATGGTCTTATAGAAGGCATTGGATTTTCGTTCTTAAACTTTAAACGACTGCGTGAAATTCCATCCACATTTTAACAGTGATTTTGACATCCCTTAAGTTCATATTTCCTTCCGTCTATTTACAAATGATTATACACTGATATTATTTGGGTCAAGTCACACAGAAACTGCCCCAGGGATTTTGTTACATACGAAGATCAAAATTAGTTTGCCCATTCATGCAATTTGATCTGGTTCTTTCCTGCTCGACGTCTATTCGTACACGGATTTTAGAAACCTTTGTAGAATAGTAAAGGTAAAACTCGCCTAAATGACACGCCAATAAACGGAAATGTAAAGGGTTTGCGCCTTGCCCATGGGCACTCAAACATGACCGCCGTGAGCGGATATCGAGCCCAGGATCCCCCACCCACAAACTTTGTCATACTTTATAACTGGGTATATTCTCTATGCAAGTGGTGGCACTGACGAGACGTGTGCAGTTGAAAAATCGACTACAAATCGCTAGACGTTACTCAGTTAAATTCCATACCCCATGAATGTCGATTACCATGTGATGAAGTACATTCGAGCCAGCGCATGAAGACAGTGTACACGTGGGCATTTCAGACTAGTGTAAGTTCAGAAAATCGTGTCCACCTACTTAGTCTTATCAGAATATATACATGTATCACTGTACATGTTTACATAAGCTTCTAACACGTTTGTGTAAGTGAAAGGTGAACAGTGAAGATTTTGATCAGACTGTGCGGATGCACAGGCTGGTCTGGATCTTAACTGTTTACAGAAACCATATTGTACCTTTTTCCAATGCACTTGCTAACTTATCCAATCTCCATACAACAGGTCATGTTTGTTGAGAAGATGAGCATTTTACTATATACAGCATCTGTTATTTACATTGACACATAAGTAAATATACATTGACTATATACATGTACATCTATTTACACAAAACATTCCCTGAGCACCCAAAAAAATGAATCTAGTCACATGACCATCATATAATAATCACGTGACATGTCATATCATGTCACCATATAACAACAATCAACTAACACATTGTGAAATTTATAATAAAAAATGGCTTCCAATGAATCTATGTAATACTAGTTTATTAACTGAAATGATCAAACTGCCACAGACATACAGAAATGTTAGAATTTTGAGCGACCAGCGGTAAATCGAAATCACCTTCCGCATTCACGCAGTCTGATCACGGTGGCCTGATCGCTATCTAGTTATGTATGCAAGCATCCATGATGAATTTTATAGAACAATTAAGAAAAACTATCATGCATTTAGATCGTTATCATTATTAACTAGAGCACCCATTATGGGTTCGGTGATTTCCGTAAGAAGTCGTTAGAGATCGGTATTGTCCGTGGTTTGCCGGTCATACACATTGGAATTGACTGGCAAGTCTACGAACAATACTGATCGGCTGAAATCGGAGATCAATTCCCAACGCTTACGGAAATCCCCGAGTGAACAGGGTGTTCTACCTTGATTAAGAAACGTTTGAAGTTAACCATTACACATAAATGTTTTTCAGAATATATATGAGCCGAATTACGAGAAAACCAACATTATGGCCTCTGCCTGATGTATCGACCAGATCAGCCTGAGATGTCCGCGCAGGGTAATCAGGGCCGAATTATTCCGTCTCAGGGGCATAGAGGTATAGAGTAATGATTTCTGAAACAGAAAATCCACAGGAGGCGAAAAGTGTATGTTCGGGTTAGCCTGCGCGGCATGCTAAGGGTGATCCGGGCCGATACTTTACGCAGAGTCCACAGTGTTGGTTTTCTCGCGGGACGGCTCATATCACATGCATTAGCAATGCCTATATACGGGGATGAATAACATCACATTTATTTCACTATTGACAGGATGACGTCATTTATTACTTTATAAATTAGGATGCGATACGTATTCGAGCCATGGAAACACTGCTTTGATACAAATACACGATGCTTGATCGATAAGATTGTGGTGGAAAAAGGATAACTTGTTCGTTTTGGGCAGTTACTCCTTTGCCAATAATACTTTCAAAGGTCGTCTGCTTGCAAAACGCGGCAAAATGTTTTCTGTACCATGGAGAGGGTTTAGAAATACAAATTTTCGCAGCGCATCCTTACAAAACGTACTAGATCAACATTTTATAAAAGGAGCGGAATAGGATGCAATATTTCTCTTGAATACAATCCGAATCGTTGAAATAAGAATAACGTCAAAACATTACGTAAGGGCATTACTCTTTAATAAACAATATTCCGACAGACATTATACAATTGTCAAGTGTCTGGGGTCCATCATAATTACCAATCATTCTAAATTCACAATCATTCTTAATTTTAAGAACATCCTAAATTCCAAACCGTATGGCTTAGCCAATCAGAAAGTGGCTTACATTGTAGTTTAAGAATAATAATTAGATTTATAATTAGAACGAAATGAAACAACCGCCAACTCGCATTCACATTCACGCTAACCTATCAAGGGTTATCATAGACTGTTGGTGTATCAAACCGTTTATAATATAGTGGACTATGGATTTACCACGACCTTCACTGCATGACTTTCAATACATGACCTTCACTGCATGGCCTCGAATACATGACCTTCACTGCACGACCTTCACTGCATGACCTTCACTGCATGACCTTCATTGCATGACCTTCACTGCATGATATTCCCGTAACCCTCGGAATTATAAACAGCTAAACGTGCACCACATCCACATACTTGTTGTTTATCCATACCGACACATTATTTGTTTATACTACGTTTAATGGTCTTGGACATGTTTTAATGTTGAATCTTCAGAAATAACGTACTGTATCCTTGTACAAATAACTGGTATACGTTCATTCCATACACATGTATTATACACACAGATAATGCGGCCCATATCTGACGTCACTTCCGGATACCACGTTGTCATAGCTACACACTTTTCGGATAGTATGTTTTATTGCACTGAGCAATTATTTGAGACGTTATGTCACATTCAATTAACAATTCAGCTTTTTTGACAGAACTCAACACTTAATTCACTGGCAGATTATTCCTTTACACAACCAAGTTGTAACTACCTAATAAAAATCCAAGGAGCTGTCTTCACTGTACATTTTATGCGGAATTATTATTGTTCACCCCTACGCGTTGAGAAATAGTTTAGTTTCACTTCCTTGTGATGATCGTTCACTGTCCGTGCATCGATTCACGTTGTTAGTATCACAGCTTTGAGCTTTGGTTTCGTTTTGTTTATTGGCCAGTCGCGCCAATTGTTCGTGATATTGGTATGCTTCGTAGCTGGAATAGAAGTCATTTCGACGTCGTAATAAGTACATCGCGAATATGATTAATGCTAACAAGACACACACTCCCGCTACTGGCACGGCAATGTAGATGGGGTTTAACGCGGAACTGTTGGCATTAGGGCAAGGTGTACGATCGTCCTCTTCTTCGTACGCGTGTCGTACATACGGGTTATTTTCGTCGTTGTCGTCGTAATCGACTGGTTCTGGAACTGAAACAAAAACACAAGCGTATCAAAATATATCCCGGTCTAACATTCGTGTCAACAACTTTTAAAGAAACAGAATCTGGCATACTCTATATAAAGTATTAATTGCAGTAGTGATACATGGATTTGTATTGTATTCCGGTGCGCGTGGAAACATTGATATCACGCGAGACCGAAGGTCGAGGTAGATGTTTATTTGGCCACACACCCGAGTAGACAATACTAAGCTATGACCTGCTACTGCAACAGGGTTTTTCGTTTTATTATTACCTAGTATAACTTAAAAGACAGAATAAAGAATAACTGTACATATTTCGATATTTTCAATAACGAAATTACAAAATTTACTCATGAAATAAAATTGATGAATGGCGTGTGAATCACGACCCAATACCACATTTGGAATGATGTAAAAAAATATTTCACTGACGTCACATCGTATTGCATTAGAATTATATGACACTTTTTAAAAATGGAAAAATCATCTGATATACGAGTTTTTACCCGGACCTCACGTCACCTCAGTGGTGTCTCCGAGCAGTAGTTTTAACTTAAAAGCTATATCTCTCTTATAATTCCATTAACTCTAATAACATTTGGTACATAACTTTTAACTGTAACATCTTTGAAAATAATAATTCCATGCGAATAACAGCCATTGCGATCAGAATGTACCTTGTCAATATATAATCAAATTCTATTTTTATATTTTAAACGAGACTGGCAACTGTGGTTAAACCCAAATCAATCCATCTTTGAGTTGAATAACACCATCTGGTATTATTGTCCAACTCTTTCATCAACGCATTACCTAAATAAGACATTTCCATGGTCAAAATAAGACATTTCCATGTTCAAAATATGACGTTTCCATGTTCAAACTAAGACATTTCCATGTTCAAAATAAGACTTTTCCATGTTCAAAATAAGACATTTCCATGTTCAAAATAAGACATTTCCATGTTCAAAATAAGACTCGGCAAACAATGCTGATTGCAGGTGAGACAGCTGGTTACGAGGCGACTCACCTATTTCAATATTGTTTGTGAAGTAACATCAGTATTGCCATTGGCGCTGAGATAGTAAAAAGCAATACAAAATACATTTAAATACCTTTTTCGGTTGGAAGAACGGGAATAACATCTCTATTACAAAAATCCTGGTCTTTGCAACAGTGTAGTTTGGGCCAGCTTTTGTAGCCGCGTGACGCTAATTTTGCAGGTCTTCTGTTCTCACAGAGTAACGGCGATTTGTCGTTAATGCAGCCTCTCGTTACTTCGTCACTCATGTTTTCCACGTAACAAAAATATTCCGCCTCGCAGGTTAAACGTCTTTCGGCCTGACAGTCCAGGGTCGTACAGTCGCATAGGAGTCTACCTGAAAATACATGAAGATATTAAAATTAGTATATCGGTCTTGAAATTGGGGAGAAAAACGAGCCCTGCTCCCTGTTAACCAATGAAGGACATACTACATAAGACCCTGTAATTAAAGACCATCTTAGAACAAAAATATTGTTCTATTTCCATGGGTGGTCTTTAAACACATGTTGGATTGTTTAGGGTGACAACATTTCATATTCAAGTGAGGCGCATTATCGTGCTGTTTCATCTGAGTCTACACTTATCACATTTCACATCCCACGAGAACAATATCCGTTGTATCTGTTCCAATCGAAAGCAGACAATAACGTAGTTTTCTGTGGCAAAAACTGATAAATTATATCAAGGTAAATAACTCTTTGAGTTTGTATACACAAGTTATTTGAGTGCTCTTCCCTGTTATCGTAACATATCTTGCATTTTTGTTGTTAACACAAACAAAATCTCTTCATCGCTAAATTGTAATTTGGTCAGCACCCGACCTTTTTACGGAAACAAGCGTGAGTTTACGGGTTTTACCGAGACGAAAAGATTAATCTAAGTAAAAGCAGGCGACATTTCGCGCCTATGTTATAGTCGACAAATTTAATTATTATAGAGGAAGACGAATTAAATTAAAATAAGCAATCACACTTCTTCCCGCAATAGTTAAACAACTATCTGATAAATACATACTTCTAGTTTATAAGATTGTCACAAGCTTTTCTTCTGATGTTTCCAAAGCACTTTATTCTTAACGCTTTTCCACCTGCAGACGCATTTTGACTCACTAATAGCAGACGACATTTGAAAACATTGTGGCCAAAGGTGATATTGCTTATGATAAGCAATTTCTCCTTAGGCCACAATGATTTCAACTTAAGCTATCTTTTATGGAGATTTTTCAGGTTTGTGTCACTATGTTGCAGATTTGTTGTATGTAGGAAAGGGAGGGTTAAATAGTCATATCAGATGAATGGCTTAGAAATAGAACTTGCAAATTCGCAAATGAAATGAAAAGAAACATAATGAGCACATTTATCCAGTTAAACATTTCCCCTATAACAACAAATGGACAGAAGACGAATTGAAAAGAGTTGAAAACATTTTTGACATAATGAGAAACTGCTCATAATGAAAAGTTTCTCCTTTTGCATCAATGTTTAAAACGTCGTCTGCTGCAAAGGTATCAAACTGTGTCTACGTGTGAACAATAGTTACATTTTCACGCTAATTCGTCATGTATGTAAAGACGATAGACGCTGTATGAAATATAAAATGAAACTAGGTAATCGTGTCGACATGATTTATGAACTGTAACATATTGTAACATACACATTGACGCCAAATCAGTTTATTCGGCAATTATGTCGCACCACTCAGACGCCAAAACTATATACACAATTCGTGAGCTTCGTGTCAAACAGTTATTAGTTTATGACGTTACAAGATGTAGCTGTTACCATTTTGCACGTAGCATTCTGCATGCTTTTGTTTGTTTGGTTTGGTGGGGTTTTATGTCATTTTCAACATGTTGTAAGTTATATAACAGCGTCAGTACACTTATTCATGATACCAGTACTATGCTAGGAAATGTGCCTTGCACAAGGGAACTCCACTATGACCATAGCACCGCGACTGGAGATCGAACACGGGATGCCCGTTCCAAATCCCCGACGCTAACCTCTCGGCCAAGGCTGATTCCTCATTCTGCATGCACCCATTTGTATAGATTTACCATTGCATTGTCCATGTAAATTGTAAATACACGACAAAGGTAGTTTTCTCCGACTCTCTTTATAAATTTATATTGTTATAGATTCAATATCTAACAGTTCATTTTTACACAGACCCAAAAACATGTTCAGTAGAAATGGATAATTCGAGGTAAACCGATAAAATACTTCGAGTTATCGGATGAGTTCGAGTGATCGCTGGGTTATAGTAAAACACTTATGCACCATCAACTTCGTAAAATTCAAACTTAAGTGTGTATCATTATGTAAAGCAAGCCATCGACACATTCACATCATGCACTCAGAATTGCTGCTACAAAGGAAAGTGTTCGAGTTAAACGATACTTTTGATTCATTACAGGTTCAAGTTATCGCGGGTCCACTGTACTTGTATAGTCGGTGGTGGCGACCTTTGAATTTATTTATCCTCGCAGTGCTGAATTTACTATTTGGCGAGCAAGATATAGTCGGCCTATTAATGGTCTTAAATAATTAACAATTTTCTACATTCCAATAGCCAGACTATTTTATTCATTTGGATCAACGGTACGTAGAACGGCCTGAAGACTTATTATTAAATCATACAAGTTTGCAAGTTTTCCAACACTATGGACTGATATATCCGGGAGTTTTGCTAATTGCAAAAATATATTAAACTGTATAGATTCATAAGATATCAAAGATGTACTTCAATTAAACCTCGCATTGAATGGTATTTTGCAACTCATTTTCGGCATGACTTTGATAAATTTGGTCACTTTCTCCTTTTACTACTATGTTTTCAAAAGACGTCTGCAACAGATGTATTGAAATGCCACGTCTGTGTGTGGGTAATGCAATACGTACTGTCTACATAT
>JASEVX010000015.1:24904403-24979182 GCA_031761405.1 Serripes groenlandicus | reverse complement strand
ACCCAAAATGAGTCATTTTACAATGTATGTAATTCAAACACTTTGAAGTATTATCGATATTATGTAGGGTGGACTTGTTAATTGACGTAATATTGTTTATGGTTTAAAATCAAATTGTTATTGCCGTTGGTAATTGTGACGTTAGAATCACCTTCCATAGATCCACATCAGTTTAAAGCAGAAACATGAACTGGGTCCAATTCCACTCACTTTACTTACAAAACATGTATTAAGTATTTAAAAGGTGCTAAAGTAAGGTTGTCGGACTTGGGCCCTCTGGTTTTAATTTGACGTTTTTAAAAAGTCCGCCTTCATAACAGGAAAACTCAATTCACCTTACTTTACACCACCACACATTCAACTACCATTCAATACACTTGCAAATACACCAATTCCCCATTTACACATAAAACAAACAATTACTTCCCAATTTTGTTTCTAAGTGTTTTATACATTCAATTATTACACAACGTGTTTGTTATTATCTGGCATGTTCCGGGTATATTCAACTAACATGATATATAAACCAGTCAATGAATATGTAAAGTCGGCATTCTGATCAGTGTAGGGCCAGATCATCTGTGTCCATCTCGACAGTCTTTTACGGAATCCACACCCGTTGATAGAAAAACGTCTTTCAAGTTTGTGTTCGTAATCTGCGAACAGTGTAGATCGTGAGCAGATTATACGGAATGCACAGGCTAATGTGGATCTATAGTGATCACAAAAACCAACTAGTACATTTGTCTCGTGCATAACACCATGTCACATATAATGTAAAGTAAACACGGACATTATCAAAGTTCAAGCACTAGAAGTGGTAACCAGAAATGACACTTTTTCATTTGTATAAAGCTGTCATATTTTGATCACGTCACACAAAAACCGACCTTCTTCGATGTTAAGCATTAATTCTGCTATGCGCGATTTCTACCCCCACCCCCCCCCGCCCCCCCCCCCCCCCACCCCCCTCCCCACCCCGTCCCACATCACATGTAGAGGCTTTCGGGCGCCTCTACAGCAGACGCATTTTGAAACATTGTGGCAAAAGTTGAAATGCTTATGCTAACCACATTTTTTTTTAAATGTTTTTCTTTCATGTATAGAAAGCTTCAATAGCCTTTTACTAAAGTGTTCAACGTTATCTCCTGCGGATTTGTTGTATGTTGCAAAGGCGTTTGTTATCCTGCTAGTTTGTTATTTTTATTTGAAGTGGTTTTTAGGTCTATGTAACATACATACAGGTGGAACGTCACGACTCTGGTGAGATTTGTGCGTTTCGTTTACAATCAAACTTGACTGAAGCAACCACCCAGGGGAAAGTCATACTGTAGCTGCCGTAAATAGGTAACTGTTAATTACAAGTCGTATATAAGAATATTTGTTTTTTAAAAAACCTTAAGGTTGTTTAAACAAGTTAACGGCTTAGCATAGCTGGTCGCTAACACAGGTCAAAATAGCGTTAAACGTCCCGCCTATAAGACGTTTTCTGACGCCTCTGCAGCAGACGGCTTTTTGAAAACATAGTGACAAAAGAAGAAATTGCTCAAAACGAGCAATTTCTCCTTTTGCCACAATGTTTTCCACTTTTAGTCATAGGTTATCCATTTAATTATAGGGATTTTCTATTTTTTGACAAAATATGTTCAAAAGTCGTCTGCTGCAGAATTGTCGTATGAGGGAAAGGGTTAATACTTTCCCACATTCAGGCTCATCTCGACGCCCCAGCAGACAAAATTTAAAAACATATATGGCAAGATGAGAAATCGCTTCAATAAATGCTATTTTGGGTAATAGACAATTTCCGTACTGTATGAAGATGTTTTAAAATGCCCCTGTTGTTGCTGATTTGTTATATGTGGGAAGGATTTAAACCGTTTTATCATGTTTTGGTTTGTGTGAATGGATAAGTATGGAGGTTTTCAGTACTTAAATACCGGGGTAAAAACGAAATACAATCTATTTTGACCTTCGTCACTGAAACACACACCGGCGTCAAACACGTAATACCATTGAGCCTACAAAATAGGCATAAAATCACTTCAGACCTTATTTATTTGAAATCATATACTATAATTAAAATCCGGGCACGGTGAAAACTTTACAACAATTGAGAAAATAGCGAGAGCAAACATTGAACCTTACTGCATGCCACGTGTATTTGGTTTACTTATCAATTTTGTGCTTCTCTGTCGTCAACATATTCCTTTCCAGCTTGCTAGAAATTATGAGACAATTTTTGTTTTTTTTCCTCTAAACGTAGCTACTTTTAGCCGTTCCTTTGAATATCAGTTACTTAGATGTTTAGTAATGGCGGATTGGCAGACGACGGTGGTTTATATTGCGGTCCCCTTTCACGCGATGCGGTTTAATGTAATTTTCGCGGGTAATGATGCTAGGTGTCACGGCCTGATGACAAAAAACAGGATAAAATGGCAGAGGAAGGAAATCCGAGACGGTGGAATTTCGTGAAAACCCGCGATCAAACGTCTAACACTTCTTGTTAACATACTGCGGCTAGACGTTACCGAATGAGTGTGCCCCCCTGTAAAGACAAACAGTTTTCCTATGTATGCATGTGCAAGATGGACACTTTTATTTGTTTGTGAATACAAACTTGAATATTGCATCTTGTTATCGTTATGGACTGTCTGGTTCTCTGGCTTCATGATATAAGACCAGTTACCAGGAGACGCCGGTATACAAAATGTTGAAATCGATGTATAATAATTAATAAATAAGTTTAAACAAAATTGTAAAAAACAAACAGAAATATCGGCGCAGATTTGGCTCGATTCCATGACCCGGCACTCTGACTACATACAAATAACTAAATTTAAAACGCATCGTTCTTACAATACGTGAAGACGTCTTCATAATGTATCATTGTCATGATCTATTGTTTTCGTAATGTGAGCATATAGACGGACTGGCGTGAACGATATATCTTGTTTGGCCCCCGATTCATCTCGTTTTGTACAAATAAGCCTGTCCGTATAATAAACATTCAGCCTATATCTACTATAGCGGATATCACATTGTTGAAGTCTATTCAACAGACATATTTATATGAAAATAGTGTGGGAAAACGGGAAATCGCCCAACATGAATCAGCTCTCCTTTGCCAACTATGTTTTCTTCTTGTATTATACCACTAATTATTTCAATTTTTCATTGCAGATTACTCTAAAATACCACAATGAAGTAAACGATAAATACGGTTAACCCTTGTACCGCTGAATTCCAACATTTGAATTAACCCTTTCCCACATACAAAACGTCTGACGACTTCGAAAAGAAACAGCTAAAATACGTAAACTCTTTATGAATTAAAAAAACAATGATTGAATGAATTTGAAAAACTTGTCAAAAGGATACATTGCTCATTATGAGCCATTTTTCCGTATGTCATTTTTTGTTCAAAGGTCGACTGCTGCAGGGTGTCAGAAAGCGTATGTACAATGTATGTGGGAAACGGTTAAAAAGTTTATCACGCCATTGTAGAGTTTACAATAACAACAAAAAGAAGTAGTGAACCATGTAAATTAAGATAAAACGACATGACCATGCAGGCTGATCTTTGTCTACAGTATTCGCAAATGCAGTTAAATGTTTCATATCACGGCATACGTATATATTTGTATATAACGCGCTTAGCCTGTAAAGGGTTTCTGTAGATAATAATGGGTTTTTGCGACATTCCTGACCCCGTATGCACCAATATGTCTACCTTTAAAACAATGCAAAAGACAATACAACAATGAAGATGAATTAAGATAAATCATGGCTTAAACAACGGAATAGCGCCATATATGGGAATCCTTGTCAAGTTATAAAACGGTTTAATTATAGGCTGATATATCTTTTCGTTCACCAGTCAGTCGTTTGTCGTTTAGATAGTCTGTACAGAGCACCTTCCTCCATTACGTTTATAGAAAAACTTGGATGGTAGCGAAAACAACCAAATATGGTCTTTAAATAATGTCTGTTTTCCTTTTTTATTTACAAATTCAGACATTCAGACATTAGGCCGCCATAGCTGTTCGTTCCCCCAGTCGTCCGTGGCCAAGTTTGTCAGTGGAGATAGTCTAATCAACTGTTTGCGTTTGTTAGGGTCCGTGATAGCTATGTTCTGTTGTTTTCATTTATCAATACTGCAACGATATCTAAGCTTTCTGAACGGGAGATGTCCAAGTTCATACTGTACATGTATATGGCTTCTTAGCCCTCTCGTTAGAGCTTCATCTGACCGATACTCACATGGTCGATTTTGTTATATTAGGATTTCCGCAATTTTTCAACCGTAATTAGGTTATATCACGCCACTAGTACAGCCTTGACCCCGGTGTGCCAAACCAGTACTAGTCTAGGCAATGCGTTTGGTACAAGGGCACTCCACTATGACCATCGCGTTCGGGCATCGAACCTCGGGTCTGTCCCTAAAATCACACACACTTACCATTAAGCCGTGACACGGACCCATTTCACATAACGCGGTAGAAGTTAACGTGTGCATTTAATGACGACTGTTACTGGACAACCGGAATATGTGATACAGATCTAACCTGACAGCTGACCGGGACATGCAAAGATTTGATATACTGACCCCACTTCTAGCCAATTCACACGAAAACCGTTCCACGGTACTGTACGAACAGCGAAGACCCTGATCAGCTTACTCCTCTGCCCAGACTAATCCTGATCTAAACCGTTCGCCATATCGTACATAGCCCATGGGAGCAATATATTTACCAATGTTGATAACTAAAATCTAACCTAAATGGACAACTTAGTTTAAGAAAATACTCGGCGAGAAGGGGACACCTTTCGCATGCACATATCAAACTGTGGTCAAGTATTATGTTGTCATGATGGTTAATGTACCTATGGTGGGAACGAGTTGCGTGTACGACTGAGAAAGGCACCGGGAATGAATCGTGTTCTACACCACGTCGCACGAAAACCAGCATTCGGGTTTTTGCGCCCAGCATGTGTATAGATCACGTAGCGCCTCCCCACTGTCTGATCGTGATATTTGCTGTTAATTTCCTTGCAGTTGATACTTTATAGAAGACTCTGCAGAACGGTTAAAAGCCGAAACTTTGTTGTTTTATTGGAGTTTAAGGCCGCTTTTAACATTAAATCAGTGAGATTACGGTGACTGTTACTTTATTCATGATCCGTTAGTAAACAAACTAGTACTAGGCCTGGAAATGTGCCGTGCCCGTGGGCATTCCAACATGACCGCCGCGACTGGGGATCGAACACAGGCCGCCCGGTTCCAAATAAGCAGAAGCAGGCTACATAAATATGACTTTGATCGAATCTAAAAATAATTAACACCAACAACATCGCTGTTGTAGCAAAAGCTCAAAAGGAGTGATGCCGCCAATGGGATAACAATTTACGTGACAAGGTAGCCAGATGCTTAAGAAGACTGTTTTGTGGAGACGTGGTGTGAAAAAAGCCCTGCAACACATGGATAGGTGATATGACCGCCGTTATATGAATGAAAACTGGTTTGTAACGGCCCTAAACCCCAATATATCAATGAAACAATCAAATGAAAGGAACTATAACCATGTACCATGTTAATGAGATTGGAATTTGACCGTAATTGTCATTAATTTCAAATCGCTGCAAATGCAAACGCTATTATAGATAAGGAGCGAACGTTGACGTGTCATTTCAATGAGATTGAACATTTGATTATACTTAACTTCAAATTGCTGCAAATGCAAAGAAAGCTGTTATAGACAAAAGGCGAACATGTACGTCTGATTTCAAGGAGATTTAAATTTGATCTTAATTATCTTTAAATTATAATTCTCGGAGGGTCGGTTTTCGTGTGACATGACTCATGTGATATGAAAAGAACATTGCGAGAAAATGTTACCCAAAACACTACATCATATGGATAGACAAAGTCGGGTCTGTCAGACGAGAAGATAAAAATCTAGTCTGACAGTTGACTGGTCACTCTACTGGTCACCGAGGTTACTTCGGACATCTGTGACCATTTACCGAGGTATTTAACCCTTACCCTGCTGAACGCAACTTCATACCTCATACAGTATTTATATGTCGTCGTATAATGGACCTTACACCGCCTTTACGAACCATGAACACTAGGATAAGTTTTCACTAACATTCATGCAGTCTAATCTAGTCTGTGTTATGGTTGTACGTTACTTTACTGTCAATACTTGGCAGATAATAATCAATGCAGACATGTATGACAGTCAGAATGATGGTACTACAGTGAACGCGCGCTAACTCGTTGCCGTAAATCTACAAATAATTATATTTGAAAATGAGTATAATTCATGATAAAACAATTGTCTTGAACAAGATTGTGTTAAAAACATCGATTAGCAACTTTCTTTACCTATTTATCTTTAAACGTAATTGTATCTTTTAACACAATTGTGTGGCTACACTTCTAGACTTTTTCGTCAGAAGATCGATACTGCATACACGCGAAAGGAGAAGCCTCTAGCGAGACTATGTGCATGCAGTGACTCGTTAAAATGTTCAATGTAGCAGACGCAAAAATACACCAAATAACCAGATCCGGCTCAGATATACAATAATGTCAAGTAAAGGATTTGTATGAATCAATTAATTGATTTGGGTTTAACACCGTTTTCTACAGTATTTTTTGGCTACTTTTAGCGGCAAGATTCGCTTACCAAGTATATCCAGGGTTTCACATGCCAGTATCCCACTCAACTCTCTTCCCGGGGGTAACTGAAGAAGTAAGTTGCACTCTGAACGTAAAGAATCAAAGGCACGGAAGCACTTGGTCACGACAGACTTCAAAACCCACAGTGATAAAACGTACTGTTATCAAAGGTCATAATCTTATTAAAACTCGTTTCAACTTTAATTTCCCGAGAAATTTAAAAAAACAGAAATGTCAGTTTACTGTCGTGTAAAAACGCGCTTCATACACATGTATTGTGCATGCATTATTATCTCCTTCAGACATTAATTGCGCATCGGGTCAGATTTACAACCATTTATCGAATATGAAGCAAGACATACAACCTATAAATTCAGATTATGCAATATTTAGAGGATTGACTGTATAGTGCCAATGACTAACCAAAGACATTATTATCCATTTCTAAATCATGGATACTTATTTTCGGATGACACGGTGTTTCGCGTATTTTATTGTCCCGTACGTCATTTTAGCTGCTCACAAACGTCGCTACGGCCCCCATCATTATCCACTGATGACAGACTCGGTGTCCGTGTGAACCCCTGATGGTCAAGCCTGTGGTCAATCCCGATGGTCAATCGAGATTACCTGTCCGAAAAAGACACCCCCGTAATTAGCTGACCACCTTTCAAAACATGTCATTGTCACCGCATCGTTTAGATCCTGACCCTGTTGAAGGTTTATGGACGCATCTTCGGCGATAACAACATTTAAGAGGTCTAGATAGGTATCTGCCTTATTACAAACTTGACCCTATAGTGTAACCGAGACGATTCGTTTGAGTACCAACAACATAGGGGTTAGAAGTACACTGTGGATGTTGTAAGGTTATAAACGCCCCTCATCAACATCCTGCACGAAAGTGTCATTTGCTTATATCTGCACGAAAGTAGTTTTTTAAGTGTTTAAAACTTTACATAATATCGGTTATTGTGATAGCTGATACGAAATCCCTACTCTAACGTTTATTAATTATTATAAAGAATTACACATCAATTACACATCAAATTATTAATTAACATTTCCCCATGTACAACACAATTGTATGTGGGAGCGAGTTTAACTATGTTTACAAATGTTTCCTTTCATGTTCTTATATTAATATCAGCGCCAAATAACACTATGAGTGTGTTGCATCAATCACCCACATGGGTGCAAAGAGGCCACCATGGCAGTAGATATCATTCGACGATTTTGACAAATAGTCTCTATACTTAGAGTGTGTGTGCTCAAGTATCTGATTGGCCAGACATTTATTTGTTCTCAAAATTGACCAATCAGAAGAAGTCTTAGTTGGAGCATATATATTTCATTTCTGAGCACGGAGATAGATTTCAGAGAAATATACATATATCAATATGTTGTGCTATTTGTTTTTATAATTTTCATATATGTAAATATATAAAATCATAATATTAAATATGTTTCGTTCATCCGACTACGTGTATTTTCATGAAAGAAACAAAACATTAATAGAAATGAATAAGCGTCATAGCAATATAAACCTTTGCTCAAATGTCAATTACAGCCTCTGTTTTGAAGTGGCAGAGCGTCCGCCTCAGATGCGGGAGGTCACTGGTTCGATCACCGGCTGGGCCATACCAAAAACTTTAAAATTGGTAGTAATGGCTACCTTCCTTGGCGCTCAGGGTTGCGGGGTTAGCATTACAACTGACTGGCTGGTGTCGGGATAAATGAACCAGTAGTACTGGTAACTTACCCAGGAAAGGGCGTGATATAACTGAAATAGTGTTGAAAGCGGTGTTAAACCCCAAACAATCATTCAATCAAAGGTCAACATCAGGTCAACAATGACGACTAATACCTCAAAGGGTCGCCGAAAGAACTAAATGTGGGGGTCCAATTTGTTGGCTTTTAAAATGCGCAATAATATATTTGAAAATTACAGTGATAAGACGGACTACTTTATTGACCGTTTTATGGACCAATTATCCCATTTCAAATGTTAATATGCTTTTAATCATAAGATATCAAATCTCGCGTTGGCAACATTGAAAAGCGTCTTTCTATACCACGTTGGGGATGTATCGAAATAGTTATCCTTTTGAAAAAGACGCGAGGAGAACGTATTTCACGGAAATCTTAAAAATACGTTCCAAAATGAATTATTATGATGAACAATCAGTTCGTTGTCTTAAAAAGCAGTATGTTTAAAGATCATAATTGATTGACTGCTTGGTGTTTTACGCCGCTTTCAACATTTGTTCAGTTATATCACGGCGGTTCCTGGGTAAGTTACCAATACTACTGGTCCATTTATCCTGACACCAGCCAGTCAATCGTAATAGTAACCCCGCAATCCAGAGCACCAATGAGGGCAGCCATTACAACCAGTTTTAAAGTATTTGGTATGACCCGGCCGGTTGTCGATCCCGCGACCTCCCGCACCCAAGACGGACACTCTACCACTTCACCACCGAGCTGGTTTAAAGAGCAAAAAACAGGTCTACCAATTTACCTTAACATGTAAATTTACAATTTGACAGAAATACACCAACAGACATAAACATAACGTTTCTGTTTACGTGTTTTTTAAATATTTTTATCATATATTATGTGTGCATGTTGTCAACGTTTTGCGACAGCAGTGCACGTCCTCGTGCAATGCTATTATTAATTTATGATATCAGATGATAATAAATGATTGCAGGAAAATAATTCAATAATGGCCATGAATAATTGATATAAATGCATCAACATTAGTTCTGGTATATGTATGGGCCACTCTAACTTAATGCAGATGTCATTGTATGCCTATTTGCCTTTTAGGCAGACGATTTCAAAACAGAAAAACATTATGCGAAAAGGGAAACATTGCTTAGAACACGTAATTTCTACTCTTAAAAAAACGGTCTCAATTCTACATTAAAATCATAGTCCAATGTCACATATATACCGATAGGCCGGCGCTAAACCCTTACTATCTTGCATTTTGAAGAATTTTGAACACAATTTGACAAATGCAGAAATTGCTAAAAATGAACAATTCTTCTTTTTTCCAGAATGTTTTAAATAATGTTCACATATCGTATCTTCGTTTACAAAGATTTCCCTTAATTTTGTCTAAGATTTTTAAAAGTTTTCCGCTGTAAATTTGTTACGTGGTATATCAACTGACATAACATTCATAAGGACGTCTGCTTATAAAAGTGTGAAGAAAAAATGTACTATTTGAAGAATAAGTTAAATGAAAATGTTCTGTTAAAATGTAATAATTAATATACATTCGATGTAACTAATAGCGAAACTCTACATATTATAGACCAATCAGTTTAAGTATTCAGAAGAGGTTGAGGTTTATGCCGAAATTCAAGACCTAATTTGGCCTGGCGTAGCCTATTGTTTCGCAGTAAATGTAATAAGGAAGAAAATAATAAAGAGATAAAAAGAAAGTTATGTTGGTTAAAAAAACGCACCAGAGAAAAATGAACCAAAAACTCTATAGAACGGGTGTGACCTAGACGAATTAATCATACATATGTGTCAGGTACTCTAATTCAAATATCACGAAATCTCTTTGAATGAGCAAATTTAATTTTTATCAGATTTCGAACGTAGAATGGTTAGAAAACCAGTTCCTGTTTTTGTTGAACATTAAATTGGATGACTAAACACATTGTTCAACATACCATTGTAATCAAGTTGTGGATACAATGTGGAATATTACATGTTCTTGCATGTGACCTACACTTGACATAGTTAGTCAATCTCTTTTCAATTTTGATTTTTAAATGTCAATACTCACTAGTATAATTTTATTTACAGAACACTAAAAGGTTATGTTGTACAATGGAAGGGACGGCAGCATTATAACACATAGACTCGTGATACAATGGAGTTATCAATATATCCATATTTGTTTTTGGTAGCGCAGAAATTGCACCGTGTCATAATTCATATATCTATAAACGTTCTCCCCTTTGCAGGCGGTTTCCGACGCCTCTGCAGCAGACGACATTTGAACACATTGTGGCAAAAAGAGACATTGCATATTTTGAGCAAATATGCTTTGGACATAATGTTGTCAACTCTATAAAAAATATTTAATATTTCATTCATAGAATGTTCGCAAATGTTTTCAAAGTCTTCCGCTGCATATTTATTGTAAGTGGGTAAGAGTTAAAGCTTACAGTTAAAACATCTCAAGCTTCGTCTCTGTCCATTTGTTTACTCGACACTTGAAGTTCGAGGTTAATGATTTTTAAAAAGCGATCTTTAGAAGTGATAATCGACTTGCTATCTCATTCTCGTCCATGTGAATTATGACCTTCACGATAACGCATTTCTAACGCGACACCGGTAAACGTGATTTATAAAATCGCAAAGTTGTACATCTGATATTGATTAATTGATTAGGCCGATTACAGTAATTCTTCAGCTATATCAATGCGTTTCCTGGGTAAGTTACCAGCACTACTGGTCCATTTATCCTGACACCAGCGAGCCAGTCGTAATGCTTACCTAGCAACCCTGAGCGCAAAGGAGGGCAGCCATTTTCTTCCATTCTATGGTATGACCCAAGTCTGATATTGACAGATTAAACTGATGTAAAGTTCCCGACGATCTTTGTTAGGTATTCTTTATCGCGTTCATTGATCTCTCAATAAAAGAAGGTTTAAAAACAGGTTCAACAACAACTAGTATTATTTTTAATGAATGTTGCTGACATTTTGCAGGAATGGATTAAGAAGGAATCGATGAACCACTGGAACACGACTATAACTCGAAGTAATTCATGAGTCACTTTCGACTTCGAGTCATCGAGAGTCCATTGTAGCTAGAACATGTCAACTATTATAATTGAGCCATATTTCGAGAAAACCAGGGACACTATATACGTAATATAGTGTCCCTGAGAAAACCAACAATGTGAACTCTGCGTAAAGTATAGACCCGGATCAGCCTAAGCATGCCACACATGCTAACCAGGACAGACACTGTTCGCTTCCTGTGGATTTTCTATTCCAGGAATCATTAATCTATACCTCTATCTCTTTAAGACAGAATGTGTCGGCCCGGATTAGTCTGCGCGGAATGCACAAGCTGATCTGAATCGATACATTTCGCAGAGGTTATATTGTTGGTTTTCTCGTAGGACGGCTCACATGTTGCCTCTTGAATTGTTGAGATGGTGTTACAGAAATACATGTTTACCATATGCAGAAGTATTTTGAAGTATCTACATCAGACCTTGGACCTTTGGAACAAGAGAATGTGAGACTATCCCCAACACATAATTCTTTCAAAGTACTAAACAATCGATTAGTTGATTGATTGGTTGGGGTTTAACACTTGTTTAGTCATATCAGGCCACCTGATCATGTACCTATGTCTTAACTGGCTTCCTCACACCAATATTCGTCACAACAGTCTTTCCGAGCAGCTAGCTGTATTGCCACAGAGACTCTTAGTCAAACGTCAGATATAATGATGACATAATTGGGGTTTCAAATCACAACCCCTGGATATACAGCCCGCGTCGCTCCCGACTGAGCTGCCGGTGCTCGTCACTTAACACATATTTTACACTGAATTTTAAATGCTTCTCTCCAAATATCTTGTTTGTCACCAGAACAATTAAATGAAAGCATATTGAGGCGAAGGGTTTACGAACCCAAGGCAGATAAATAGAACCACTCGAAATATCGGGCTATCACCTCGCTGTTAACCCTTAACCTGCTGTATTTCCACGACTAGTATTATCATTTGTTATTGTTTAAATGAGCTTCCAATTTTGCGGAGAAGTCGTTGATAATATATGAGTACTGAACACCGTGACTGCGTATTGGGATATGAGTATCATCAGCGATAATCCGAATATTTAATGTTTAATGTAAACTTATCCAGTTTACATCGATTGCGATGAAATCGTTCAGCTGACATCATTTACAATCGATCACCGCTTCATGGATATATATCCAGTACTCGCGTCGTATCTGCGGAAAAATCCCAAAGGCTGGAACCCACTCAACACGTGATTCGAATCCGGGACCTTTGATTCAAGCGGCGCACGTCATACCACTGCACCATTGTCTTCCACACACATCCAAGAATTCGAGATGCCTCTAGTAATATGACATATTGTTGCTACCCCAATATGACCTTACTTAATGGTACAATGTCAATATATTATATGGGGCTACGCTTATAAATTGTGTTTCAATTGTTGCAATTTGATTGTATTCCTTATAAATGGTAAATAACTGCTTCGGTTCAAAGGCATACAATCGCTTGCCACGTCTCATGCTCGTGGACGAGACCATGCTCGTCAAACTTTCTAGTAAGCATTTCTCGTATTGAGCAATGTATCCCCTTTTCTCTATGATTTATAAAGTACTAAACCGCAAAAGAAGTGTATGATGTCTTCTGCATAAGTCAAAGAACGATTGAAGTCGTGCGACCTTCTTTGTTTTGGCGAGGCTAAAATACTGGGTCCTATCAGTAGTTCAACAAATATCAGATAGGAGAACATCTCCAACATTTTAGCTGCCTGTTATCTACCAGTGATAGATGGGGCAAGTTTGGGCGTACCGACGTTTAAAATCTCCTTATTCTCAACACTAGACTTGAACTTGTCCCTAAAGTTAAGGTGTTATTTCGGCACACTTTTCTAGACTCGATCCAATTCCTCAAGTTAAGGTATTATTATATTTATTAGTATTGATTTAATGTCCTGCACTACAATACAATACAATACAATACAATACAATAGTTGTATAATGTCCTGCAAATACCTATTAACCCTTTTCCTCATACGACAATTCTGCAGCAGACGACTTTGAACATATTTTCTAAAAAAAAAATAGAAAATCTCTTTAATTCAATGGATAACCTATCACTAAATATGGAAAACATTGTGTCAAAAGGAGAAATTGCTCGTTTTGAGCAATTTCTTCTTTTGTCACTATGTTTTCAAAAAGCCGTCTGCTGCAGAGGCGTCAGAAAGCGTCTTTATGAGGGAAAGGGTTAGCCATTCCCCACATACAATACAACAGCAATATATCAATTTGGAACTCATCTAAGCAAAAACGATAATGGATATAGTTGAACATATTGTGGCTGAGAGAGAAAGTGCGCATAATATTGCCACAATGTTTTCAACAGATGCATCCGAAGGTGGGAAAGGGTTTGTTTTATCTCTGAGCATTATGATTTCTAGCTGGCAACAGTCTTGCAAAAGCAGACATTTCAGAGAGAATAATTTCTCTTTGCGTAAAAATGTTTTCAGCTTTAATCAATAGTATTACTTTTTCACATATAGATATTGTTCTTATTTAGTATTTGTGTTTAAAATCGTCTGCTGGAGAGTTATTGTATGTGGGAAAGGGGTGTTTAAACTATTGATATCCACATGCGACTGTTTTCTACCACTTATAAACCCTCACTTATCATTCTATGACAGGTAGATTATCACGAGTTGTGACAAGTGTCACTTTAAGTGTCGCTAGTTCGATATCACTTGTATACCGCCTCGTATATCGCGGTTTGCGGGGCCCTGTAACTCTTTCCCACATACAACACATCGTAAACGGACGAACGGACCAACAGACGACTTTACCAATATCTAGGTAAAAATGAAATTGGTAGCGAAACCAGGGGAACAATAATTCCATTTTGTTTCTAGAAATAAATCTATGACTGCATATATAGTTTATGTATACAATCAAAGATGTGCTAACGACCACCTTTGTTTAACAACGTCCTGTCTAAAGCAACCACACTTTTAATTTCCTAATTACTAAATGACCCTGTTATTAAAGACAACCTGTGAATAAAGACCATATTGTTATCTTCTCTGTTTCTCTTAGGTGGTCTTTAAACACAGTTTGGACTGTATACTGTATACACATATATGCAATCCAAGTTGTATTAAGCATGCACCAAGGGAAGAGACAAAATTAGGTTGCTGAAGACAGGTGGTTGTTAAATACAAGTTAACTAAAACAATATCTATGTAAACTTATCCGTCAACCGATTGCTTAATTAATAATTAATGTCTAATTATGTTACCGCTAACACAAGTTTGACTATACAAACATAATAGCACTGGTCAGCATACGGTGATCTTGGTGACAATGCTCAGAGCTCTAGATAAGGAGCATTCTGCTTGTTCTAAAATCCTTATTTTATCCGCTGACCCTATGTTGTGGATTCTCAAAAGAATCGTCTCAATGAGTGGTTGGATAATAAGAGAGATATTATGGGGAAAAGAGCTGTATACCCCTACTTATCTGGACCTCTGAATGTCTATTAACAAGGGTGCATATAGCAAGGTACCTGTATGTAGGAATTCTCCAAAATTTGAAGGGAATAGCTTTATCATGTGCGAGCTATACAAGATTTCCATCGTTCCTCTGAACCTCCCTATATTTTTTATCGCCCGTATAAATAAACAGCAGTGTTTGATCGTGGTGACAACCGGTTCTAGGAATTGATAAATGAAATTCGTAACCAGTTCGCCGTTCACAATACAACTGCCAAATTTCTCGCACAATCTTCTGGATCATGGAGGCGCATCCCAATCAATAGTCCATTCATTACCTAATTGTCTGCAAGCTTCTCCGTGGCGCCGATTTCATCTCAGTGTAAACAAACGCTTGACAGAAATACAGCCGCATGACCATAAAATATACGATATATAGGCCCCGTCATAGTAGACAGTCCTGTTTAGTAGAACATAATATAAAGTGTCATTTTCATGATAGAATAACGTCTTTTACACATAGACAAAAACATCACAGTATACGCTTTTGTAAACATCAACATTAATTAACCCTTTCCCCCACATATAGACGCTTACTGACGCCTCTGCAGTATATGACTTTTGAAAGCATTGTAGCAGAAGGATAAATTGCTCATAATGAGCAATTTCTCATTTGCCACAATGTTTTCAACTTTATTAAACAATAATACTTTCATTTAAAGAGATTTTCTATAGTTTTGGCCAGATGTTTTCAAAAGATGTCTGGTGCAGATTTATTGTATGTGGGAAAAGGGTTAAACTTAGTCCTTATATAAATATCGAATAGAAATGAAAATATTGTATGCTTTTGATAAGCAGTTTGTACCGTTGAAACAATGTTTTAAAAAAAAAATCGTCTGCTTCAGATATTTCGAATTACGTGTGCATATGGAAAAGGGGTTTACTTCGGGAATGAATTTGCCTCTGAACAATCAGAAACTTGAGCCGAAATCCTGACTTAATAGTTTCTGAGTCTGGATATGGCGAATTTACAGCGGACGAGCTGGAGTTCGAACTCACACCCCTTGCGTTGCCAGCCCGCGTCGCTACCAACTAAGATGCCGGGTTCGGTAAGAGTAACATGGTTAACAGGCTATGCTATCTAAATTCATAGCGTATGTCAGTATCCTCCCGAATGCCTTATTGACTACATTGCAAACTGTACATAACCAGACCAGATCGGCGGAGAGAGCTGGTACTACAGTTTTCGCCAATGCCATGTGGTAGGTTTTCCTGTTACGCCGACTGTTATAATATATGGTGGATATACTGAATGATTGTGAACGGGTTTTCAGGAAATCCGTGATTTATCCTCTGAGAAAGGGAAGTTGGACATTTTCGCGTCGGGCAGTCTACGGTGGTTCCCCTTATCCAAACACCGAATCAGACTCTATGTATATAAAGAATAAAAACTGCGCCCGAGACCGTCTGCGAATTGCCATATTCTTTGGGATTTTTGCGCGGATTGGAATGAAAGAAACCCGGGGAAGAGTGATTTCTTCGTCTGTTCTGTTGATAAATCAGTATGTTTAATATCAAATCTTCCTCGCTAGCGAATTCAATAGGTAATTTTGTTTTCTTTATGTATATTTCGGGGAATGTGAATTTGAATTGAAATCAGAAAATGCAATTTGTTTGTGTCAAAGTGTTTTTTTGCGTTTTATTAACAACGGCTGTACAAAAGATTACGGGATTTCGATGCCACAGTTCTGCGACCAAAATTAAACTTCAGATGGATGGGATTTTTTCTCTATTTTTTGTGTGAAATCTGAGACGCACCGTTAACAAATCGAACTTCCACTATCAACAATAAACCAGTTCTATATTGTACAGGATGGAGGACTGAACATTATCACATCTGAGGTCGAAGGAGAAGAGGAGAAGAAGAAGAAGAAGGGGAAGAAGAAGAAGAAGAAGAAGAAGAAGAAGAAGAAGAAGAAGAAGAAGAAGAAGAAGAAGAAGAAGAAGAAGAAGAAGAAGAAGAAGAAGAAGAAGAAGAAGAAGAAGAAGAAGAAGAAGAAGAAGAAGAAGAAGAAGGAAGAAGAAGAAGAAGAAGAAGAAGAAGAAGAAGAAAGAAGAAGAAGAAGAAGAAGAAGAAGAAGAAGAAGAAGAAGAAGAAGAAGAAGAAGAAGAAGAAGAAGAAGAAGAAGAAGAAGAAGAAGAAGAAGAAGAAGAAGAAGAAGAAAAAGAAGAAGAAGAAGAAAACGAAATAAAAGAAAATAAAGAAGAAGATTTAGTGATACACATTTGAAATGTTCCGTGCATATAGAAAACAAAGCTCTCGTTACCTACTCTCTTTTCCATTTAAGACGCGCCATGAAAAAACATGTATGGTTGCATCTGTGAATAGTAAAGATTGCATAGTCTCACCAGTCAACCGGTATACCCCCTACCCTACACACACTTAAACCGTTTCCCACACACAGCAAATCTGCAGCAGACGACTTTGAAAACATCTAGTTGGACATGTCGAAAATCTCTTGCAATGAAAGGATAATTATTTATTAGATCTGCAAGCATTGTCGCAAAATAATGTTTCTAAAGGTTGACCGTTTCGGAGGTGTTGCAAGTAGAAATACCAAGATGTTTAAATACATTTGAGTAGTTGTAGAAGGGATAAAAAACGCGAAGGGCGTTGCTTCAATATCACAAAATCCTACTATTGTGGAACAATGTTTTTTTATCAGGTGATTTGTGAAGATTATGACCTGAAATACTCATCAAAAGTTATTTGTTTAGCGTTTCATCAGCTCTACAAATAAGACTATTCTTACCAACATTAACTTTTAATTGATAATTAGACAATAAAATGTCTGAAAATTGCGACGATAATCTCATGAGATATTCGTTATTCATATAAGAAATGGGTTGAAAAACATAGTATTTTTAAATAATACAAAAAATGATGTGTATCACATTGTAAAAACATAAATAAATTCTTTGTTTTACACCACACACCACAAAAACAAAACCTCAACGCTTTAATTTACAAATTTACAGCCTCAAGTAACATGGGATGCTGACAGGAATACATGGGGTTTTGACTGGAACAGGGATATATCAAAGGATGTCAGATCCTCATATCTGACAGTCTGTATTATACTTGGAACATTCGAGGAGCCGCATCAGGCCAACAGGAGGCCTGTGTGTATCCCCTACACCTCCTGTTACGATGACATGTTTAGGCATATACTAAATAAGAAGACCAAACAAAGTGGTGTTATGATTTTGTTTTTGAGGCTGTTTGTTTTCACCAGAAGTTTTGAAAGTTTATCTAATTATAGTTGTTTTGTTTACTGTTTTACGCGGCTATCAACGACTGTTATGTTATAAAACGGCACTGCCTCGGTCAATTACAAGTACTTCTGAACCACTTATGCTGACACCAGCGAATCAGTTGTAATGCTAACCCCGCAACCCTCAGCGCCAAGGATGCAACACTAGTATTACCAATGGAAGGTGTCTAGTATAGCCAGGCCGCGGCGAATGCTCTGCCACTTCAGAACCGAGGCGGTCCTTTGTAATTGTAGACGGATACCGATGGTTCCGGTATCACTGTGCGCATGGCCAGACTCACTCCAGTATTTTTCGCCTCCTGTGGATTTTCCGTTTCAGGAATATTAAATATATGCCTCTATACCCCTGAGACGGAATTTGTCGGCCCGGATAAGCCTGCGCGAACTGCGCAGGCTGATCTTGGTAGATACATTGCGTAGAGGCTTTTGCGGTTTTGTTGGTTTTCACGTGGAACGGCTAATCTCCTTTTTGTTCGACGAGGTAGTTTGTTTCCTACAAACCCAGCGTCATAAAACACTGCTCCAGGCCATCCGAAAATAACCCAGCATATCCCTGTGTACGATTCATTGTTGTAGTTATCTCACAGTTTTTACAAGCGAGATGTATCAGTTGTCGCATATCTCTTAAATAGGTTTAGAGGACTAGAGATGTGGAGAAGTAAAGTGGTCTTTTCCCAACAACAAATATATTATGACTCAACTAAACCCTATGTGGTGGGTACTCAAAAGAATCGTCTTACTGATATGATTGTTTTGAGTATCCATAACATAGGGTTTGAGGGTCGTATATGGATTTAGGGATGTGAAAGAAATCGTCTTATGTAGATCTCTGTAGGTTAGCATATACATATTCCATTTGTATACGCATTTTGACGCATCGGTAAATCTCCTTTTGCCACAATGGTTTCATCTCTATTCACTAACGAAACTTCCATTTCACTATAGTTTAGCGTAGACTATTTCAAAGCCATCTGCTACAAAAGAGTTGTATGTGGGAAAAGGGTTATATAAAAGACACTGAAACGACATGAACTATGATTAGACTGTACGCGTATATTAAGAATTATCCTCTTTTACACTGTGTGTAAGCATGTACGCAAGGAACTACGTACTCTTTCTTGAACCGTTTGATGGCTTGGTTTATAATACTGTTTTAAAAACGTCCAAGGAACAAGTGTTCAATGTAAACACCGTTTTAACTTTTTCAGCACCAAAGGCAATATTGAGGTTTTTGCAAGCAATACAGATTCGTGACGAGCTGGCTATCGCACCTGAAATCAGCATTGTTTGCATTTTAGTAAATTTTAAACACGGAAAAATCTACTTTAAACAATTCGGCGCTGAAAGAGTTAGTTAATACGGATGTCCACACGGAGTAGAGCAACACTGCAGGAATAAAAGACAACAACACTGCAGGAATATTTATCCTACGATGGATGCATCAAATGTCGTACTGATGTATCAGGATTTAGAAATGTCGAATATTCTATCAATATTACAACATATCCCAAAATTTGAATTATAAGTGACACTTGTTTCTATGGAAACGCTTTTAAGCAATTTCTCTTTCACCCACAATGTTTTTAAAACTCGTCTGCTATAGACGCGTCTAACGCCGTCTGTATCGGGATAAAAAACTGGCTGAACATTCTCTCAACATCAAAACAGATCCAAAACCCCATGAATTATTAGTGCTATTTGTTTCTATGGGAACGCACCCTGGTACATTAATGCACTTGATACTTACTGGGAAACGAACACAAAAAAACTTCGACAAGGCTTTTTGACATAAAACTACTTCAAAACTTTGTAGTATGGAACCACGGCAATTGAAAATAAGTCCCTTTTCCCACAATATTGTACGCTTATCAAGGCCCCGTATTAAAAAACTGAAACGTTCTTAATCATTTCCCGCTTACAATAATTCTGCAATAGACAACTCTTAAAACAATAAAGACAAACTTTGAAAGAAAAGGATAATCTCTGTAAAGTACATGTTTGTATTCATTCCAAATCGAAATTAAAATGTATCAAAGAAACACAATTTCTAGGTAAACCAATCCAAAATAAACTTACTTTAAAATTTAGATTATTCTACAAGCTTAACACATACAAGTTAAGAAAATGCAAGTTCTTGCATTTGATATAGACAACCTTAATCGTAATAAGTTGTTACATATTTGTTGATTAGCAATTGCTAGGAAACTATGAATAAACTGCGTAATTGCTCCTTTTTTCCATGAACTTACTTAACTAATTATACCTTCGTGTTTAAGAGAATCATCACACATTTCCACATTATGTCCCCGTTGTGTATAGTAATTGTTTAACCCTTTCCCTCATATATACGCTTTCTGACGCCTCTACAACAGACGGCTTTTTGAAAACATGGCGACTAAAGAAGAAATTGCTCAAAATGAGCAATTTTTCCTTTTGACACAATGTTTTCAACTTTATTTAATAAGTATGTCTTCATTTAGGGAGATTTTCCGTATTATTGTTGAGATGTTTTCACAGTCGTCTGCTGCAGATTTGTTTCATATGGGAAAGGGTTAACTTAATAATATAAAATCCGAATACGTTGGGTTATGTATTGAAATGGCAATGTTTGTATGTACATGTGTACCATGCCGTCCCATTGGCCTTGGATGTTAGTATATGAGTTATTTTGACAATGATCAATAATGCTTCAATGTCTAAATAAATTTTCTCTTCTGATCTGTATATAACATGTACAATGATTATTAAAGAGCTGTACATAATGACAATACATATATATCTTGTATTACATCTTAAATTCGATCTTAAACCCTATGCTGTCGATACGCAAAATAGTCTTCGCACTGTTTGTTTAGTTGGGGTTTTACACCGTTTTCAACAATATTTCAGTTATATCACAGCCACAGTTCACTTATTCATGGTTATCCCTGGATAAACAAACCAGTACCAGACTAGGAAAGTCGTATCACTGTTGAAACGATTATTTCGAGTACACACAACACAGGGCGTGAAGTGCGAATAACATATTCCCGATATTTTAAAATGTTGATTTGGTCCTGACTGAGATGTTTTAACTGTTTATGACTATTCTGCAAATGACGATTTTTGAAAACATTGTAACAAAATGAGAATGTTTTCAAAACAAGCAATATCTCCTTTTGCCTCAATGTTTTCATGTTTTCCCTTTAATTATACCTTCATTGATAGAGTTATACAAAATTTTCGCCGCGGACTGTGCAGGCTGATCTGGGTCGATACATTTTGCCAAATGCATAATGTTGGTTTTCACATGGAACTGCTCATATAATCCCTTTATGGAGACGCGTTTCATTACTCTATATAGAGAATCCCTGTATTCAGCATGGGTTATCGGGATTGTTATTACATTTCTCTGTACCACTTTGTGTGAAACATTAGGAAATATTAGGGGCGGGTCGCGCCAACAGTCCCCTTACTTTAGTATAACACCAGGCATGGGAGACAGTGGTGGAAGACAATGGTTCAGTTGTAGAGCGTCGGTCTCTCGAACAATAGGTCCCGGGTTCGAATCCCGTGATGAGCGTGTTCTGACTCTTGGACCTTTTCACACACACGGCTCGGGTACTGGTTTATATTTCAATCTAGCACTATACACTGTTTGAAATAAACACCAGTCGCGAAATAACGGGAACTTATACACACGAGATACAGCCAGTCATAATTTAGGAAGCAGACGAGTGAAGGCTCCGATTGGACTGTGCGAGTACACAAGCTTGTCTTTAGAAGTATTCATTGTTGGTAAATGCAACGTGACCAATTGAAGGTAGCCAGCATTAGTTGCTTGTGAAGAACAGTATGCGGAGTACTGGTGGGAGCATGGCAAAGCGAATTGGCTGATGTGATGTGAATGGGAAACTGTTGATAAAGGTGTTAAACTTCAATCAATATCTCATAGCAGTGCAGACATTGTAGATAAGGCAAATGTGTGTTAATAATATATTCGATTGTTTGTATTTACCAGCATTACACATCTGCAGCAATCGAATTTGAAAACATTTATGGCACAACTATGGAACATCTCTATAAGGGATAGTTTAGTTACTGAAAAGAGTTGAGTCTGAAAACAGTGTGGCAAATGGATAAACTGCTTATTAAGATCAGTTTATCCTTTTGCCACAATGCCTTTCAAAAGCTGTCTGATTTACATGCGTTAGAAAGCGTCTGTATGTTGGAAAGGAAGAAGCAAAAACAAAAACATATTTTCTCTTGTCGCAGCCTTTTCTTTTTTTTAATCTACACTACGGAAGTTAATGTGAATATCAATTTGAATGAATCTACTTTCCCCAGAACTTTACTAAATTTTATGTGTTCTAACTTGGGTCGGGAAAAGCTCTCAAAATTCCCCAATTACGTAAATAAAAGCTAAAATATTCGCCATTCTTACACATAGAGGAAATTGGATGGCAGAATGAAAGCGTTCTCCGACCATAAATCAGTACGAACCATTTCAATTTCTCCTTTGACATGCAGTCGTGCATTTTATTAGAGGGTGCGTGTAATATTTTGTTTTGATTAACGACAGGGAAAAAACGCCGAAGTTATCCGCAGCAGCTGTTCTATGTCTATTGGACGACTCAATTCGTTGATTAAAGCTTTTTTTTTGTTCGCACTGATCATTCTAATGATAGTATCTAGGTATTCGAGGAAACTGTGGAAACCTTTCTACTGAGATATTTTTTTCCCGGGAACTGTTTAAAGGTTCGTCAGATGTAATTAGCATTCAAAAGAAGAGATAACAATGCCGGGCAAGAATTTTCTGTAATTATTATTGCATTAACCATTTCCCTTTTATGCCTTGTTCCTCTACTCAGTGGGTAACGTTTTACTTGTCATTAAACAAGAACGAAAAGTAGCCCAATAATATAACGTTGTTTTGTTGTTTCATTAGCGATAGGCAAATATGTTATCGAGTGGTCAGAGCAGAAAGCACAATATGTAATTGCAGCATAATGGAGTATGACCGTCTCGGGGGTGGGTGTGGGGGGTGTATCGTCCGCTTCAGATGCGGGATGTCACGGGTTCGATCATCGGCCGGGTCGTACACAATACTTTACAAATGGTAGTAATGGCTTCCCCTCTTCGGTGCTAAGGACTATGGGGTTAGCATTACGGCTGACAAGCTGGTGTCAGAATTAATAGAGACCAGTAGAATTAACTTACTCGGGAAACATCGTTGTAAAACTGTAAAATTATTAAATATGGAATAAAAAACCATACAAACAAACAAACACCAAGCATAGTGTACAGTAGAGTATAGAGGATGTCTTACGAATTATTCTAAATGAGCTTTGAGATCCCACAACTGACACATTGCATGAGTGTTAGTATTATTGAAGAGAGGTATCAGCCTTTTATCCAACAATTAAATACATAGCAATGAGTGTGTGTTTTTTTGTGTGTGTGTGTGTGTGTGTGTGTCATGTTTTCAACGTATTTCAGCTACGTCTTAACCCTTGCCCACATACAAAATTCTGCAGCAGACGTCTTTGAAAGTATCTCGGCAAACACACAGAAAAGCTCTATAAATGTAGGTAAAATTACTGAAAAAAATTGAAAACATTGTGGCTAAAGGCGGGATTGCTCATTATGAGCATTATCTCTTTTTGCCGCATTGTTTCCGAAAGTCGTCTGCTACAAAGCATCAACATGCGTCTGCAAGTGGGAAAGGGTTAAACGATGTCTTTCAAATATGTGGTTTTTGCTTTAAAACAATATCTTTTAAATCTGCGTTGTTTATATCAGAATTGACATCAATTATGTATCACTTGTTGTATATATAGCGTGGCTTTACGTCTAGTCTGATGTTCGAAGCTGCGATTTGGCGTCTACAACACATAAGGTGACGACTCTGATGAGGCTGCGTACATGCTCACCTGATGCTTCTCTGTATGCAGATCAGATACAACATGGCCCCTTATTGCCAGATCAGATACAACACGGCCCCTTATTGCCAGATCAGATACAACACGGCCCCTTATTGCCAGATCAGATACAACACGGCCCCTTATTGCCAGATCAGATACAACACGGCCCCTTATTGCCAGATCAGATACAACACGGCCCCTTATTGCCAGATCAGATACAACACGGCCCCTTATTGCCAGATCAGATACAACACGGCCCCTTATTGCCAGATCAGATACAACACGGCCCCTTATTGCCAGATCAGATACAACACGGCCCCTTATTGCCAGATCAGATACAACACGGCCCCTTATAGCCAGATCAGATACAACACGGCCCCTTATTGCCAGATGCGACTCGTTCTTGTTAGAACTGCATCTAAATGGTTCTGGATTGTTCAATTAAGAAATTCCATTTCCGTTAATTGGCAAGATCGTGTCATCGATGTGTTTTGCAAGCAAGTGACAAGTTTCACATATGAATAATTTATTAGATGACATCTGATTGGCGTCATGGATACGTTGGATTTTTTTTGCGTATCAACAATCTGTTTAAATTGAGCAAGCCGAATTATAATGGATTTCGTAAAGGGCGAACACTTTCACTTGACAATTTAGTTAATTACACTTTTATAGTGTTTTATTTAACTTAACTTATCGATAGAGATTGTGGAAATACTGACAATTGTAAGCTTCATCGTTTCTCTTTTCTTTTAGACTTTCTATTTAAGGTGTTATTGATACAAGTTGAGAGAAAACATGTAATATCTTGTAAATAGAATGTAAATTGGTGATGCAGATTTGAAAATTAAAAAAAATATATCCAAGACCAGGAGATAAATGTTTGTTTTGAGTAATTTCTGATTTTTCAACAACGTTTTCAAAACTCGTCTGTTCGTTTATTTTAAACAATAAAAATTCCATTAAATAATAAAAATACTTGTTTAGAACAATTTCTTTAAAAAGAAAAGTTACTGTACTGCAGATTCGCCAAATTCGTTGATGCATATTAGACAGGGTCAAAACACTGATGAAAACAGCTTTAAACACCATTCAAAACAATATTAGAAAAATTACAAAAGTATATGTAGATTATTAAAAGCTATAGCGTTATAAACGTTTCCCACATAATGCGCATTTTCTCTTTTTACCACAATGTTTTCAACTGTATTCAAGGTGTCCTCAAAGTTGTCTGCTGCACTTTTGCTGTATGAGGGAAAGAGTTAAGCTAAATACGGATGTTATCAAACAGCTTCGTGAGAGCTTTTAAAATAGTTCCGTAACCGCGAACAGTTAATCCCACCTAAATCCGCTCTAACACCAACACTGTATCGAATCAACACTGGAAGACGAAGGAACGTTAATGTCCCGCTTGATGGATTGTGTCTGTTTGTTGTATAGGGGTTTTACGCCGTCTTTACTAATACTTCAGTTATACTACGGTGAAAGTACAATTATTCATGATACCTAGGTTAACAAACAAATACTCGGGTAGGAAATGTGTCAAAACAAAGGACACTCCATCATGGCCGCCTAACATGAAGATCGATCCCGGGTCGCCCGGTTTCAAATCCACCACGCTGATCTTTCGGCAATGGCGTATACCCCACACGTTCGTTACACATGTACATGTACATACATCGTTACTGATGATGTATGCGAAGGGTTTGGTACCTATTTGTGTGACGGTAACTTTCAAAACTACAAACGGTGTCCATCGTTTACCTACTAGTTCATCAAAACCACGCACACGAGTGATTGATTGATTGTGGTTTAACACCGTTTTCAACAGTGTTTCAGTCATAACACGGCAACCAGTTCACCTACTCGTGAGTTTCCTTGCTTTCTCACACAACATACATTCCACGCGACTGACTGCTTTTCTACATAGACTGTTAGCCCATCGATTGACGACGAATGACATTTGTCACAGTGACTGTTATTGAACGTTTGAAAGAATGTTAGCCGACCTGGGAATCGGACTTAATTAGAATGAATGGCCATTTCAAGACCAGCTTCTTACTAGTACAATTCAAGAACGCTAACCCCCGTTGTTAGGCCGATCGCCATGCTGGATATACAAACATCCGTCTATTGTTGTCTGTTCAATACAGTGAGTTAAGTGTTTTGAAAAACGATCGTTAAGTTTGTGGATACTTTGGTGAAGCAAAGCTTTACTTCTGAAGCGTTGCATTTCCTAGATTATTTGCAATGATAGAATGTCATTAGGAAAGGGGGATGGAAATGTTAACTTTTAAAAAGAAAAAAATAGCTCATTATAGGCAATGCATTCTTTTGTCTCAATGTTATCACAAGTTGTATTATACTGCATTTGCGTCAACATGCGTCTGCATGTAGGGTTTAATGGGGAATACTTGGTTTGGTGTTGGCTTTTTGGAAATATAGTAACATATAGGAAATTAAAATTTCAGTTTTGATGAAGAGGTTGAGACATGAGCCGTCCCACGAGAAAACAAACATTGTGGACTCTGCGTAAAGTATCGAGCCGGATCAGCATAAGCGTGCGCGCCGCGCAGTCTTACCCGGATAGACACTTTACAACTCCTGTAGAATTTCTGTTTCAGGAATCATTACTCTATACCTCTATTCCCCTGAGACGGAATGATTCGACCCGGATCAGTCTGCGCGGATTGCGCAGGCTGATCTGGATCGATACATTACGCAGATGCCATAATGTTGGTTTTGCAGCAAAGACTGCTGTCAAACATCGGCTGTATAAGGTAAACAGTTAACAAAAAACATTTGTTGCATATTATATGAATTAAAATATATATTGAAGATTTATACATTCGATAATTCGAACTCATTTTCCAGTCTCACGAACATGTTCACTTAAGCACTTTAAATGGGTAATAAATCATGCTTATCTTCATATAATTATTTCATATATCTTCAGTCAAAACAGATTAAGGTAAATAAAAATATAATTATTAAACTTAATACATTGGACTTGCGATGACTCGTTTGAGTGGTGTTTTACGCCGCTTTGAACACTTGTTCAGTTATATCACGTACGTTACAAGTACTACTGGTCCATATTTGCTGACACCTGTCAGTCAGTCGTAATGCTTATTTAACAATACTGAACACCCAGGAGAGCAGCAATTACTACCGTGTTTCAAGATTTCGCGATAAATCGTATATATAAGGGACGTAGATAAGATCCCCTGGCATATATCGTTTAAATAAAACACTTTTCTCATTTTTCATATATATATTTTTAAAAAGTCGACATGGCTGTTAATGGGTAGAAATCCGTATATACGTGAAAAGAGGTTAAACGGTAAGAACTGTAGCCCCGGTGAGTCGATTCCAAGGTTACCTTACCATGTAAATACATATCCAGATCGATACACAAACAAACAACCTTAGAACATGTCGTGTTCCAGCCATTACGAATAAATTGTGTATATTTTATAGTAAACCCTTGCTCTTCGGAAGTCTTAGATGATACATTTTCGACTTCATGACGACTATAACAGGCCCTGATCAGACTACACATATGAGCGTGCAGATCAGAATCAACGATGATCATAACGTATGGAAGATCGTTTTTAGTGTGACATAGCTCGACTACTGAAGTAGCCCAGACGAAATTGACCCTGACTAGCAGAAAGGCATTTCATTTCATGTTTTCGTAATCCCCAATTAACTAGAATTTTGTAAGGGGAGCCTGGTTCATTCCGCCTTGCTGAGAAAACATGTATGGCTCGAATTAGCATATAGTCGATAGGTCTGGAATGCGAATACGTATATCCATTAGCCTCATCTAGTATTAGATGTGGATTCATGTAATAAAAAGAATACATCTGCGATGGACAGCCTCGGTGGTGTAGTAGTAGAGCGTCAGGCTAGGATGAGGGAGGTCGAGGATTTGATCCCACGTCGGGTCATACAGAATACTCTAAAAATGGTAGTAATTGATTTCCCTTAATCGAGATCAGAATTGTGTGGTAAGCATTACGACTCACTCGCTGATGTCGGGAGAAAGGGGCCAGTAGTACTGATAACTAGGAAACGCCGTGATATAACTGAATAATGGTTTGCAATCGGCGTAAAACACTATACAAATCAGCATATGCGAATACTATTTTAAAGATCTTCTCAATCATAAAAGACAAAAGAAATCTAAGGTTTCCAGTCTCTGTAAACACTGAAGAACGCTAGATCCATACTTTCACGAGAAGGTAGTAAAACATGTATAGATTACCTACGAATGTATGCTCTTCTGATAAACGCATGTAAAACTGAAAGTTTGTAGCACTTTTAGATTCCTAAATAACACCTTTAACTGATTAGAACTAGATAACTTTTGAAGAAACCGATAGACGCGCTCATGTAAAATGGGCTAACATTTGTTTGTCTTGTAAATGTTTATTTTTTGTTTTATGAGTACATATCGGTGAATTATACATATATTAACCCCTTTTTACAAATACAACAATACCATAGCAGGTGGCTACTAAAACATTTAGACAACATATTTATAAGCAAAATCTCTATAAATGAAGGTATAAGTAAAAGCTCTATGCATGAAAGTATTATTATAATTATCTGATAGAGTTGAAAACATTATGGCGGAAGAAAATATAATTCTCCTTTTACCATGATGCATGCACACGTCGCTTGTGTCAACATTGATTACACCTTAACAACATACAATATGCTTCCTAGCAGTGAAACCAAGACTTGCGCCAATAAAACCCAACATTTAATCAACTCATGGCGGCCTTGAACGTTGGACTTTGGGGAAAAGAGACCATGACGTACTTTAAACCATAGACTGTTTGAAAAAAGAAGCTATAACCATATACTTTTTTTTGTTGGAGGGGGACCATGGCATTCTTTAAGTCATAGACTTTTGTAAAAAGAGACCATGACGTACTTTGGATTTTCTTAAAAAGGTCCATAACGGGATTTTCAAACAAAAGATGCCGTGATAGACTTTGAACCATGGCCTTTCGATAATAGAGGCCTTCGCTCCATTTCTTGTCGACTGCGTACCATTATTATCTGCCGTTTAACTCTCAAAACGACACCTCTGAGGAACAAAACCCTCTCTCCTGCGATTGGTATTTTCATACAAATTATTATCTCCAGATCAAAACCTCTTAAAAGCAACAGTAATGATCAAAATATGATCTATGTTAATCTTGATAAAAACATCTCTGCAATAGTATCACTAATTATTTTTCTCGTGCCCTGGATTTCTCACATCTTTTGAAAGCGGATAGCTCTGAATTGCTCCTAACAAATTGGTAGTACGAGCCAGGAACGTGCTGGGGTTACAAAAAATTAAAGTAATTTCTTTCCTCTTAGTTTGTGTATCCCTAATGTCTTACCACATATGTATGTATGTTCTAGTTCCAACCATGTGCTGTTGGATGTGTTTGTTAACAACGCTTTCGATATGTTTTACGTTGTATCACGGCGATTCCTGGGTTAGTTACCAGTACTTCTACACCAGCAAGTCAAGCGTAATTCTAAACCCATATTCCTGAGTGCCAGGAAGGAAAACGGACGTTCTACCGCTACACCACAGGGACAGCCCTGTGCTGTATACATCTTGAACATTTCAATTACAATTAAGTTTAATGCATTGGTGAATCCATTGATGACACAATGACTAGTTTTGAGAAGAAAAAAAGTCTACCTTTCCCAACAATGTTTCAAAATGTCATCTGCTAGATAGACGTCGGACAACCATAAGTACATGTTGATGAACGAAGGTCATAGACTAACAACGTCACGCTATCATAATGAAGAACCTTATACTTCATAAATAATGATAATTTAATTATAGCGTATACTAAATCGAGGGCTTGGCGTGAAACGGTTGTAACTAAAATTACCAAGGTTAATCAAGGTCGCCATAAAGTCCTTATACGCGTTTAATCCTTTTTCTTGGTAAACGATGGAAATTTAGGTGCCATTGCTCGTTTTGAGCAATGACACATAAATTTGCATTGTTTACAAAGGGGTCAAAATTTCCACTAAACCAGGGTTTTCAAAATAGGTTTTAAGTCACAACCGCTTCACACCAAGACTTCGAAATCTTGTGTTTCTGAGGTTGCGTTGTATTACAGACTTCATCTTGATAAATTTCCCTTTTTCCTACGATAATTTTATAAGTCGTCTGCTGTTCTGAAATGCGTAGTACAATACCGTATGAATGAGGGACAGAGGTACCGACGTCACGCAGTCATAAAAACAGATTACAATGTATGCTAATGACGGACCATTACTTCATGAATAATGATAATTTAATTATACTAGTACATTAGGTAGCGTGTAATACATATTGCGTTACTGTGGTTGCGTTATTTTACACACTTCTTCTCCAGCAGTTTCCCCTTTTCCTATAATACTTTTTTGTTACTTTTTATAAAGTCGTCTGTTGTGCAAACCTTCGTAGTATGGGAGACAGGCTAATGACGGCACACCACTACTTCATAAATAATGATAATTTGATTATACATTATGTAGCGTATAATAGATCCTGTTTTTCTGAGGTTGCGTTACATATAACCTGATCTATTTCGCTACATTGTCCTACACTGTTTGCTATAAGTCGTCTGCTGTACTAGCATGCGTAGTGAAATGGCGTCTGTATGAGGGCGAGGGATAACGACGTCACGCAGTCATACAATATATTACAATGTAAGCTAATGACGGACCTCTACAGTATGCATAATAATAATTAAATTCCTCATTAGATGGCGTGTGATAAATCTTATGTTTTCTTGCGTTCAGTTATTTTTGTGCTCATGTCATATATGTTATTGTACAGGCATTAACACAATACCACATACAAACAAATCTGCAGCAGACGATTTGGAAAAACAAAACATCAAGAAAATCAACAAATGAAAGTATCATTAATTAATTATTGAATATAGTTGAATATTATAAGCAATTTCTCCTTTTGCCACACTATTTTCAAAACTCGTATGCTGTAGAGGCGTCAAGGGTCGTCTGTATGTGGGAAAGGGATGACTTGTAGCTAAGCGTTAAACTGGTTTTTTTTTATATTTGTAATCAGTCCTGGGGTTAGACACTCCGTCGTGACTATCGAAATTGGGGATCGCACCTGGGAGGCCCGGTTAAAATTCCTGAACGCTCAACACTCCTTTTCCGAGAATGATTTAATATATATTGCAAACACGTTAAATGGTATATGCATCAGATATTAAAACATTCAGATATACACCCACTTGTCTCTTGTTTGGGGACAATCTAAAAGGCGACGGAGATGAGCGCGTTTTGTTTGTCTTATTGTCGTATAGTTGTATCGGGTTACAAAAATCAACAATGTTAGAGTCTACTACAAACATGCTGTGTTATGTTTACCGAGCCGTAGCGCTAGAAAATGTACCAGCTAAAAAATTCAAATTCCCATATTGTTTTCGTTTTCACGGCTTTTTCTGCCCTCTGATCATGATGTATAGTTATCATTTATTCAAGGGCTGTTTTTTATGTATTATGAACGTACTTAAAATCGCAATAAAATATTGCATTGAATTGCATTGGCTTTTGTGAAAAATGTAGACTCAGCTCAGCCTATTTATCCGCACAGTCTGCACAAAATATGCACTTTTTACATATTACTTACACACTTTTCTGTAAGACGATTGTATCACTTTGTGTAAATTATATTAAGACCTAGTAGATGATCAGGCTCCAAAACTATAAAAGTTTTTTTTGTGCTCAAGAACTTGATTGGTCAGAACCAAATTCAAAATCCAAAATGACTAATCAGAAATCCTATTCGGAGCACTCTGATCATTTCTGTTCACAGAGTACGTTTTCACTCCATTCTCCAAATAAGGCTTCTGATTGGTCAATTTGGAGAACGAACTTGCTTCTGACCAATCAGATACTTTAGCACAAATTCTCTACACAGATTAAACTTTTATAGTTTTGGAGAATGTTATAGTTTCTGGCTATCTGAAAGTACACTGTTTGGAAATGTCCATTTGTATAATTTCTCATGTACGGGTTATGTGAACACTGTAGTTAGTACGTAGCTCCGTATAATATGATCGGAATCTTAGCTTTTGCATAACATATGAAAGTCATTAGCTGCTTTTCTAAATCGGTTGGTAATACTTTGATCAACTTAATAATTTGTTCCCTTGAACTGTTCATTTCAACTGAAAAAAAGTATGTTTTTCAAACGGTGTTTTCTTTTCATGACATTGCTCAAATACAGACAGACGTGTGTCGGCTACACTCAAGTTGTATTTAGATAGGACGAAATTGATACTTGTTAACTATCTAAGTGCGTTTACGTTTAATTGTAAATAAATTAAATAAATATTAGCTAGATCTATGTTTTTTTAAAGAACAGATAGAAATAAGATAATGTTAACATTGTTGTAATTATTTAATGCAAACAATGGTACCGTGTTTAGTATTTAACCATCTAATTAACCCTTTCTCAAATACAACACTCTGATACACCCTTTCCCTCATACCACAATCAGTGGAAGTCGACTATGAATAAAGCTTTTAATAAACATTTTTTTTACTTTTTCTGTGTCGAATTTCTCGTCCATCAGGAAATGTGGTAAAATGTAATGTCTAAGTGGCAAACAATGCATATTTCAGGAGAGAGAGAGAGAGCTCGTTACGAGCTGTCTCATCTGGATCTGCATTGTTTGCAAAAACCTTTAAATGCCTTTGGAACAGAAATGGTTAAAAACCATTTGACATAGGACCCCCATCCGCGGATTACAAATTATAACAGCGCTACTTCAATCTACTTAATGTTCATATGGAGCAATATATTACCGCCAATATATAAAACGTGTCCTATATCATGTGTGTGGCGGCACAGAGAAACAAGCCAACCAAAAGGAATTGAAAAAGCCGATTTCTGACGCCTCTGCAGCAGGCTATTTTTGTAAAATAAAAAAGAACAGTTTTGCAAAGGAGAAATTGCTCATGATGGACAATTGAAACTGTTGTCAGATTGTTATCAATTTTTGTTCATTGATTATATTTTCATTTATTTAGATGGCAGTTATTTATTTTTTTAAAGTCGTCTGCTTCAAAATAGTCGTATGTGGGAAAAGGATAACCATCGTCGCCATTATGCTATAATGATCTAATAAACAGGTCGTCGCCATTATGCTATAATGATCTAATAAACAGGTCGTCGCCATTATGCTATAATGATCTAATTAACAGGTCGTCGCCATTATGCTATAATGATCTAATAAACAGGTCGTCGCCATTATGCTATAATGATCTAATAAACAAGTCGTCGCCATTATGCTATAATGATCTAATAAACAAGTCGTCGCCATTATGCTATAATGATCTAATAAACAAGTCGTTATAATGATCTAATAAACAAGTCGTCGCCATTATGCTATAATGATCTACAGAAGCAGTAGGATCCAATTGAATTGTCTTACACTGAGAGCCTTTTCCGCATACAGGCACTTTTGAAATCATTTTGCAACAATGTTTTCAACTATATTTAATAATTATATGATCATTTACATGACAATTCTACGCTTTCTTGCCATGACGTTTTCAAAGTCGTCTGCTGCAGAGTTGTTATATAATGTGGGAAAAGGATAATATATGACGAAAAAGATCCCACATCAACTGGATTATCATACGAGCGGCGAAATGAGAAACTCCATAAAAACGACATATCAAACTTCTAATATATTAATAAACAATTCACAGCCTGAACGAAAGTCGTAAATTTTGACAGTTTAATTTGTGATATAAAATTGCAATAAAACATTGAATCAAAACGGGGCTAAGCTTATCCAATTTCATGTATATATCATTTTAAATTACCATAGACATACAACCGTGAAATTTCCAAACTTATGCGCTTTGCATTTTTTTCACATTTACCCTTACGCACTGACGCATTTGTATGATTGTTGTTTAAATCATTGTGGCAAAAGAAGACATTGCTTATAACGGGCAGTTTAAATATTTATCGCATTTATTCAATAATTTAAACTTTAATTTAGAGAGATGTCGTACATTATTAATTAATTAAGTTAGACTCGCATTATTTATAACAGACATTTGTACTTGTTTGTTTACCCAGGGATTATACATAAGTGAACTGTCGCTGTGATATAACTGAAATTATGTTGAAAACGACGTTAAATCTCAATATAAACCAATCTCGCCACATATACTATTTTGCCCATATGTGAAAAACGAATGGAGATATTACATTGACGTTTGACAATCATCGGAACGAATGAGTGGCCGAGCCGGAGGTTGAACTCACGACCCCCGGACTTATAGCCATCGTCGTTACCGACTGTTGCGAATCGACTCTGCAGCTCAGGATACAATCTCGTCATCATACTCACTGAATGGAATTATATAATTGATTAGACAAAAATGAAATGACCGACATCGAAAGAAGGAGAATTCAATACCATGAATACGACAGTTTATAGGTTTAATATTCAATAAATATTTATTACATTGCTATATCCCATTTCGTATGGCAGTCGGTTATTTTATTGGCTGGGTATTTCATGTAATATTCAGAGGTCTTGTCCAATTAGTCTGTGCATCCACATAAAGACGCTTTTTTGACGCGTCTGCAGCAGTCGACGTTTTAAAACCAGTGTGGCAAAAAGGAGAATTTGCTCATGATGAGTAAATTTCCACTTTTGCCACACTGTTTTCTACTTTATTCAATAATTAAAATTTAATGTGTTGACATTGTCCATAGTTAAGCCTAGCTGTTTTATAAGTCGTCTGACTTGTTGTATGTGGGTAAGTGTTACACGTGTGCTGTATAATGATGTTTTACTCGATCGTACCCTGTGTGGCCCTCTGTGTTGAAATAAGCAGCGTCTGGCGATTATTTAACCCTTCCCCTCATATAGACGCTTTCTGATGCTTCTGCAGCAGACGACTTTTCTAAATTTCTCCTTTTGCCACAAATTTTCAACTTTTTTAATTAAATATATAGGAATTTTCGATATTTGTGCGTACAGTGAAGACTCAGGTCAGCACATAGTCTAACCAGAGCTTACACTTTCCGTGTGCACGTAATTTAGTATGTTATGTATCTGTTGTCTAAAAGCTGGACTTATGAAATAGGGAGGAGCAATTTCTTCTCTTGCAACAATGTTTTCATATGTCGTCTGCTGCAGAGGCGTCAGCGAGCGTATATATGTGGGTAAGGGTTGACGGTTATTTCGATCACATGTACATGTAGTACATGTAGCAAACATTTGTAAACAAGTTTCGAGGAGGCGCACATCGATCTGGTAGTTAATGTGTTGCTCGTAAATCTCAAAGTTCCGTGTTTATGCACATGAGCCGTCCCGCGAGGAAACCAGCATTATGACATCTGCGTATTTTGTCGACCTAGATCAGCCTGCGCAGTCCGCAGGATTATCCGTGCCGACACATTCGTCTTAGGGAGATAAAGGTATATAGTTATGATTCATGAAACAGAAAATCCACAGGAGGCGAATATTGTCTGTCCGGGTAAGCCTGCGAAGCATCCTTAGGCTGATCAGGGTCGATACTTTACGCCGAGTCCATAATGTTGGTTTTCTCGCGGGACGGCTCATAGTATTTGTTGTATTGAATAATTAAGATAAAATTGATTGTTGAAAAAAAAGAGTTACACACCATTAGATGTACTATGCAGAAATAAGACAGCTGCACATCTCGTGCACTTTACGTGACTATCGAACCGTGTGTGATCTCGCGAGATAACCACAAAGACAAACCACAATTTGAATATCATAGCGAGATCAATTTGTAGTTATTTAGTACGTGTGTTTACACACAATGGGTGGCTAACAGTTCGATAACAAAGTATGAACTAAACTGACTCTTTACCCAAAGTGTCATCTCTTGCAATGACATATGACGAGTACTTGGTACACACTCGTTCTTAAGTTGATAATAACGGGAACTAGCTTGTGAGGCCAGATCTTTGTTTGTTTGCGTTCACAACAAGTGTTTTTAGCGATATCACGGCGTTCCCCTGGTAAGTTACTAGTACTACTTGCCAATGCATCCTGAACTAGGTTCAAATTCCGTGATGAGCGGGCTCTGACTTTTGGATGTTCGATTCACAAACGGCGCGAGTACTGGTTAAGTCTCCAGGAAGCAGACATCGAATGTGATTAATATACGCTGAAACTAAGCTAATTCTTTCACTGCCGAATTTCACAAAGTCGACTCTTCCATGTTAAAAATTGAATCACTCCCTTGTTCGTCAAACAGGACATATGATAAAATTTACCGTCAAAGTGGCAAATAATGCAGATTTCAGGAAATATAGCTTGTTACGAGCTGTCTGACATGAATCTGCATTGTTTGCAAAAACCTTTAGTTGCCGTTGGAAGCGAAAGGGTTAAACCTTACTCATCATGACACCAGAGAGTCAGTCCTAATTTCAAAGCTGAAATCAAGTGTAGAGCTGTACTTTGGTGAACAATTAGTCGGGTAACATTATCAAGTGTATTTTATCAGATGTTTTTAGATCTATTAACTCTTTCAGCGACGAATTGTTTAAAGTAGACTTTTCCATGTTCAAAATCGGGTGTGTCCATTTCTCAATTTATGAAAGTTTTGGACTATTTAAAGGCAAACGATGCAGATTTCAGGTGAGACAGCTCGTACCTGAATCTGTATTGTTTGCAAAAAACTCAATATTGCCTGTGGCGCTGAAAGAGTTAAACTGACATTGGATTTACGGTGAAGAATCTGATGAGACTGTACGAATAAAAATTACATTGCTAATTTTGTAAGGTTAAAATATTTGAATAAAAACAGAAAAAACAGAGACTGTACGGATGCAAAGGCCCACCTGCGTCTTCGCTGTACTGGGATGCAATAAGACCACAACTCTATACACACGGTTCAGTTACATTTTAACTCTTTCAGCGCCGAATTGTTTAAAGTGGACTCTTCCATGTTCAAAATCCGGTGTGTCCATTTCTCAATTTATGAAAGTTTTTGACTATTTTGGTAACTAAAAGGCAAACAATGCTGATTTCAGGTGAGACAGCTCGTTACGAGCTGACTCACCTGAATCTGCATTGTTTGCAAAAACCTCAATATTGCCTGTGGCGCTGAAAGAGTTAACTGTATAAACACAAAACTGTTGGTACAATAAGAACGTATCATATTATGTTATAAACTAACCCTGTAATCGTATTTCGATGCGTCAAATATTATTGATTAAACAATACAATTCCATTCAAGTGTTATACTTTACAAATTGTAATAATGGATTTCTCTCCACGAGACTCACTAGTGATGGGTGAGCATTATTACGTAATAGATGGTTTCAGGATAAATTGGCCAGACATTTCGATAACTAACTCAGGAAACGCCGTGATATAACCGAAATAGTATCGTAAGCAGCGTTAAGCTCATTGCAAATAAAAGAAAATCTAAACAATCCCCGAAATAAAAATCTAAACCCTTCAAATGCCCCTCTGATGGTACATGTACTTTAATAGCACCCTGTGAAGCGCCCCAATTGTTTTACGAGATCATGACTGATAAAGTCTCTCCAAAAAGACGTTAGTATTGTCCGAATCTTTTGTTTAATTGAATAATAGTGCAGTGTCAAATAATACTTAAACCCTTAATATACCTTCGTATGGGGTAAGTTACAATGTTAGAACTGTACATACAGCTGCATAGCCAGGATTTGTCTGCACATCAAAGATCTGTATTTAGTTTATTCATCGTAAATAAACTAAAATGTTCATGGTTTTAGTCTTATATCTACAGGACGTATTAAAAAACATTCTCCTTAGCCACAATCTTACTTAAATGATGTACATGTACATAAGGAGGGCACCCTTGTACATGTATCGTTTTTGGCGCTAAACCGTGTCTGCTTCCTTAGAAAAAACATTGAACGCGCATATTTGGCTGATGAAATAACACTATAGGTTAACACTATTCAATTCATATGGCGTTATATCGAGCATTGCTTCTATGTCCATCTGTGTTTTCAAGGATAAACACTATTACATTCATAGAATTATATCAAGCTATGTTTCATTCTCCATCTATATCTTTAATCCCTTTCCCACATTTAAACGATTTCTGACGCCTTTACAGTAGACGACTTCTGAAAACAGTGTTGTAGACAGAGAAACCACAACGTGTTCAACTCTTTAATAAAAAACATCTCTCACTTATGGACATTTTTCAGGTTTTTGTCACTATGTTTTCAAAGTAGTCTGCTGCTGATTTGTTGTATGTGGGAAGTGGTTACAGCGGATGTGGAATATAGCAAACGACGGATTAATATATAGTTACATCATTTGTATGTATGCATATCCATATACATACATGCACTATATACTCTAATGGGACCCATACATTACATGAATTATCGACAGGTTATAGTGATTGCTGGATGTATGCTGAATGTATACATGTATTGTCAGATTCGCAAATTCATTTACACTTAATAGGTGGGTATCCTAAAATGCAAACTAAATAATAGCAATCATAACTGCGGTTATATTGTTTTCAAAAGACAAAGCCGTGAAGAAAATGGTTCGAGTAAACCCCTTTCCCTCATACAGCTGTAACAGACGACTTTAAAGACATCTTGCCGCACATATGAAACATCTGTAAAATAAACATTAACATTGAATATAGAAAGGTAACTGTGGCTTTATTGACAAAAGGAGCAATTGCCCATTGTGATCAATATATAATTTTGCTACAATGTTTCCACAGTCGTCTGCAGCAGATACCTTAACATTCGTTTGCATATGACATATGGTTATATTCTACGCTTCTAGTTTGTGTTCATGGTGTTATGTGCCGCTTTAAACACTTGATCAGTTATATCACGGCTTTTCTAGCGTAAGTTACAAATACTACTGGTCCATTTATTCTTACATCATAGTGTCAGTCGTAAATACTAACTCAACCAGCATAATACTAAATTTGAGCCGTCCCACGAGAAAACCAACATTGTGGACTCTGCGTAAAGTATCGATCCGGATCATCTAAAGCATGCCGCGCAGGATGACCCGGGCAGACACTTTTCGCCTCATGTGGATTTTCTGTTTCAGGAATCATTTCTCTATATCTCTAAACCCCTGAGACGGAATGTGTCGGCCCGGATCAGTCTGCGCGGACTGCGCAGACTGATCTGGATCGATACATTACGCATATGCCATAATGGTTTTTTTTTCACGGGATGGCTCACATTGTCAAAGTATTGTGTATGACCTGGGCGGGGGATCGAGGCCACGACCTTCCCACACCGGAGACGGATACTATACCACCACGCCTACGTGATGGTATCCTAAATGCAAGCTAAAAGCGTAGATTCAGATTAAACTCCGACATTCGCACAGTTTTGTGTCGTTCACACGATCGCTGAAGTTGCTAAAACCTTGTTTCATGCTCTTAACCCTTTTCCACACATACGACAAATCTGCAGCAGACGACTTTGAAACAATGTAGGCAGAACTCTGGATTATCTCTCTAAATGAATGATTAGTTTAAACTTATTTATTTTAAATCGATTGCGAAACAAGCTTTAAGCTTATATTAATCACGCTCGATGTCTGCTTCCTGGACATGAATGAATGATTAATTATCGACTACAGTTGAAATCATTGTGGCAAAGGTAAAACATGCTAAGATTATCGGTATTTCACCTTTTACAACAATGTTTTCAAATGTCGCCTGATTTATAGGCGTCTGTAAGGGGGAAACGGTTACCGTAACTCAATTATTTCATGTGTGAAATCAAACGATTTTGACACTTGTTTTTGCCGGAGAAATTTGAGAAGTTAATAGGGTTTTTCGGGAAAGAAAAGAAAAGACTTAGTCGATGAAGTTGTAATCTTTCATCGCACGTTTTCTGTGTTGCTATTTTCTTGCGCTAATTACATCCCCAGCTTTCTTCCCCTTTTTTTCAACAAAAATTTGCCACACCACACGAAAACCGACCTTCGATGTTCGTTTTTAAATTCATTACAATTACGATATATTGTCAATTTGTAAATACAGCCATTCTTTAAAATTCGCTTTACATAGACTTTCGGGGTCCATTTTAAACTATAATGCGTAAATATGCCGGTAAGATCCCACTGAGAATTTATGGAGGCGCAGTATGATCCGGATCGTTGTTGGTTACAAAGGTAACGAAGGTCGCGTGTCCTGTGACGGTCCTCAAGTCATGTTTTACTAAAGCTTATAACAATATGTTTTTCCCAAAAAGTTGTGTCATTTTAAATTTCATATCAGGCTATATATACTTGATTGTATTTTTCCGTGTGGATTTAAAAAAAAAAAAAAATGATAAGAAATAAACAGCAGGCGAAAATGTTCGTTATCAAACGGGGAGAAATGAGCCGTCCGAAAACCAACATTATGACCTCTGCGTAATGTATAGACCCGGATCAGTCTGCGCGGACTTCTGTGTCGACACATTCCGTCTTAGGTGGATAGAGATATAGAGTAATGATTCCTGAAACAGAAAATCCACAGGAGGCGAAAAGTGTATATCCGAGTAAGCCTGCGCGGCATGCTTAGGCTGATCCGGTTCGATACTTTACGCAATGTTGGTTTTCTCGCGGGACGGTTGAAATGAGTCTCGGTAAGTTCGTATACACCCTGCTTGAAAGCATTTGGAAAGCAAATAAGTGACTTTGTAATGGTTAAAGGCATTATCCGTCCTTCGTGAAAACTCCCAGTCGCCGAGTTATAAGTGTTTTATGAACTAAGTATGGTGGTCTTTATCTGACAAGAGAAAACGGGATCCAGGTCCAATACAAAAAGGAACCAGCAGCTACCAAAACAACGAGGAGTAAGCTCGGATGTGTAATGTACAATTTCTCCTTGTTCCCACAATGTTTTCAATGTATTGAACAGATGGTTTCAAAGTCGTCCGCTGCTGATCAAATTGTGTTGTATGTGGGAACTGATTACAGTAACGACACAAAACAAAAGGTATTTTAAAGTGGGACCATTTTTAACACAATGTTTAAGCAATAAATAATACCAGATGCATCGTAATGTTAAGAGAACTCGAGAGTTTATGACCGTCTCTCTCATATATTTGGAGATTTAGGTAAGCATGCGAAACCTTATCTTTTATTATATGATAATATACTCCCGTAATATATGGCTATCCTCATAGTAGACATGGAGTTGTATGCGGTTAAAACTTTAATAACTATATCCAACATACACACGATCATATTTAATGATGTTGTGGCAAACAGCTTTTTAAAATCATTTAGAAGGAGAAACTGCTAAATACAAACATTTTTTCTTCCTTTCCTATTTTTTAAAAACCGCTGACGACTTTCAGGTAAACGGATGCATTTACAAATGTATAATAAAATGTGTAGTCAAAATGCGGCTTAGAAACGGTTCTGCAGCAATTCCGGTTAACTTTTTCCTGTATGCAAAACACATTTGGACGCAGTTGGTTTCATTAGACAATTTCGTTTAACAATGAGGAAACGGGAAAACAAATGTTCAAAATTATTCTATTCAAAACATAGTTGTAGTAACTATTAACATTTTTAGAGAATTCCATCTGTTGTTTAAATTGTATAATTTGCTATAAAACTTGTAGTTTTTATGCATTAAAATATATTGTATTGTATTGTATATAACATTTCATTGTTTTCTGATCAAAATGATTCTCAGATAAAAGATATTACCATAAAAATGGTGTCTAAATGTGATTAACAATCGCAAACATTGTGGGTAAGGGATTGTTTAAAAGTTCGTTTAAGAGGAAAACATGTCTCCTTTGTATTCTCAAAATAATTAAAATGTACGTTTGCTGAAAAATAAATAAAAGTAGTTCAAGTGTACATGTATCATTTTAAAATATTTATAAAAGAATTGAAAACAGTGTGGAAATAAAGAGATATTGCTCATCATGAGTAATTTCTCCGTTTGCCATGATGATTTCAGAAGTCCTTTACTGAAGCTGCGTTAAATACATATACATGTGGAAAAGTGTTAAGTCGATGAATTGAAAGGCTACCGTTACACTCTGAGCACTGATATAGATTGTAACATGACATTTAACCCTTTCCTACATACAACAATTCTTAAGCAGACGACTTTGAAAAGGATCTAGGCAAATACATGCAAAGTCTCTATTATTGAAGTTATAATTACTGAAAAAAGTTGAAAACACTGTGACAAAAGGAGAAATTGCTCGTTTTGATCAAGTTCTGCTTTTGCTACAATGTTTTCAAAAGTCTGCAGGAGAGGCACTAGAAAGTGTCTATATGTCGGAAAGGGTTAACCATTGTCCACATACAGACGCAGCAGTAGTCGACATATAAAACTATTGTGACAAAAGGTGAAATTGTTTATAATGAGCAATTACTCCCTCTGTCACAATGTTTCCAAATGTATTAAATAATTGCTCTTTCTTTGATAGAGAGTTTTCATAATGTGACTAAATGTGTTCAAAGTCGTCTGCTGCAGATGGGTTGTATTTGGAAAAGGGTTAAGCTAATAGAGCCGTTGAAAATATCCTAAACAGTCACATGATGCCAATGGTGGTCTTTAAAAACACGTTGATCCCTTCTCGAACGACCATTTTATAATAACTAACACAAGACAGATAGATCACTTGAGGCTTTACGTCCAGCGCATGTTAACTAACCTATTTCATATTTAATGATCGCGTGAAAGCCACACTTTTAAATGTATCTCACGTACATGTTCTTGTCTTGGCCTCCACAGCGTATATGAGCTCTGCGTAATGTATCGAACCAGATCAGCCTGCGCAGTCCGCTCAGGCTAATCAGATCTGACACATTCCGTCTCAGTAAGATAGAGGTATAGAGTAATAATTCCTGAAACAGAAAATCCACCGGAGGCCGGGTTAGCCTGCGCTGCATTCTTAGGCTGATCCGGATCGATACTTTACGACGAGTCCTCAATGTTAGCTTTTCCGTAGAACAGCTCATACAATTATGCAACAGACGTTGTTCTCATGCCGCGGTTGTTGAAGGAAATCACTCTAATTGGAATTGCGTGTTTGTAGAATGACCCTTAAACGAATGAATTCAACCCAAAGTACGTAACGCAAAGAACATGTCTCAATCCGTCCAAACTTCTTGTATACTGGCCACGTCACAAACAAACCCACATACTCCTTGCGGCATCGCTTTGCTTTGCCTCCGAACATTCTGATCAGGTTATTCCCTATGATATTCGTTAATTTACTCGTATACACACTTCTACAGTATTTTATCGTAATTACCATCATTATCAACACTTGTTGTTGATTTATAAAACATTAAATCATTGAAAGACTGGCTTGCATATTCTAACGATTGGATAGCAATCCAAACAACCAAAAACTAGGTTCAATAACGTTTGATTAACTGACCAGCATAAAGAGGAGACAGGGATCGGACATCATACCGGCATACATGCTATTGGCGATGGCATACATGCTATTGACGGATCGCTATTCGCTCTTAGGCCATATGTTTATACTAACGTTTCCTTAATCCTTTCCGATGCCTCTGTAGCAGACAACATTTGGGTTTGAGAAGAAATAACTCACAATAAGCATGTTCTCCTTTTGCCTCAATGGCTTCAATTAAACTTTCATATGAAGAGACTTTCCATAGTTTTTTTCCAAATGATTTCACAGTCGTAAGCTACATATTTGGTGTATGTGGGAAAGGGTTAAACTGCACTCTGCTTCAATTTAGATATGCATCATCTGATTAAGGACGATGCGTACTTTGATTAGTGTATTTTCCGCGGCTTCATGATTTATTCGAGTATAAAACGACATCACTGAGCATAAAACGTAAGTGTTTATTGCTCGGTTACTGGAGTAATCAAGTGTTTGATAATTAACATCTTCTATCATATACGGCTAATCACTTTGTCCACGTTTCCCCCGATTTATCCGAATCGGAACTGTTAGACAAAAATCGTGAACTTGCGTAACATCTCGCCTCGTACGACTATAAATGCTCAAAAGGTAGTGATTCGGTATAGAGTTCAGTTGATTTTACATCAATCGCGGAAAAATCTTTCAGCTTATAGTTATCGGTCTCGATGTCTCGATGTCTACTTCCTTGAGACGTAACCAGTACTCGCAACGTCTGTGTGGAAACTCTACCAAAGGCAGAACCTGCTAATCACGGGATTTGAACCCCGGACCTTTGGTATGAGAGGCCGACGCTCTACCACTGCTTCACTGTCGTCCACAGTGTTCAGTGTTCCGGTTACACTGTGTCGCTCATTAACATAAGAAAACATCCGAAGCAGTCCGAATGATTTACATTCGTTCGAAGCGGACAAAACAGTTTTGAAGGCGTTGCTAAATAACCGTCCAAAACATGTCATTTAGGTCTCCGCGAATTGTTCAAATACACGTACACATTTTGCAACAGTATTTCCCGTGCTTTGATCTACCCCTGTGTATAATCATGTTAATTTTATTGTTTCACACTGAACTAGTGAGATTGAACTTTGCTTGTTATTTCATTTTTTTCTTTTACATCGCGTAAATTAGCTATGTTATATGCTCTACTTATCAGTGAACAACCTTTTAAAGGCTTTTGAAAATACAACATGTTACATGTTATTATGTTGTAAATTTTGTTGGTAGACTTATAAATAACCTTAAATACCTAATCCAATTCTTTTAGAATCCATCTAACCTATCACGTTCCAATTATTTCACAATCTCTTTCACTTTTAGACGTGAATCTGGCTCTAAGGTTGAAGTGATTTGAAGGGGTCCCGGGATTGAATCCCGTGAGAGTTGATCAACTTGTTAGGTAGTAAAAGAAAAAGAAAAATCTCCATAAAAGATGGCTGAATTGTTAAATAAAGTTGAAAGTTTCATCTTTAGCCACAGTGTTTTCATAAGTCGTCTGCTGCTATTGCGTCAAAATGCGTCTGCAGATGGGAAAGGGTTAAGACACAAACGGCCCTATCCGTACCATATTAACTATAAACAAATGTAAATGGGTCATCATAACAGCGTGTTTACGGCACTTTGGAAGGCAATCAGAGAGTGTATATGCAGTATAGTTACAGATTGTGTCGACGAGTGTCACATCATGACTGACTGCTCACGAAAGAATTTCGACCATAATCTCTATGTTGACGCTAAAAGGGGCACCAACTGATAAACAATGAACTTACAAAAAAACTAACCTTTTACTAGTATTTAAGATTCGTCTGCTGTTAAAAAGTAACGAAGAAAGACGATGTTAGGTTCAGAACTGTTCAGCAATATTGTTTGGGGAAAAATGAAAACATTGTTTGAAAAGAAGAATCTTGCAGCAATTTAAAACTGTTTCCTCACTAGTTTCAAAAGTCGTCTGTTCTAATGGTGTTTAAAGTTGTCTGCACCATCTAAATACCTTTATACCTCTAATATATCGTTTTAGAATAATGGAAAACGTACGGTAAAAATTGTTTCTATGAGAATAATATCACTAGGGTTTTGACATAAAACATCATATACAAATAGATAATTTGTAATAGTGAACGTTTGCAAATCAATATTCGATAGATGAGAATATTGCAGAAAAGGGTAAATGGGTGTAAATGAATAGTAACTCAGTCAACCCCTAACTCCTTTTTTTTTTTTAAACCTTTCCCTACATGCTGACGCAGTACAACGCATATACAACAGACGATAATGAAAAATATAGTGACAAAAGGAGAACTTGCTCATGATGAGCAATTTCCCCTTTTTCCACAATGTTTTCAACTTTATTCAATAATCATTCTTTTATTTATAGATTGTCCATATGTTTGCCCAGACGTTTTCAATGTCGTCTGCTGCAGATTTAATGACTGTGGTACAGGGTCAAACTGGGGACTCTTTCTGCCTCGTTTATCAAAGACAAACGAGTAAACATGGCCCTTTCATACAATTACACAATAATACCGACTTAAAGGGATGACATGTGTGTTTTGATGGAGAACAAAATACAAGTACACGACTGTTAGTGATTTCAAAATAGATCGTCATATTGATCTCCTCATGGTCATATTTGTGCAGTCCCGCGAGAAAACCAACATTATGGCCTATGCGTAATGTATCGACCCAGATCAACCTGCACAGTCCGTGCAGACTGATCCGGGCCGACACATTCCGTCTCATGGGGATAGAGGTATAGAGTAATGATTCCTGAAACAGAAAATCCACAGGAGGCGAAAGTGTCTATCCGGGTAAGCCTGCGCGGCATGCTTAGGCTGATCCGGGTCAATACTTTACGCAGAGTGCACATTGTTGGTTTTCTCGCGGAACGGCTCATTTCTCTTTTCGATATCAATACCTCCTGGAACCGTATGGGGGTGTATTTGCATAAGGAGCGCCCTCCTAAGTTCGATCCCAAATATCATGCGGAACGAGTTAATCGAACATGGATCGATTGATTTGAGATGAACGTCGTCTTCAATGGTATATATTCATTTTAACCATGGCGATCAGTTCACGTAAGCATGTGTTTCCTGGTTCTCCTGCACAGGTTATCCACGCTACATACTTCACAGGCAGCTGGCAACATTCTTAACTGCAGTAAGACCAATATAATGTGCATAAACGTTTACTTCATTTCATGAACAAAAAAATAAGGTTGTTTTAGTCAAAGACTTAACTCAGCGATAAGACAGACATAGAAACGAAAACGATAGATAAAAAAATGCTCAATGAAAATATGAAGTTGTTTTTCTGACGTTTGAAAAGAAACATGGAATACCCCTGACAATTCACCCTGAACATGAAACAAGATTGCCGCATCCTTTTCAAATAGGACTCAAAATATAATTAAATAGTAAAATCTTTTCTTCAATAAAATCTCACAGAGCTCTAGATAAAGGTCATTTTCCACGTTCTTAAGTCCTAATTCGACACTCAAACCCTATGTTGTGGAACTCAATAGAATTGTTCTGTGAGACACGATTCATTTGAGTACCAACAACATAGGATTTGGTTGACTAATAAGAGAGATATTGTTTACCAGTTTACGCCTCCTTATCCATTTCATCTGATATCGTATATTTTGGATAAGATCATATATTTTGGAATTCAAAATAATAATCTCACTGAGACGATTCTTTTGAGTACCGACAACATAGGGTTTGTTAGAGTAATAAAACAGATATTGTTGGGGGCAGGGACAGTTTACGCCTCCTTATCTAGTCATCTGATCTCATCGTGTTTGCATTATATCCTATTTTTTGGAATTCAAAATAGTAGTCTCACTGAGACAACACTTGAGTTTACGCAACACAGGATTAAAAATTAAAATAAGAATTTAAAAAGCATACAACAAATCGCCCCTTTTTCAGAACTCTGCGTTCCTTAGAAATCAAAAGAACAACAATGCTATTGCATGTTCCGAGAACTTTCTGGGCAAAACTGACACGCAGTGTAAGAAGCTAAGTTGGAGCTGTAAGAAGTATCGTACTATCTCTGTGGTCTGATCTAGATCGACAGTGTCGGAACTACACTTCGATTGTAACATAAAACACGGCGTATAGACTAAAGCCGTCCATTCCACGATCTAAGACTTCTGCATACGGTTTATCGTTATAATTAGATTTTCTCGTTCTGTTTGAAACTTCCCGAAAATGTTTTAACTCTTTCCCACCTGCAGACGCATTTTGACGCCTATTCAACAGACGACCTTTAAAAGCATTGTGGCCACAGGAGAAATTGCTTTTAATGAGCAATTTGTCCTTTTGGTACAATGTTTTCAATTACATTCAATAATCATACATAAATTCATACAGATTTATAACAATATTTGGAACTTGTTTTCCAAGTCGTCTTCTTCAGATTTTTACTAAGTGGGAAAAGGTTTACTCGACTAAACGACTTAACGATAAAGTGGCAAGGAGGTTGTGTTTATACGAGTTTCAAACTAACCCCCGACTAGCCACTTAAAATAATTGTATCTGGATCTTGGGATAGGAGGGGAGGAAAGTAGCTTAGTTACACAGACGGATTGAACGAGACAGGCGGGGGTATATATATAGTGAAGAGAAACGTAGTTAATCCTGCTTGAAGCAAGGCTTCGGATCGGGTAAACTGGCTTAAAGTCGGTGTAATAACCGACTTATAGCAGATTCGACATTGAAGTTTATTTGAATTTAAATTAATATTGTTTTACTCTGCTTTCAACAGTAATGTAGAGGTCCAGATAAGAAGGGGTATGAATCTCCTTTTCTCCACAGTTTCTCTCTAATAATTAAAGCAAACCATATGTTGTGGGTACTCAAAAGAATCGTCTCACTGAGACGATTCTTTTGAGTACCCACAACATAGGTTTAGCGGATCAAATTAGGTTTTTAGAACATGCAAATCGCCCCTTATCTAGAGCTCTGGTTTAATTTAATGTTGTTTTACTCTGCTTTCAACAGTAATGTATCTGTAACACGGAACTGTCATGGGTCACGGTGAAGGAATCTGCATTCTGTGACTTCTGTGTATTTTACAAAGAGTCAACATTCTTTTGTTAAGACATTGATTCCCAAGCGAAAGATGGAGTGATAAAGTAAATGCTTTGTTATTTATATGTTAAATCATTATCTATGTTGAATCTATACCATGCCTTTCTGTCCGATTGCTTCAGTTATAATAAGCGAAATATTGGCTCGTGCAACGATGTTTAACCCTTTCCCACATATAGACGCCTTTTTGACGCATCTACGGCAGACGAATATTGAAAACAATGTGGCAAAAGGGGAAATTACTCATGAACGTTTTCAAATCAATTCTATACTTTCATTTTTTCGAAGTTTTCAATATGTTGGCAATATGATTTCCAAAGTCGTCCGCCTATTTGCTGTACATATGAAATGGTGAAGTAAGTATTTAGCTACAGAAAGAGCGAGAACGGTAAGTAATAATGAAATCACTCATTATGAGCAGCGCTAACGTTAATGAAGTTTTAATTCGTGACAGGTTTCGGATTCTGTTTGTGAGTTTTCGACCATTTTCACTATCAGTGTGTCAGAATGTACACGAGTGATCCGCTTGTCAACACTAAATTCAGTTCAGGTGTAGACAAAACATATAACTCTAACCTTTACGCTGCCAAGGTCAATTAAAGGCTTTTGTAAACAGTGCAGATTAAGATGAGACAGCTCATAACGAGCACATAAACAATGTGCATTGTTTACCACTTAGCTATTAAATTTTATCGGTATTCCTGTTGGACGAAAAAATCAGTGGTCCAATTTTCAACATGGAAGAGTTGACTTTGTGAAATTCGGCATTGAAAGGGTTAATAACGTTATATATATACAACGCATATATATCATCGGCAATGCATCTATTTCTTCCATATTCAGGCATTTTAAGCATTTTGAAAATAAGTAATTCATGATAAAGTGGGTACGGTTCGATCCGACATGGTTCAAACCAAACTGTAGGTATGGAGGTTTTTTGTGTGTGTTTTACGACGCTTACAATAATTGTTCAGTTATTTCCCGGCGTTTCCTGGGAAAGTCCCGCGTACTATTGGTCCATTTATCCTGACACCAACCAGTCAGTCGTAATGCTAACCCTTCAGCCCTGAGCACCAAGGAGGCCAGGCATTGCTACCATTTTAAAGTCCTTGGTATTACCATACCAGGAATCGAACCGGCATCCGAGGCAGACGCATTACTGACCAATCCGAGGGGGCCAGATAATTATGAACATACATAAAGCTCTACATCAATTGAAATCGTATGTAAGCCGTTAACCTCGCAGTACCAGTGTTCATGGTGCGTGGTACACTCCCTGGTTACCGAACCGTGGATACCAAGTTAGAACCTATGGTCGAACAACATAAGCTAATAGGATGCTTTCGGATATCGTCGTCAATAATAACGTTTAACCAGATAACGCAACCACCGATTTACCACCAATATTTGGGGTATACATTTGTATCTTTTGAAATGGTGTTCCAGGTCTACATTCAGTGTATAGGTCTGGCCGAATAGTTTTGACCTCCGTACAATAGCACCAAACGTTACCGTTAAACGTGAAAATCCATTCCATTTCAATAAAACGTTTTTAGATTTCATAGACATTTACGATTTCGGTGTTCAATGAACGCGGGGTGTAAAAAAGAAACTGATGCTTCAATCACATGGTACCAGTAAACGTGACACGGCTTTTAAGAAAACAAAATTTCATGATAAAACTGCAAATAGAATCCGAAAACATAGCGATATTTAATGATAGCCGGAACAGTTATTTTAGAATGAACTCATTAATAGCGAATTAGCTGCATTTGTAGAGGAATTTCTTTTTCCCTCTGCGTTAAGCCTCGGAGAGCTTATCTGAACATTTATATTTCCTGTGTACATAGCAAACCCTATAGTTTTTGTGCTTGTTTTATTTTTTATAGAAACATGCTGACTTCTTTTGGTGCGTTCGTGTCGCTGAAAATTGAAATTTCCTGTTTTACCAAAACCCTATATTTTTTTGCTTCTTTTACTTTTTATAGAAACTTGATGGATTCTTTTGAAACGTTGGTGTGACTGTCGACACGGATTTGTGTTTTACGCCACTTTCATATCACGGCGTTTCCTGGATTAGTTACCAGTACTACTGGTCCTTTTATCATGACACCAAATAGTCAGTCGTAATGCTAACCCCGCAACCCTGAGTTCAAAGGAGACAACCATTACTACCATGTTTAATGGCTTTGGTAGGAGATCGAACCCACGACCTCCCGCACCCGAGGCGGACAATTTACTAATGCAACACAGAGACAGTTCGCGACGAAGTAAGAAATACGTGTAGATAAGCCTGTAAAATTCGCTGTCTTATCGACGAAATAGGCTTTAACTCGTTCCCACATAAATATGAAACGCTTTCTGACGCCTCTGCAGTAGACGACTTTTGACAACGTTGTGGCAATATAGACAACATGCTGATGCTGAGCGAATTCTCCTTTCTTTAAAAGTGAAACACTGTCACGTGACTCGAAAAGCCTTTCGCACATACACATGTTTTCTGACGCCTCTGCAACAGATAACTTTACAAACAGTGTGGCACGAGAAGAAATGGCTCATAGGGAGCAATTTCCTCTTTTGCCACAATCTTTTTAATTATATTAAAATAAAATAATCTTATTTTCATTTATAGATATTTTTATATTTTTGCTTATATGATTTCAATGTCATCTGTTGCAGTTGTGTTGTATGTTGGAAAGGGTAAAGCGCCAGCAATAAAGACACGCATGGCTATAGTTGGACGTTAGAAAAGTGTGCGTGTGTGCGTGTTTGTGTGTGTGCGTATTTGCGTGTGAATTCACGGTTTAAAAAATGTTTTTTTCTCAAGTCTACAAACCACTACATAATTGGTATCGAGTTTGTTCGTTTCTCCCGTTTAAAAAAGCAGCCCTTTCAGTACCTAAATGTATCTGGCGTTTATCTTCAAACGTATTTGTTATTGATTATTAGTTTTGTTAAATTGTAACACAAAGAGTTAGATTCGGTTTCAAAATTGAGATGTCTCTGTTTGCAACTATTTGGTCTACTAGCAAATGTATGTGTGTGTGAAATCAAGGATTTAAGATCCTTGTTATCTCAAGTCGACAATCCACAACAGAATTCGTATCTTGCATGTTATCTCCCGTCTTCAAGAAAACAGCACTACCAATATCTAAATTTAACCGTCCTTTATCTGAACTTAATTTTCACTGATCATTGTTCGGTTAATTTTAACTCGAATTACACCGTTTTTCAAGTTTTAAAATGGTGATACCCATTTAGGTCAGCAGTTAAAACATTCCTTTCAGCTTATATTAATCACCAAAAGGCAGAACCTGCTCATCACGGGATTCGAACACGGGACCTATGGTAGGTGAGACCGACGCTCTTATACTGCAACACTGTCTTCCACAAGTCTTCGACATTTAATTATGACTTAGACAATAAGACAAAACGAAGGAATATACCTGATTGACATGGTCAGATACGGATTGGTGCCAATTTTACAATCATCACGAACGAAAGCAAACACTCTGAACAAATCTGAACAAATCGATGAAATTCTTCTGAAATTCTGTTGAAAGCGACCTAAAACTCTATCAAATCATACATTAATGTGTTAAGCTGTAATTGTGCAAAGACAACTTTACTCGGTCAGCATAACTCATTACCATAAAACACGTGAGTAAGACACGTGACACGCTGTCACAATATATGAATTGATTACATGCACCATGTTGAAACAAACACGATTTCATTATAAATATTTATTTTTGAAATTAATTTAGGTAAGTTAAGCATTTAAAGGTATTAGAACAACACAAACAACAGCGCAATACAGTTTCTGTAAACCGCATCGGTCATGTAATGGTCGAGTGTATGCTTCGGGAGCGGGAGATCGCGGGTTTGATCCTCGACCGGGACATACCAAAGACTTTAAAATGGTAGTAAGGGCTTTTCATGGCGCCCAGGATTGTTGGGTTAGCATTTCGAAGAACTCGCTGGTGTCTAGGTTAATGAACCAGTAAAACTGGTTACTTACCCAGACAATTAAAACCATGTTGAAAGTGGCGTAAAACACCAATACAAATAAACAACAAACACTGCCTCTAACATTCCTACCTTTTACCATGACCCGTGGGGTTTCGGTATTATACCTTGATTGCGCGGATTTTTTTTTATGAGACACCATTCAATGCCACACGCGTGATTTATGTTAGCATAGAAGGTTTTGAGCTGTCTGCTAGAATCATTAAGGCCTTACAAAAACATAAGCCTATGTATGAGATACAAGCCCCATTAAATCTACCCTGCCAGTATCATACGTCTTTGGTTGTGATACGGTCGGCTCTTACGCTGTAATGAGTTGTATATAGATAGTTAGGTACATACAATAACACTTTTCCTGTTGAATTCGTGTATATTGTTATAATAAGCGCCCAGTGATATTGGGTCTTATTAGCTCACATTGGTGCAAAGCTGGGTGTGATACAGCTCCAGGTTTAATGTAAAAACAAAAAGAATTTAGGACAAAATTACATGTGAATGGACAGTGAACTCCCTGAAGAAACGTCGGGGGATGCTCAGACACCGGTGGCTCAGGAGACATAGATGTACGCATATGCATTAAGACCCTAATTCGCTAGACTCGGTTTATATATTTAACCCTTACACTGCTGAACTGTTGCATTAATACATCTAACCTTTATCTTGCTAAATTCCTGCAATGGTTTGTAGTCATTTTGTGTATATAAACTATATATAATATACATTAACTTCTTACGTAAGATTATACGCATGCAAACATATTCTGGTTTCATATAATGTATAACATACATGTACATGTATTTTAGCCGCGTGTGTCCGTATTAACTCTCCGTTAAAGGATCCTATGTATAGGGGTAGTTTTTCCCTAAACAAATGGGGCTACAGTTCTAGTCTTCATGTCAAAAGATGCATCCAGAACTAAACTACACGAATACGAACAGGGAAGTCGTTGGTTATACTATATGGATGCATGGGATCGCCCGAGTCTTCACTGTACGCAGATACATTTAGAGTGTGTGTGTCGGGGGGGGGGGGGGGGGGGGGGGGCAATAATTTACTGTACGGACTGATTCCAGTCCAGGTACATGTAGGATGTCTAACCTGCTTCTTTGAATCTGCAGATTTTTCAACTTATCGTCTGCCAAGTTTTAATTAGATGTTAATTACACGTAGTATAACTCTTTCCTACATATAGCAATTCTGCTACAGACGGCTTAAGGAAAAAAGTATTGGTAGAAACAAGAAATATCTCCTTTAAATGATAGTGTAATACTTGAATAGAGTTAAACACATTGCAGCAAATGGTGACATTGCTCTTCATGGACAATTTCTCCCTTCGTCACAATGGTTTCAAACATCGTCTGCTGTAGATGCCTCCGAATGCGTCTGCAGTGAGCAGTGTTTAATCCAAAATTGTTTCTGGATTCATGGTTTTTCAAAAACCATTCACTTCGTCATATACTCGTTTCCTGATGCTGTCGATTTCCAGGCTCGGTTTCGTGAAACTTCCTTAGTACATGTACGTCGAGTGGTTAGCATCGCGTATTTGGAACCGGGCATCCCGAGTTCAATCCTTAATCGCGGCGGTTATGCTTGATTGCCATTGGGCAGTCCGTTACTAGTACATCTGCTGGTTTGTTTACAAATATTGTTCGGAAAAGGCATAAAACCAACTAAAACAAACAACTGAGCATGTTAATACAGTTTTGTGTTCAGATGAATAATATTATAAATTAATTCAATACAAAAAGTAAACTCGTATTTTAATGTTTGACATTCACTCGAATCTTGTTACTGATAAAATTGCCATATTCACTTAATTTAGCAGGGTATATAGTTGATCACATTATTGCGTATGCTCAGCACAATTCCTATTATATATTATGAGACACGAGGGTAACGCAACTTTGATAAGAACATTTTGAATTCAAAGCAATACATTCTATTGATAAACTCTTTCACTGCCGAATTTCACAAAGTAGATTCTTGCATGTTGAACAATTGAACCACTTCATTTTTCGTCCGACAGGAAATTGAGTAAAATTTAATGTCTAAGTAGCAAACAATGCATATTTCGGTAGAGACATCTCGCTATGAGATAAAATAACGATTTATGATTATGAAACGCGACTCGTTTGTAAAGCTCTAAAAATCCCTTAGTAATAGCTCAGAAGAACCACAAGGTAAGCTAGAAACATGAATTATTACTGTATTAAATATCATACTAGAGTTATTTATCACTCCGCAGGCATATATGACATTTAAAATCATTAAAATGTTTTATACAGTACGTAAGATATATATTTATATATGCATTCGAACCAAAGCTATATTAAGCACGCTACAGAACTATAGACAGGGGGACGTATTTCATGTTCTAAAGTCCTTATTTGACACGATTTAATGAAAACAATCCTTTAAGAACCCACATCATAGGGTTGAGTTGGTTAAATCGAGGGGAAATACCGTAATCCTTTACTACATACAGACGCTTGTTGACGTCTCTGCAGCTGGCGAATTTTGAAAACATCGTAGCAAAAAGAGAAATTTCTCATCATAAGCAATGTCCCTATTTGTAAAAATGTTTTCAACTTTATTCAATAATAATACCTTCGTTTAACAAGGTTTTTCTTACTTTACAAAGATGATTTCAAGGTCGTCTGCTGTAAATGTGTTGTATGCAGGAACGGGTAAATGTCCCCTTATCTAAATTGAAAACAATGTGGCAAAAGTCAAATAATATATTATAGTGACTGCAAAATGACGAAGAATACTTTAAGTTTGTCATGACGTTCTCATCGGTTATTTTCTAAATAATATGAAACAGCAAAGTGAATTGTATATCGTTGAAGGTAGGACATCGTATATTATTTCAAAGTGACATATGTAAATAAATAATGCATATACTAACAGCAATTTGAAGCACGGTTGTAATATAAGTATGTCAAAAAAACTTATATTGTATGCTTCAGTTAAAACTAAAATGGACATTTCACATGCAATATTACACAATACTTCTTATGTCATATCCGTTCGGGGGCACGTATAATACTTGTTTAGTTTTATTTTAAAATATTTTTTATTAAAATGACTTGATTGATTCCTTGGTGTGTATAATATAATATTTATTTTACTCCGTTATTCGAACTGTATACTTACAAATTCCTCGCAATAGTTTAATTATATGATTTATAAAGTGATTGATGAAATGCTGATTTGAAGACGACCCTCTCATCAAAACAACTAAAAGACTCTCATGTGCACGAGTGGTTTCTTACATGTGCTTTCTGACGCCTCAGCTAAAGACGACTTTTGAAACTATGAGGAGCAATTCCGCTTTCTGCCACAATGTTTGAAACTCTTTTTAAATAAATATACGTTCATTAGCAGCGATGTTTCCCATTTTTGTTCAGATATTTTCTAAGTCGTCTGTTGCAGATGTGTTGTTTGTGGGAAAGGGTTAACAAGACTATCTATCAAGTTCTAAATACCTTATCCGACCTCTAACTCCTATTGTGTAGGTACTACAAAACAGATTGTCATTGGACTGTGTGTTTTGTTTTTATGTTGTTGGTATTGTTTTTAAAAATAATTAAACATCTGAGTGAACGAATTATTTAGAAAGTTTTATGTGGGGATGAAAACTCGTATTATTTATTTAAATAATATCAATTTACTAACATTTAATTATACAGCATATAAAAATGATATTGTGACATTGCTGCAGGGCAATTGAGATTGTATAGTATATCAATAACATTCATATTACGTGTATATTATAGGTGCTTGAAAAGGTGGATAATCAACAAAAACAATACTAGTCCCAGGCAATGTATTCAGTCACAGTTAAAAATCGTTTACGAACAACAATGTTATAGACATGTTTTGTAAATTGGCTTAAACCTATGGATTAATTAATCAGAAAATTTAAATTTAAAATATAAATAAACGTATTAAGAATAATTCGTCGAGTTGGCCACACTATTACAGAATATTGAAAATATGCTTACCTTTAACCAGCGGAAACATCACAATCCAAGCCAGCGTTGACATTACAAATTGATTTAAATCCATTTTGTTGCGTATATATATTAACCAACTTGTGTAATTAAGTTTACTTAATTAATTATTAATTACGTAGTGTCCTTTGTTTCCACTAAACAACATTATTTCACTATATAAAACGAGAAAGTGTCTCCTATTTCTCGTGAAAGCTGTCACCGTCCTAATCCACTTTGCTTTGTTTCAAGTCAGTTACACGAAAATTGTCACTCAACTTTTGTTCCGCTCCGTTAAATTCTAAACTATCATAAAATCCACTTAAATAGGCAAGAAATTGTCACTTCAAATGGAGTTACCTCAAATTAGACTTTTAACATATAAAACGTATTAAAATACAGTCGCTTTTTTCCTCCTTTCCAGTTACTTTTTTAGATATCTTGTTATGTCTGTCTAAAGTTACTCTACATCAATAACAACAAATCCGTTTACATTATCAATAACGAACCGAACATTCCAGCGCACGAGTTAAAACAAAATTCAATAAATTATCAAAATTACACAATAGTAAAGGATTAAAGTATCCCGAGTCTTGTTACAAGTTAATAAAATACAATATCCAACTTTACACTACTATGAAGATCATAAAAAACACTCGATGTGTGTACTTGAGCGTAGTTCGCTCTGGAGTGATTTACTGTGATGTAGTCTATGTAGCTATATATATACACCAGCGCACATCTGATAGTGAGCTGTGGTACTTCTACTGTATCGACTCTACGGGCCCACGAAACGTTAGAGCGCCTGTCATCAGTTATTCGTTTAACCCGGCGTTCTGTTAGTCAAACTGCGTCAGACAAAAAACGGCCCTGGCTGTTTATTTATCCCGAGTTAATAGATACTAACTATTACATGTATTTATATTGAACTGTATGTTTCTGTAGTTTTGGTGTTATCTGCAGGGCTGTCATATTTAATCATACCACCGTGCCTGCCCAAAAGTATCTTCAAAATTGAAAAAAAAAAACTTTCATTGTTAAAAGATCCTTCTACATAAGTTGATATTGAACTGCATGAGTGTGTAGTTTTTGTTGAATATGCAGTGCTGTCATATGATCATACCACCATGCCTGCCCAAAAGTATCTTCAAAATTAGAAAAAAAAAATCCTTTCAGAACAACTAAAATCACTGTCAAGAGAAATAATTTTCCCAAAATTGCATTTGAAATTTTGTTCCCTCGATCCATGCTATTTCAGCTTTGAAATTTATTAATTCTTTAATTATTTTGAAAAGGACGTCAGTGTTCATAAAATCACCGTAACGAGCTGTCTCTCCTGAAATCTGCATTGTTTGCCACTTTGACATTAAATTGTACCAAATTTCCTATCAGACAAGAAATGAAGTGGTCCAGTTGTCAACATGGAAGAGTCAACTTTGTGATAGTTGCAGTGAAAGAGTTAAATAACCGTGGGAGACCTAAGTTCGAGCCCAGATCAAATCATACAAAATACCCCAAAATAAGAAATAGATGTTTCCGTCCTCGGCGCTCGAGGTTGACGTATGGCGAGTCGTTTAACGATTTTTTTCGATTCAAAGATATCTCTGTAAGATAGAGAGATATCATTCTAACGTTAACAGATATCTCTGTAAGATAGAGAGATATCATTCTAACGTTAACAGATATCTCTCTATTTTTAAAAGACATATCTCTAACTTTAAAAGATATATCTCTAAGTTAGAGAGATATGTCTATAAGTTAGAGGGATATACCTCTGCGTTAGAGAGATATTTTCATGTTTAAGATCATTATTTAGTGCTATATCTCTGACGGGTAGTAATGGATTGGTTCGTAAAAAATAATCAACTTATGAAATTCACCTACATGTTCCTACGGCACAGGGAGCAGTCTCGTTGCTGATCTAGTCGTAACGTTTGCCATTACTATAAAACTATACCAAAGTATGTATAGATTGAAATTATAGTATGTAGTTGTATATACTACATATGAGTTTAATAAAGATTACTCACATATTTGTGTATGTTAATAGTGTATGTATATATTGTATGTTAATATTTATGTATATATCATGTTGTTACTTTGTAACATGGTTTGGAAATCGAGTAAAGTCCAACCCGTCTTAAAAGACCACCTATGGGATGAGGACAATCTGGTCTCGGTTCACAGGTGGTCTTTAATTACAGGATCATTGATGCAGAAAATGAGTCATTGGTAAATTAAAAGTGCGGCTGCTATAGACAGGGAATTGCTTAAGGCGGTCTTTAGCCAAGGTTTGACTGTATAAACGTCTGGTAACCAACCAAGGAAACAATATGCTGTGACTGTAAAACCCTTTCCACAGGCGCTTTCTGACGCCTTGAAAACAGTGTGGCAAAATGAACATTTCCTTCTTTTGCCACAATGTTTTCAATTCTGAGATTTCATATAGTTTTGCCTATATGTGTTCAAAGCTGTTTATTGCAGTCGTGTTGTATGTGTGGGAAAACGTTACTATACGTGTAAAACACCATACACACGTGTAAAACACCCTACACGTGTAAAACACCATACACGTGTAAAACACCCTACACGTGTAAAACACCATACACGTGTAAAACACCAAACACCATACACGTGTAAAACACCCTACACGTGTAAAACACCATACACGTGTAAAACACCATACACGTGTAAAACACCATACACGCTTACAGACAACCAACAACACCCTACACGTGTAAAACACCCTACACGTGTAAAACACCATACACGTGTAAAACACCATACACGTGTAAAACACCCTACACGTGTAAAACACCATACACGTGTAAAACACCCTACACGTGTAAAACACCCTACACGTGTAAAACACCATACACGTGTAAAACACCCTACACGTGTAAAACACCATACACGTGTAAAACACCATACACGCTTACAGACAACCAACAACACCCTACACGTGTAAAACACCATACACGTGTAAAACACCATACACGTGTAAAACACCCTACACGTGTAAAACACCATACACGCTTACAGACAACCAACAACTACCTAGTCTAGTACAGCACGTGTAAAACACCATACACGCTTACAGACAACCAACAACTACCTAGTCTAGTACAGCACGTGTAAAACACCATACACGCTTACAGACAACCAACAACTACCTAGTCTAGTACAGCACGTGTAAAACACCATACACGCTTACAGACAACCAACAACTACCTAGTCTAGTACAGCACGTGTAAAACACCATACACGTGTAAAACACCATACACGCTTACAGACAACCAACAACTACCTAGTCTAGTACAGCACGTGTAAAACACCATACACGTGTAAAACACCATACACGCTTACAGACAACCAACAACTACCTAGTCTAGTACAGCACGTGTAAAACACCATACACGTGTAAAACACCATACACGCTTACAGACAACCAACAACTACCTAGTCTAGTACAGCACGAGTAAAACACCATACACGCTTACAGACAACCAACAACTACCTAGTCTAGTACAGCACGTGTAAAACACCATACACGCTTACAGACAACCACCAACTACCTAGTCTAGTACAGCTAGTAACTGGAAATAATGTCGAAAACGTTGTTAAACACCAATTATATAATTACAATAGAAAAAATCTTAGAAATTGTATTCTTATTACACCAATGTGTATTCTTATTACACCAATGTGTATTATATTTTTTATATTCCAACAAAGATTGACTCGTCCCACGAGAAAACCAACATTGTTGACTCTGCGTAAAGTATCGACTCGGATCAGCTTAAACATGCCGCGCAGGCTTACCCGAATATACATGGTTCGCCTCCTGTTATTTTCTGTTTCAGGAATCATTACTCTATACCTCTATCTCCCTGAGACGGAATGTGTCGGCCCGGATCAGTCTGCGCGGACTGCGATACATTACGCAGAGACCATAATGTTGGTTTTCTTGCGGGACGGCTTATACGTATTGTAACTTTGTAAGGTATGAGGGCGGATGCACGTGGCTAATTAGGTTATAATATATTTAAAAAACGAAACCATAACTGCCAGCGTAAACCATAGAACGGTTTCCCCTCGGAAAGACATTTCAATACCAATCAATATAGGACATTTCTTGATAACAACGTATTTGTATTGAATGCCAGATGTTGCTGGGCAATAGTAACATAAATCATATTGTACATGCCAATCAGCCCTTAACAGTTAACCCTTAGCCCTCTTGCGCATTTGACGCACTTTGACGCATTGTCGTATTGTCACAATGAGCAGTTTCTCATTTTGCTTCACTGTTTTCAAATTTACATGATGATTATACTTTCGTTCTGAGAGATTTTCCATTTATATTAAAAGTCTTCTGCTTTAAATTCGATCGATGTGGGAATGGATTAACTAAAAATGTTGTATCGAAATTACTGTATCAGTACTAATGTTTGCCCTTGTTATCTGGGTCTACATGATTCGCAAATATATAATTAAGCCATGAATGTTCAATGCATTTGTATACATAACTGTTTACAACATATACAACAAATAATATATTTATAAAAAAAGCTTTTAGCCACAGTGAATCACTCCCCTAATGAGACGTAACGTCGTTATATTAACCAAATACGTGCCTTTTTACCACATCGATAACATGATATAGAAACAGGAAGCATAACTCTAACATTACACTTACTTATGGGATGGAAGAAGTGTGAAGAGGCAAACGAGATCATTTTGTTGTAAATATAATACTACTTTCCACGGTAGTGCATGCGGATCTTGTTCTACATCGTTCGCAAATGTAGTGCATACATAGAGTAGGCTACGGGTTAACATAGATGCTTTCTGACGACTCTGTAGCAGACATTTTTAAGAACATTTGAAAACATTGTGACAAACGAAGAAATTGCTCACAATGAGCAATTTCTCCTTTTTCCACACTATTTTTAAATTTGTCATATAATTTGTTATAATGATTAATCTGTCATTTATAGAGTGTTGACTTTTTTACGAAATGTTTTCAAAGTCTTCTGCTGCACATTTGCTGAATGTTACACGTGAAGTAATGGAAAATATCTCGTTCTCATGTGATATTGCGTTTTTAGAAAGTCTCCCCAAGCGCCGTTGTTATTAAATTAAGACGGTATCAATGGAAATATGAACTTTCATTTGTTGGACGCAGAAATGTTTGTTTCAGACCTTTCGTGATTATATCTATTTCTTTATGTGCACGAGGGAGCCTTTATGGTTAGGTTTGTATTTGGGCATTAAATCAAATAAAGTCAGTTGGGCTGTTTCCTGGAACAAAATGGACATTAATAGCATTCTGCCATTTACGAACAAGACGCAGAACGCAATAGAGGCAACGTTTTAGTATTATAAACAAATGTGTTTGACCTTCAAACCCTATGTTCTGGGTTCACGTATCAGTGAGGCGGTTCATTGAGTAACAACAACATAGGGTTTTGTTTCGTAATACTATAGATATAGCGGAAAAAGACAAATTAACTTAGACATCTGAAGACGATATTGAAGTATAATCAAGTTCTACGTAGAACACAGCCAATCCCCGTTAGCTCTGTCGGTAGTGACGAGGGCTGTCAGTCAAGGGGTTCTGAGCTCGAGCCCTACCTCGGACAACATTCTTCCCGACGTTTGACAAAAGTCACTGTGACAAGATTCGTTCTTCTTCTACCAATGGGCTTACAGTTAATGTGACAAGTGTCGTTCTTCTTCTACCAATGGGCTTACAGTTAATGTGACAAGTGTCGTTCTTCTTCTACCAATGGGCTTACAGTTAATGTGGAAAAGCAGCCAGTTGTTTTGAAAGTTTATTTGAGTTTTGCTACCATAAATTGTTAAATAGTGTCTGCCTATTGTTTACAAAAACATTTTGAAGTTTTTTACTTTTTCATAATGTTCTGATTTTGATTTTATGTATTTCTTATGTCAATTTATCATTTCATGTTCTCATCTATCATTCACCGTCTTCTGTACAATGTATCATACCAACATTCACCTTATTCAAATTGAAATGTAGTTTCTATTTGAAGGCCACATGGCAGATAAATCATATGCAATTCATTTGTTATATTACTTAATGTGCAACCTTCGTCAAATAAAGATGTTATTATTATTATTATTTATTAAAGCCAGGAAACACATGAATGGGTATAATGGCCGCCCTGATATGACTGGAAAAAAAATGAAACCGGCGTTAAACCCAAATCATTCAATATATATGTAGCAGACTTCAATCTGAATGTTGAAATCAATGTCAGACTTCCAGGTCCAGATCGATCCCTGCTTCTTCACTGATTGCAGATGAGCCGTCCCACTAGAAAACCAACATTGTGGACTCTGCGTAATGTATAGATCCGGATCAGTCTAAGCATGCCACGCAGGCTTATCCGGATAGACACTTTTTTCGCCTCCCGTGGATATTATGTTTCAGGAATCATTACTCTATACCTCTATCCCTTTGAGACGGAATATGTCGGCCCGGATCAGTCTGCACGGGCTGCGCAGGCTGATCTGGATCGATACATTACGCAGATGCTATATTGTTGGTTTTCTCGCGGGACACGGCTCATATGTCCTTATATTTACGGTTCAATTCCTGCAACTGGTTTTTCACCATTCCGTCTTTTAACAAAAGCTTATGTTCTTAAGCCATCGCGGGTTCGGTCCAGTTGTTCGATCCCCGCCTCTGCCATATACAAAATAGCAGTAAAGTCTTCCCCTCCATGGCCCTTGGGATTGTGCGGTTAGAATGACGAAAGACTCGCTGGTGTCTTGATACATGTACATGTAGAACTGGTTTCTCATCCATAAAATGCCGTGATATAGATGAAAAGAAAATGACAAAAAAAACATAGTTTAACCCTGTACCTTTTTATTGTTACGATACCTGGATTATTCAATTGAAATTGTACGAGACATTTCTTACCTTTTAATTTTATCTTTCCGAATATTCATGAATAATTGAAAACGAGGCTAAGGTTGTTCGTGAATAGTCATAAGGGAAAGAGTAATAACTGTTGTATTTTGATAAATATGTTACGAGAACACGGGGATAATGTCCTGAATATTCATAAGATTAGTCATGAATATTCATAAGGGAAAGAGGAGTAAGTGTTGTATGTATACACATGTTACGCGAACACGAGACAACGGTTTTTCATGAATATTCATTAGGAAATGAGTAGGTACTGTTGTATTTTAATTAATACAATAGTATAATGATATGCACTTTGCAGTCAAATCTCAATGCTCGAACCAGATGTATTGAAATGTCACGTTGCTATAATATTCTGAACAATGATAATGATACATAGTATAACCTTTTATGTCTCATCCCAACATAGTATAACCTTTTATGTCTCATCCCAACATAATACTGTCATCCCGATCAGACACTAGTTGGCGAGACAAGGTTTGCATCCCCCGGTCGGATCATGCCACATATCCCCGGATGCTTCTCCTTGGCCCTCAGGCTTGCTGGGACAGTATGATGACAAACGCCGTGATATGAATGAAATACTGCAGACAAAGTCCCGAACAAACCGATGAGACACTCTCAATCCTGAATGAAACGACAGATAGTGAGGCAAACTTATACATGCTCCAGTGCTTTTGATGTATATATTATGTAGTAAATAATACTTTTATTGGCGCCAAATTAAAAAAAAAAAATAGGTTTTTGTTTACTAAAATGGATGTTGAATAAGAACATTCCACCAGTGGATATCTTTATACGTTTTTATTTAGTTCACGTGTATAGATATGGGCTCTGAATGCAACTGCGAATACTGAACACTTCGGCAAGTAACTTTATAGGCACAGTCTCACCAGAGTGTCGTGTTAATTTTTCACTCATATCGCGGCGGCCAGTCCATTTGCTCATGTGTTTCCTGGCTTTCTAACACCCGTAATCCACAGCAACAGTCTTTCAACTGGCTGCTGTTCCCACATAGACTTTTAGCCCATTGGAGGAAGACGAATGACGCGTGTCGTAGTGACTTTTGTCAAACGTCGAAAAGAATGTAGACCGAGCTGGGGTTTCGAACCTACAACACATGGATTGACAGCCCGCGTCAGTCTGAGCTTCCGGGGCCCGACGGCGAAGAACAGTACATACGTGGATAACATTACAAGGATATGTTATCCTTTTTTGCAAAATTCATATGATGTTATCAATGTTTTTCCTTTTTCTTTGTCATGTCTGATACTGAATTCATTTTCATACGCACTTTTGTATCCTTTTCCATTATTATGCTGATGACATTGTGTACACCTTTAAAAAGGTAATGTGAAAAAATGAGAAATTGGTCAAGACGCGCAATTTCCAAATTGTTTTATGCATAATGTTTTCATTTTCGTATCAAAATTGTTGTACAATTTTTTAATTTTTCAAAACAGATGATTCTAAAATGGTGATTCGTATCAGGTAAATCTTCGATGTAGTCAACAATTTACTCCTTTTGTTTCAGACTTGCAGCCTAACCGTGTATTTTTTAGAAGCGTGCATCTTCTTTATAGGGATGGCTTAATGGCTTGGGCGCCGGTAGAAAACAAAGAAAATGCAATAACTATGCTTACGTCGCGTTATGGGAAAACGGTCCATCGTGAAATCTAGCTATCTATCGCATTAAAACTCATTCGCGCTCTAGACTGCGTGGGCACGTATATCCCGGCCACTACGGTATGAAAGTGCGAACAGTGTATCCCCAGATGGATTTGCAAATATGCGGGTCTTTTGAGTCGTCATTGTTTTCATACAATTGCAAAAAACATTATTGTTTCGCCCGAAGACACCCATTAATTTCTAGTTTCTATTCGATCTCTCGTTTATTTACTAGTAATACTACCATGCTCTTCGTAATTACGGCGGGATTATGAAAGCACGTTTCATACGAGATCGCGAGACGGGATTCAGTCTGAGATTAGCCGTTTTTATTCGATATCTCGAGCAGCCAAGACTCCTACTTAATTCGCTATAGACAGTGCGGCTTCTCTTTACTTAAATATTACTAAATGTTCTAGTTCATTAAGCACGAACCATGAGACTGGATTATCTCTGTAATGTATTTAAACTCATTTAGTGTGTTTCTGCCCCCGCTCTCATAATGATACAATGCAGATATGTTTACTTAAACCTCAGTTAATCTCGTTTATTAAGTCAAAATGAATTACGCTTAACTTTTTTTGACTGATCTTTGCGCAGCCAGCCAGCCAGTGTTTAGGCTTTTATCTCCTTAGCCTTTTATACACAGCGTTAAATAATAACTTACGTAAAATGTACTTTTTCAACTATATATATGAATGAACGCTTTTATGGTTACATGATGCATGATTTTGTTATATTGCTGATGATGCAAATATGTGTAAATTGTAGACGACGATCAGACTGCGTTGCATGTGTGTGAAGTCTGATTTCGAGATATTCAAGCTATTTAATGTTGTTGTTCATTATTTATCTTTGTTTTTTTATGCTAAACATTCAATTCAATCGTTAATCTGAGAATGATAGCTTATATAATCGTCTGCTCAATTAACTAAAACATTTGAGAAAAAGTTTAAACTTCAAAACGTTGGAAACATGTTATCGATACTGAGTCATTAAATTAAAAAGAAAATGTAGGAAAAGGAGAACATTATTTTTTTCCTCAATGTTTTCAATAGTCGTCAGCTGCGTGAAGGGTGATATATTGTGTAGGTTTTATCAATAGTAAAATCAAACGAGTTCGGCGCCTCACCCAGCGTCAGTTGTGATCTGTTAGCTATTTTCTCATCATTACCCCCTCCTCTGTCTCCATCCCCTCCCTTATTATCACATTCTCAGTCCTCAACACACGTATCGCTCGTAATTACTTGTGTACTTGTGTGAGTGATATTTTACGCCGCTTTCATCAGTTCCATAGTTGTATCATGACGCTGCCAGGGTACATTACCAGTACTACCGGCAGAGCTCTTGATAAGGAGCGTTTTTCATGCTCTAAAATCCTTATTTGACCTCAAAAACCTATGTTGTGGGTACTCAAAAGAATTGTCTCAGTGAGACGATTCTTTTGAGTACCCACAACATAGGTTTTAATGAGTGCTAAGAGAGATATCACATAAGAAATACTTATTTACTCATCCTCACCTAGTCCTCTGCTACCGGTAAGATGTGTCCTTACATCAATGCATCATGCGTTATTCTATCTACGGATGCTTTAGCGCTAATATATGTAATGGTAAGCAATACTGGCATTATTCTAGTATTTCATATAACCCGACCTGGGATCAAACTGTGTTCGTCCGCTTCCGATGTGGATCAACTTACACCCTAACTTACACCCTAACTTACACCCTAACTTACACCCTAACTTACACCCTAACTTACACCCTAACTTACACCCTAACGTACACCCTAACTAACACCCTAACCACTGAGACGGTATGGCAATGACAATGAAAATTCTTTCTTAAGTAATCTAGGCCTCCGGCCCACATACGTAAATAGGTTTTACGTATTCAGATATGATGAACGTTATAATAACCACATACACAAAACTTTGAAAACATTTAGTCAAACATATGAAATGTCTCTAAATATGAATGAATTACCTTTTAATAAAGTTGAAAACATTGTGGCAAAAGGGGAAATTGGTCGTCGTGAACGATTTCTGCTTTTGTCACGATCTTTTCAAATATCACCTCCCGCAAAGGCCTTATAAAGTGTCTGTATTTGGGATAGGGTTAATTAAGGAACATATTAAATTCGTGTTTTAGATGAGCTGATCATAGTTAAACCATTTCAAACACACAGCAAATATGCAGCATATGACGCAAAACCTTTGAAAACTCTCGATATATGAAAGAACAATTATTGAATAAAATTGAAAGCATTATAACAAAAGGAGAAGAAGCTTATATTAGGAGCAATGTCTCCTTTTGCTACCATGTTTTCAAAGTCGTCTGCTGCAGAGGTGTCAGAAAGCGTTTGTATGTAAGACAAGGGTTAAAAGCGGTTTTCACCGTTTTCCCGAGATGATTGAGCATAATCTACCCTTTTCACAATGTTTTCAAATGTCAACTATTGCAATGACATCTATCAAGTCATTTGTAGCAAGAAAGGGTAACATCAGGCAGTTAACCGATTCATATCTGTGTTCGTTTCTTCAGTTTTAACTTTAAACCTACTTATCTCTCAAGTCCTCCGTTTCACTTTGTTTAATGTTGTTAATCATTCAGTCGTGGACGCCTTTTGTTAACCCTTTCGCTGCCAAGGGCAAGTAAAGGATTTTGAAAACAATGCAGATTCAGGTGAGACAGCTCAACGAGCTATCTCTCCTGAAATATCCATTGTTTGCCACTTAGACAGTAAGTTTTTCTAAATTTCCTGTTGGACGAAAAAAATGGAATGGTCCACTTTGTGAAAGAGTTAAAGGTGAATCACGAAACGGGGCAAACAGGAAAACATATTAAGGGTTTCCCGTTGTCTTTGTCTTGCGTTTATTCATCTTCTAAGGATTGAGGGACAGTATTTTGACCCGGTGTACCCGAGTAATGATAAACATACCGGCAGTACTGGTAATTTACCCAATACACACCGTAACATAACTTACCGCCAGTACTGGTAATTAAATAGATACACACCGTTACATAACTTACCGGCAGTACTGTAATTCACCCAATACACACCGTAAGATAACTTACCGGCAGTACTGGTAATTAAATCAATACACACCGTTACATAACTTACCGCCAGTACTGTAATTTACCCAATACACAGCATAACATAACTTCCCGGCAGTACTGGTAATTAAATCAATACACAACGTAACATAACTTACCGCCAGTACTAGTAATTTACTCAATACACACCGTTACATAACTTACCGGCAGTACTGGCAATTAAAACCAATACACACCGTTACATAGCTTACCGGCAGAACTGGTAATTAAACCAATATACATTGTTACATAACTTACCGGCAGTACTGACAATTTACCAAATATACACCGTTACATAGCTTACCGGCAGTACTGGTAATTTATCCAATACACACCGTTACATAACTTTCCGGCATAACTGGCAATTAAACTAATACATACCGTTACATTACTTACCAGCAGTACTGGTAATTCACACAATACACACCGGTACATAACTTACCGGCAGTACTGGTAATTAACACAATACACACCATTACATAACTTACAGGCATGACTGGTAATTAAACAAATACACACCGTTACATAACTTACCGGCAGAACTATTAATTCAACCAATACATACCGTTACATAATTTACCAGCAGAACTATTAATTCAACCATTACATACCGTTACATAACTTACCGGCATAACTGATAATTTAACCGATACACACCGTTACATAACTTACCGGCAGAAATATTAAATCAACCAATACACACCTTTACATAACTTACCGGCATAGTAGTAATTTACCCAATACACACCGTTACATAACTTACCGGTAGAACTATTTATTCAATCAATACACACCGTTACATAACTTACCAGCAGAACTATTAATTCAACCTATACACACCTTTACATAACTTACCGGTAAAACTATTAATTCAACCAATACATACCGTTACATAACTTACCGGCAAAACTATTAATTCAACCAATATACACCGTTACATAAATTACCGGCAGAACTATTAATTCAACCAATATACACCGTTACATAAATTACCGGCAGAAATATTAATTCAACCAATACACAGCGTTCCATTACTTACCGGCAGAGTAACTCAAAAGCTTGATTTAGATGTCGTTCATGAATATAACAAAGTCGTGGTTTACTATGTAATCAGTATCGACTTCTGTTATGCGGATTTATGTAATTTTTCGTTTTTGAAAAACGTCACTAAAACGGCGATTTTTTATTCCCGAGGTCTATATGGAAATACCGAGTCGTATTGATCTTACAGTTTATCGGAGTCTCCGATTTGTATTTAAATAAATTACTTTATTATAATTCACAGTTGAAGAATCTAAAAAACAGTATGTCTTCATTGGGTATATTGTGTTGCAGTTGCGATATATCGGTTTGTATTATACTACGAGGAGGTTAGGACATGTAGCGCGCGATACCGATAGTACTAAATACCGCATCTGCAAATTAATTTTATCAAATACAATTTTTGCTTGTGAATGACATCCCATTTCTGAATTTTAAATGAAATAAACATATATTTCAATGACGTAACAGTATAAGTTCAAATGACGTATCATTACCCCATTTGTTACCGTATGTGATCTTTAATTCCGGCGTGTGTTGTATTTGCGCATGCCAATCTGCATGCTTTTGCGCCTGAAAAAGTGCAGGTATAATATAAATGCCTTTTCGTTTGTTTGTGTATCACTCACAATTATCGCCTTATTACTTAGAGACGTGAGATAGCGGACATTCTTAGACGAGGGGTAAAACCTAAAACAAACATTTAAATAGTACAGGCGTTTGCGTTTATCATGGAACCGATTAACCCTTACCCGCATATTTTGGCTCTACGGCAGTCAATGTTCACATCGATGCAAAATATCTGTATATTATAAAAGTATAATTATTGATTAGGGTTAAATAAATTGTGGCAAAAGGAGAAATTGCTCATAATGAGTATTTTTCCCTATTGCCTCAATGTCGTCTGGTGTAGAGGCGTCATCAGAGGCGTCTGTGTGGGGGAAAGGTTTAAGATCGGCGGGTACTTGTTAAAGATAATTAAACTGATTTGCAGCAATAACCTTTTAAAAACGTTCCCCAAAATGTCTCCGGTTGCTATAAAAGTAGTATAATTAAACTTGTATTTGCAATTTAAACAGATGTTAAGTTTAACGTTTTTTTAGTCTTTTTCACAATATTTCAGATTATGCAATTTGAGTCTGTCGCGTGACCGCGTTTTCTTGTATTACTCCCATATGTCTCTGCTACTAATAATTAAAAGTCAATGGGTTGTGCAAAAAAATATGTTTTGATTTATTCAGAGATAACATCGATGTATAGCATGTTCATTTTGTTTAATACACGATAGCACAGTTGGAAACCTCAAAGGTTGTCGATTAATCACCGTGAAAGAATACTGGCTAGATGCATAGGCTTATGTTGATCTTAGCAATCACTGAAGAGAGACATGGATCTAGATTGATATCAAACAATGTTTTCACAATGTTGCCATGCATTTGTACATCCGTGAGATATGCTTTAGAGTAAACAGTGGGCTTTATCAATGTTGACTCAGAAGTCGGACCGTCGACTTGTGTCAAGTAAGATCAGTCTGCTCAATTAGCCTTGTCGATTAGCCCGGTGGTGTTGTGGTAGAGCGTCCGCCTCGAGGGCGGGAGATCGCGGGTTCGATTCTCGGCCGGGTGATACCAAAGACTTTAAAGATGGTAGTAATGGCCGCCCACCTTGGTGCCCAGGCTTGCGTGGTTAGCATTACGACTGACTGACTGGTGTCTGGATAAATGGACCAGAAGTACTGGTAACTTACCAAGGAAACTCCGTGATATAACTGAACAATTGTTGAAGGCGGTGTAAAACACCAACCAATCAATCAAAGTCCAAATCAATGTCAATTTTATACAGATATCATAGAAGCGAAAACAGATTTTCAAGTATATATGTCACAAATACCACATATTAATAGTTTTCTCATAGCATGGCATAAGCCTTTCCGAAATGTGACAGAAATCTGCAGCAGAAGACGTTGAGCACCTTGTCAAAAGTAGTGTACACAACTATTCATGAAACAGAGTTGAAAACATTTTAGCAAAGAATGATTTTACTCGTTATGAGTAATGTGTCTTTTTGCGATAATGTTTTTAATAATAAAATCGTCTGCTACAGAGGCCGTCAGAAAGCGTCTACGTGTGTATGACAAAGGGTTAAATGTTTCCGTTACTAGCTTGCTAACTTTCTCAACCTTTCCGCAGTGAATCAAACCCAAAGCCTCTAATCCTAAGGTAAATAACACGCTTTTAAAATAAAATAGGCTCGGGTCAGCGTGCAGTCATTATCATAATCTACTCTAGCTCCGCCTATCGGAGGTTATCGCGCTCTTCTTGATCTATGTCATTTGTAATGCGTTAGCTTCTTTTTTTCGTTACTCAGTTAAGTCCCCACATTTTAAACCTTTTACTGATTAAAAAAAAATAAACTTGGCGATCAAAGTTCGAAAATTTGTCAATATTCATTTACTTATTCATTTCCCACATGCTTACATTTTCTGTTGTGTCTCTGCAGCAGACGGCTTTTGAAAACATTATGTCAAAAGGATAAACTGCTCATAATAAGCAATTTCTCCTTTTGCTACAATGATTTGAATTATATTAAATAAACATGTTTTCATTCATCGATATTGCCTAGATGTTTTCAAGGTCCTCTGCTGCAGATGTGTGTGCATATAGTTGGTTTGTTTGTCTTATTAGGTAGCTGTTAGCTAAATCGTCTTTGTTTGTTAAGCTTTCCTTACAGGTAGAAGTTAGCTGAATGCATGTCAGGCAAATCTCCATAAGATAATTGAGAAAACAAACCCGTTTCTATGAACAATTTCAATAATCATGTGATAAACATATTTTGTCTGCATTACAGGTAAATAACCTACGATAGTAGAAAATGGTCTTATTGCATTTGCAACCCGTGAGACACTAGAGAGCTTGTAAACAACTAAAAAATATTATTGAAAATCTTTGAAAATGAAGGTATAAGGAGAAATTGCTCGTTTCGAGCAATTTCTCATTTTGTCACAATGTTTTCAAAGGTCTTCTGCTGCAGAGGCGTCAGAAAGCGTCTAATAGGTGGGAAAGGGTTAAAGCGCACAGACTCACCATAAACAAATTGGTGTGTGAATAAAGATTGACCTACCAAGACTTACACTCAGACGTGTACCAGGTCTAATACTCTCTGTCTAAAAAGGTTATGTTAGCTTCACAGTCCGTATTCTGATCGCATTGAAGGTGTAGTGGTAGAACGTACTGCCGGGTCAGACCGAATACTTTTAAAACAGTAGTAATGGCGGTTCTCCTACGCGCTCAGAATTGTTTGGGTTAGCATTATATGTACAACTGATTCGCTGATGTCATGATACTACTGGTAGCTTATCAAGGAAACGCCGTGATATTACTGAAACATTTGAACTAACTCACACAGCAATACTCTGTGGTTGATTTTTCCATGGGTTCGCGTTATACCAAAATGGTTCTTAGAACAGAACAGAAGAAAACCTTAATTAAATTAAACCACATCGAAACTCTCGTCCCGTTTTGATAACATGTATTTAGGGACATGCGAGTAAAACTAGTCGAGTTACAATAAGGTGTCTAGTAATTCCGTCAAACATGTGTCTATTGAAGTATTGAATAACTAAAGACAGAGAGCCAATATCATGAAGTGCATTATTTGTTGGCAAGAACTCCTTTAGACCCTTTTTTGTCTAGCGGGGATTATCACTATCCATGCACGAATGAATCGTCCACGAAGATAAAAACTCAAAAAGGGAAAAAACTAAAAAAAAATCAGACAATAGAAAAACATAATCACAGACCATTTCATTTGTTTGAAATTGTCACAATCACTTGTGTTTATTTGATGCGCGATTAGACAACAAAAGTGACATATCAGTCCGTGCTATCTGAGCGACGACACAACCACTATCTCTCATCTACTTTGGCGCCATTTCGTAAATTCGTCTGCCCTTTTAACGGTATCTTTCCCTATAAATACTGCGCTGTCATATTATTTTTTTCCGAGAAGGGGAGACAGGACCGTCGATTGACAATTTGAATATTACATTCATCTCGTTGAAACTGATTAAATGTATCTGGTGAATAACGAAAATGCTCATTCTTATCGAATATGTAACATTGAAACATGTAACATTGAAACATGTAACATTGAAACATGTAACATTGAAACATGTAACATTGAAACATAACATTGAAACATGTAACACTGAAACATGTAACATTGATACAGTACAATCTGACACTGCTGTGTGGTGTAATAGAGTGAGTCAGTTTGGAAGCACATGGGTAGGTGACCTTGGACTCCTGGTTAAGGTGTCACGATATTCAGCCATTGTAAGCTTTGTCAATGTTTTACCTGAGGTCAATACTAAGTCATCTAATAAGAGGTTGTTTTATCTAAGTAGTATGTATGTATGTGTATTTATTATGTGTATAGTATGTATGTATGTATGTATGTATGTATGTATGTATGTATGTATGTATGTATGTATGTATGTATGTATGTATGTATGTATGTATGTATGTATGTATGTATGTATGTACGTATGTATGTATGTATGTATGTATGTATGTATGTATGTATGTATAGGCATTATGTGTATAGTATGTGTATAGCATTATGTATATGTAATAAGTATGTGTATAGTATATGTGTATTTATTATGTGTATAGTATGTATGTATGTGTATTTATTATGTATATAGTATGTATGTATGTGTATTTATTATGTGTATAGTATGTGTGTATGTGTATAGTATGTATGTATGTGTATTTATGATGTGTATAGTATGTATGTATGTGTGTATTTATTATGTGTATAGTATGTATGTATGTATGTATGTATGTATGTATGTATGTATGTATGTATGTATGTATGTATGTATGTATGTATGTATGTATGTATGTATGTATGTATGTATGTATGTATGTATATGCATTATGTGTATAGTATGTATGTATGTGTATTTATTATGTGTATAGTATGTATGTATGTGTATAGTATGTATGTATATGCATTATGTGTATAGTATGTGTATAGCGTTATGTATGTGTAATAAGTGTGTGTATGTGTATTTATGATGTGTATAGTATGTATGTATGTGTATTTATTATGTGTATATTATGTATGTATGTGTATTTATGATGTGTATAGTATGTATGTATGTATGTATGTATGTATGTATGTATGTATGTATGTATGTATGTATGTATGTATGTGTATTTATTATGTGTATAGTATGTATCTAT